>JACSYO010000324.1:3097500-3252500 GCA_016806645.1 Ophiodon elongatus | reverse complement strand
AATACCTTATTTAACCTTTATTTCATCAGGATATTCCCATTTTATGAATCTCATTTTGGGTTGAACAAGGTTTTTATCATTTTTGATAACAGGTTTCTCTACACTTGGTGGCAATTTCGGGGGCGGCGGCAGCTCCCGTGGTGGCAGTTCCCATGCTAGCAGCTCCCATGGTGGCAGTTCCCATATTAGCGCTCCCCGCCGTGTTGGCAGTTCCCGTGGTGGCAGTTCCCGTAGCCAATCAGATGGTAAGCCTTTATTGCAGCAGTAGTTTAACTATTACATCATTCTAACATATTTATGCGTCCGTTGTTCATGTCACTTTACTTAAATCTTCTATTACAGTTTCTTCAACAAACACAGGAATCATATCTTTTATTCTACCTAAAATTAAATTATGACAGCCTTATCAGCCATATCAGATCCAATGATACGACACCTGTAATATATATTTATTCTATTTTGGGTTGTTTTGGATTTTTTGACTCACCACACATGTATACGTCTTTCACACTGAAGAAATCAGGGTAGCAAACACACTTGAGTTTGACTGTTATATATGCTTTTATGTCCGACATGATATGTTAATGATGCTTTTGCAGTGGACGGAGATCCTCACTTCATGATAGAGCTGCCAGATAGAGATGACGCTCTATGCTTCAACATCAACGACAAACCAGGAACCATTTTAAACCTGGTTAGAGACCCAAAATCAGGTCAGCCCTGAGGTTGTTTTTTTAAAACAAGACTGTGAGAAACGTTGAGAATGGAAAAAAATCAAACTTGTCATTATCATCAGGCTTTGTGGTGAACGGCCAAATTATTGGCAAGAAGAAAGTCGTTCAGGATGGTAACATCAACACCTACTTTGGCCGTTTTGGTATCATCCACCAGAAACTTGGGCTGAGGCTAGAGGTGAGCACTCAGGAGATCTTAGTCTTCCACGAGGGCAAGCAGATCAAGCTGCTGTGGTCTGATACGGCCTCTATCAAAGGAATGAAGTAAGTAACACTGCCCTGCAAATACTATTGGACAAGGACACATAATTATTCAATAGGTATTCTGTCATTTTGTCAGGTTAAAAGTTCTTGTAAAAATGAATTTAACATTTTCAAAATAACTTTAATTTGTTGTGTTTATCACAGTCAAAGTACCTGCAACACACAAAACAATTCTCTGTCATGCCATCAAAATACCACTCCCAGAGTACACCAAGAATAAGGGAAACATGAGTGGAACTACATCTAAATAAACACTAAATAAAAAATAGGATCAGAAAAAACTGCAAATCAAAAACCAAATGTAAACTATCAAACCTATCCATGGAATTTTTTGTTTAATTATACTGAAATCACATTGACAAATATATCTTCTCTTTGTTCCACATGGCTCCTGTGAATCATAGAGAAACAAAACAATCACAACATTGCTGTCAGCTATTTGTCACAACGTTTTTGTTTTTCTCCAGTATGGACTTCAGGTTAGCTAAGGACTGCAGTCTGACAGTGACGTTGAGGCACTCGGTTAGATTTATGGTCATTAGACACACAAAGGTTTGGAAGAGACGCCACGACCAACAAGACTACCTTGGTTTCTACACCCTGGACAGCCACCACTTGTCTGCCTCTGTTCATGGTCTGCTAGGTATAGAACTGCGAGAAAGTTTCATATAATGATGCATTGATAGCTATTTTAGTTTTGCTGATTCTTAATTTTTTATAACTAAAAAGATATCTTCCTCCAGGTCAGTTCTACCACGGGGTTGGGTTTGAGGTGACACAACTGCGTCCAGGTGAAGTCCAGGAGAAATTAGATGCCACCATGTATGTGAAGGGACAAATACTCAACGTGACCAGGTGCACATGCCTCATCAAGTTTAAACGCACACGCACATAATGCATGCAAGGCATATTCTCACCTCATCATTGTTTTTTTCATTATCTCTGACACAGACACTGGCAGAAGGACTTCAGCAAGGATGTGAAGAATGGGGAAAATATTCCCTGTTGGTTTTTTAACAATGACGGAGCAGGCCTCATTGATGGAAGAGCCTCAGACTACACTGTGTCTGGGCTTTTTAAGACTGATTTTTGAATCTTGAAAATGTTACATCTCAGTGGCAATGCACTGGGGCCACATTATTTTAGTTAAAGATTGCACATTGCAGTGAGTCAGTGTGTCTTTATTCAAACATTACACATATGCTGAAACAAACATTATAAAAACAAAGATAATTGCATTTTTTTATATATGGCAGTATGCAATTTATGATTCTAGAACTTATAACTGAACATTACTCACTAAAAATGACATTATTACTCATAAGTGTGAAAGTTAGAAAACAGGCCGATGGATTTACTGATGACATAGATAATATGGTAGGTAGAGCTTTCCAATATTAGGCTGAAATAGAATTATACAAGTCTGCATATTTCACATACCAAATGAACTTCTCGACACTTCTTTGCAATCAAATCAATATGTTTCTGTACATTTTTACAGTTGCACTGGATGTACCTTGCTCAGCCCAGCATATTTGGGTTTAATGTATTTGCACTTTGGGTTCACTTCAAGGTAACATGGGTGTGTACATGACCTTGGCCACAACTGCACGAATTGTGTTTTTGCCTCACAATTTAGTAATAGTAAAGAGTTGCCATGTAATTCCCTGCAAAGTTCCACACAACTTCAACCTGAGCAGAGGATTCATTGAGCCACACTAAATAATAACACACACTCATGTTTGGGTTGCTACCTTTTTTCTCAATGTGTTTTGGGGCAACATAATAATGCAATTGTTAACTTCACTGAAGGATGCACCTTTAAGTATCTAATTGTCAGGTAATTGTTGAAAGTTTACATTACATTTTTTTGGTCTTTTTTTCACTATTTCCAATAAAGTCCCTGAATGGCATACAGTGGTGTGTGTTTGTCTTTCTTGTCATTGTTCAAAGCTTCATCGTTAAGCTGACGCACTTTTGGAATGGCTCAAAATGTAACCCCTCTGCCTGCCTCTGAACATTTTTGATACCTTTTTGAGCTATCAGACATTCAAACTGTGTTCCAAATCACATACTTCATTTTTTTTACTTTTAGTACATACTGCAGTTGCCATCACAAAGTATGTGCTCTTGCATGTAGTATTTAATCATGGTTAAACAGGTCCTCTGTGTACCAAATATTTATATTTATTGTTGAACTTTTATCATACAACGCTTAATTGGTGTTTTACGCTTTGTAATGAAAGAGAAAACCCCAAGATTCATGTGACCCTAAAGCATGCAACACACACACACGCACACACAAACGTTATCACTGAGGCAGATCGAGTGTGGCGTTATTGTCATGTAAAGTCTCATTATTGTCTCATTAATGACACAAGTTCCTCCTCACACTATGCATTCCTAACACTGGACACACATTTCTTTCAGCTCCTCCTGAATAGTATGTCATTATTAAGAAAACTGAATGAGTCCCACCTGAAACTCCTGCACCGGTTGTTTGGGTTTAACTCGAGTCAGAATCACATACTGGCCCAGTTTCCTCTGAAGGAGCTCCTCGTAGGTCAGAATGAAAGTCACGCTGCTTTTGGCTGCGATGTTGACAGAAACTGTAAACGTCTCCATCTTCCTTCCAGATACTCTGTAATAATGTTCATGTGTTATTTTAATGTGTTGTTCATACCACCACCAACACAGGTTCAGTGCCCTCTGTAACATCTTCCAGTCCGACTCACTTGACCAGTCCAGCAGTCTGTCCAGAGGAAACAGCCTTCTCATACTGTTTCTTGGCTTTCTCTTTCTCCTTCACCTCCCCAATATACACCTCACCATCAATTTCCCTATTTGGAACAAAGACACTTGTCAAAAGGTAAAGAAAGACTGGATCTATTCTAACAGTCAAAAGTATTATATTCTGACTGACATGCTGAAGTTGACGATAAAGGCCGTCTTGGGCAGCTCCACTTCGAAGAAGATTTCCTGGGAGGAGTTTGCCTTGTTCAGAGCCTTGGAGGTCATGACGGTGTGGGCGAAACGAGACGTCACCGTGCAGTCCACTTTCACGCTGTACACCTCCACCATCTGAGAGGATGGACAGTGTCACATTCTGCCTCATTCATTGTCATTCTTTACCTGTCCACCAAATGCCCTCAGACCTTTCACAACACCCACCCACCTGATCAACTGTTTCCACCTTCCATTCTCAGCCTAGATCATTGAAGTCACAATGTTGCTTTCCATCTAAACATGTACCAGTTTGTCTGCTTAATTTCTGTTTCCAGGACCTTCATTTGATTCTGTTCATACTTGTCCCTCGTGCCAGTAGGCCTCTGTATGTTCATCCCCAAAATGTTCCTGTCTGCCTGGTCTGTCTACTTTCTCCTCCCTTTGTTGATACAATTCACCGTACGTGACACTGAAAGAGGAAAACTTGGCATGCTTGTTGAATAAAATGCTTTCTAAAAGGTTTCACCAATAATAAATCATACCCACAAAAAAATCGAAAACATCATATTATAGCAAGACCAGTGGCCAACAAAACAAGCAGCTTATTGTTGTGTCTCTGCTGAATTGTGGATCAGAGGTCATGAGAAATGTCACAAAACCCAGAGAGGTCACTGGAATATAAACACAATGCATGTTCAAACTTTTAGAGAAAGGAATAAAGCACAGATGGACAAATCATTTCCAGCATGTGTATTATTTCCGGCAAAGCAAAAAGAAGAGAGAAAGACATGACAATGGACACTGCAGGGGAAAGAGCGGAACAAGAGACATCTGGAGGCAATGAGGTTTATAGAGAATGTGGACTTCATTTTGCAAACAGCAACAAGACTACTACTATGAGATAGAAGCAGCTACCAGTCATCTTGACCATGGCCTTGTGTCTATTGAATTATAATTTCCAGGTTTCACTATTCATTTTGAATGATACATTAATATGAATGTAGAAATGCCTTGTTAATAAGAGCGATTGTACCTTTGTTTTGACTTTTGACTAGAATTGGATATGAATATCAAAATTGTTTCCTTACATTTACAGATCTTGTGCTTCTTTTCTGTGAAAGAAAAGAAAAAACAAGGATATGCAGTTTATTTTCAGCAGGATAGAACAAACATCAGCATAGGACTTAATTATGCATACCATTATTGACCTGGGGCCCACAGCTTCTTTGGTTTCCTGGAACACAACACATGACTGCATGGTTATTGGGAAAGGAAAAGCAGGATTGGAGAGAGATATGCACTAAATGAATAACTATTTGCCATCACTACACTTGATGTTTCCCAGAATGTTTCCCATTAGTTACACAGAGGCATGTTCGACTCAGATTTTCAAACAATTTTGTACAAACACGGCATCAGTAGTCCC
The DNA here is from genome assembly GCA_016806645.1 of Ophiodon elongatus. Classification (NCBI taxonomy): domain Eukaryota; kingdom Metazoa; phylum Chordata; class Actinopteri; order Perciformes; family Hexagrammidae; genus Ophiodon; species Ophiodon elongatus. The sequence continues at coordinate 3,247,130 of JACSYO010000324.1, read as the reverse complement.
TTTCTGAGGCTTTCGTGCTTTTGATATGATCCTTAAATTGCTTTTCTCTTTCACAAGACGTCTTTTAGAGCAAGTTTTCTGAGTAGATTGCGTAAGCAAGGTGTGGCCCTAGAATCAGACAAAGAAATTTAGACGAGCATGGGAAAAGAGTTTTGGATGTAAATGTCACACAACAATTAAGCTGGCAGGATTAAACAAATATCACTTGGCAGGCTGGTTGCAACATGAACAAACAGGTGGGCTGGTCTTTCTATAAACTGTATGTGGGCAGGTGGCAGAGGCAGGAAAACTCCACTAACTCACAAGTCAACTAGTGGAGTTATGAGTTATGACAAGATCTGAAATGACAGGACATTGTTAGTTACAGAAGGCGAAAAAGGCGAAGAGTAGCAAGCATCACAATTACACACCTCCTTCTTACTCCTTCTGGGTTGGAATGCATTATTTTATGAAAGTGCATTGTAGTCTGGTATATTAAGCCAAAATGCAGTAAATACAATAGTGTCATGGTCTCTTCTTAAATGGATTTCTAATTGTGATATTCTTAATGAAATAATAATAAAATAATAAAATTAAAGCTGCCAGTAATAAGTCATAATTTTGAGATAATAAGTCATTATTTTGAGATACTAAGTCATAATCATGAGTTGCTAAAACATCATTTTGAGATACAAAGTCATAATCATGAGATGCAAACTAATTATTTTGAGAAGTATGTGATTTGGAACGCAGCACACACACACGATCATTTCCACAACTGTAATGACAAAATAAAGATCCGTAAGTCATGAGAAAAATAATGACTTAGTATTTCATAATTATGAGATACTAAGTCATTATTTTGAGAAAGTTTCTCATTATAATGACTTACAGGATCTTTATTTTTTCATCACAGTGGCAGAAATGGGCTTCCACAGTTACTTCCTGAAATATACCAATATAAAAAAACAAGTGTTGACTAGTGAAGTGACTCACAAAAAAAACATGAGTTGCAGAGGGTTCCTCCTCCTGCAGATGGTGGGGGCAGTACATCTCTTACGGGAAGACCGAATAATAAATCGCCACCAATTACAGTCTATGATCCCCGCCTCGAATTCCCTCCAAAACATTGTTTTCAGCCCTCCCGGGGCAGAGGCAACACTGTTTCCCAGCCATGCCTTCGCCGTGGAGAGTCGTGCTGCTGTGGATGTGTTTGTGCATCTGGCTTCCAGCTCAGGCGCGGAGAGCTCTGCTCGTTTATCGCAGAAATGCTCTCACCCAGGTATTTAACATGTGCACCATTTTCATGTAAACAATGTCTGTTTTGTTGTTGCCTATGGTGAGCTTGCACTCCAGAAGCGATCGCTCCATACACGGTTTATAAAAGCCTGTATCTGCAGTAAATTCGTATCTATTTATTACTGCGTGACTAGGAAGAGTGACTTTCCCATGAAAAAATCCCCGGGAACGCTCGGGGCGTACTTGGCGTCATCTGGCAGCAGCAACTGTTTTCCTGGGAAAAGGACACTGTCAAGCTGTATCATCCGATCTCTCTATAAAACTATTTTATACAATCTTTTGTTCTGATTCGTAGGCTTAAAAAATGAACATTTACTGCACGTTTTCCTGGAGACGAAGTTGGAGCGGATTGTTCTTCTAATGTTTTTATTTATTATTATTATTATTATTATAATTTTTATTATGCTTGTACTACTGGTCAACTCTTGAAATGTGGCGCGCCAGTCAGTCGTGGTGAAAATAGCCGTCTGATGTGGGTGTGGAGCTGCAAATTGAGTATTGTGTATCATCGAGCTGCATGAAATGTGGTCGGTATATGTAACGTGATTGGAGGTACAAAAAAACCCTCTTGGAGTCAGTGGTTCTCAACCTGTGAAATATCTTTTTAGCCAAGTACCCCCTAACAAGTGGAAAGCATTTTTGGTTGAAAAAAATATGTAATACGATCAATAATGAAATTGAATAGCCTACTGAATATACAGGTGTATATATATATATATATATATATATATGTATATATATATATATATATATATATATATATATAAAAATTCAGTTTATGAACTTACACTTATATTTTATTGAATCTTTATTAAATAACTATTTTAAAGTATTTTTGAATGGATGCTAATTTTAAATATATTTTAAAAAAATCTCACGTACCCCCATATGAGAACCACTGCCCTAAACCATCAGGAAGTCGGCCATTTGGACTTTTATGACGTTTTTTGGACCATTTCAAGGCGCCATACTTAAACAAACTCTTCCTAGAGATTACACCCAATTGACTTCAATTCGGTCAGTATGATCTTGAGACTTTTGCAGTGAAAAGTTATCAAAAAGGTCAACATTAAGTCACATTTGACTGCTATGTACTCACATTTACTCCTGGCACAGCTACATGCAAGTATAGTCATGAAAGGAAACAGGTGTGGTGCTCTTTCAATACATTTCATCTGGGTGCCGTGCTTCAAGGAATATTTATAGTTTTCCCATAAGACATTAGGATAGAAAGGTGGCACTCTAATGATAATAAAAAAAGGGTCACGATTTATCTTTGTTTCATTTTTAACAACAAGCAACAAATCTTCAAAGGTGTTTCGATGTATAAAGCCTTTGTTAAAGGCCCTGAATACCCGTGGTACACCCACATGATTTCAATTGACCAGCTAATTGGTTGTCCTCTCTGGACTGCACAGGCTTGAAGAGACTTGTCAGAGGAAGAAAGTCACAGGTGTTTCTAATAACATTAATTATGTCTCCATTCCAAGTGTCCCAGTAAGCCACATCAGTGTGACAATGAGCCCGCATATATAATACTAGGACCCTGAGACTAGAGAAGCTAGAGTTCAGCACTTGTTGATGTTATTATCTAACCTCTGCTTTGTCTTTATTTCACTATTTCCACTCAAGTCCCTGAATGGTATACAATATTGTGTGTTTTTTGTTGTCACTGTTCAAAGCTTTATCGTTAAGTGGACGCACTTTTGGAATGGCTCAAAATCTAACCCCTCTGCCTGCCTCTGGACATTTTTGATACCTTTTGAGCGATCAGACATTCAACCTGCGTTCCAAATCACATACTTCTCAAAATGCATCTCATGATTATGACTTTGTATCTCAAAATTTATGTTTTAGCAACTCATGATTATGACTTAGTATCTCAAAATGATGACTTATTATCTCAAAATTATGATTTATTATTCGGTCTTCCCGTAAGAGATGTACTGCCCCCACCATCTGCAGGAGGAGAAACCCTCTGCAACTCATGTTTTTTTTGTGAGTCACTTCACTAGTCAACACTTGTTTTTTTTATATTGGTAGATTTCAGGAAGTAACTGTGGAAGCCCATTTCTGCCACTGTGATGAAAAAATAAAGATCCTGTAAGTCATTATAATGAGAAACTTTCTCAAAATAATGACTTAGTATCTCATAATTATGAAATACTAAGTCATTATTTTTCTCATGACTTACGGATCTTTATTTTGTCATTACAGTTGTGGAAATGATCGTGTGTGTGTGCTGCGTTCCAAATCACATACTTCTCAAAATAATTAGTTTGCATCTCATGATTATGACTTTGTATCTCAAAATGATGTTTTAGCAACTCATGATTATGACTTAGTATCTCAAAATAATGACTTATTATCTCAAAATTATGACTTATTACTGGCAGCTTTAATTTTATTATTTTATTATTATTTCATTAAGAATATCACAATTAGAAATCCATTTAAGAAGAGACCATGACACTATTGTATTTACTGCATTTTGGCTTAATATACCAGACTACAATGCACTTTCATAAAATAATGCATTCCAACCCAGAAGGAGTAAGAAGGAGGTGTGTAATTGTGATGCTTGCTACTCTTCGCCTTTTTCGCCTTCTGTAACTAACAATGTCCTGTCATTTCAGATCTTGTCATAACTCATAACTCCACTAGTTGACTTGTGAGTTAGTGGAGTTTTCCTGCCTCTGCCACCTGCCCACATACAGTTTATAGAAAGACCAGCCCACCTGTTTGTTCATGTTGCAACCAGCCTGCCAAGTGATATTTGTTTAATCCTGCCAGCTTAATTGTTGTGTGACATTTACATCCAAAACTCTTTTCCCATGCTCGTCTAAATTTCTTTGTCTGATTCTAGGGCCACACCTTGCTTACGCAATCTACTCAGAAAACTTGCTCTAAAAGACGTCTTGTGAAAGAGAAAAGCAATTTAAGGATCATATCAAAAGCACGAAAGCCTCAGAAAGGGACTACTGATGCCGTGTTTGTACAAAATTGTTTGAAAATCTGAGTCGAACATGCCTCTGTGTAACTAATGGGAAACATTCTGGGAAACATCAAGTGTAGTGATGGCAAATAATTATTCATTTAGTGCATATCTCTCTCCAATCCTGCTTTTCCTTTCTCAATAACCATGCAGTCATGTGTTGTGTTCCAGGAAACCAAAGAAGCTGTGGGCCCCAGGTCAATAATGGTATGCATAATTAAGTCCTATGCTGATGTTTGTTCTATTCTGCTGAAAATAAACTGCATATCCTTGTTTTTTCTTTTCTTTCACAGAAAAGAAGCACAAGATCTGTAAATGTAAGGAAACAATTTTGATATTCATATCCAATTCTAGTCAAAAGTCAAAACAAAGGTACAATCGCTCTTATTAACAAGGCATTTCTACATTCATATTAATGTATCATTCAAAATGAATAGTGAAACCTGGAAATTATAATTCAATAGACACAAGGCCATGGTCAAGATGACTGGTAGCTGCTTCTATCTCATAGTAGTAGTCTTGTTGCTGTTTGCAAAATGAAGTCCACATTCTCTATAAACCTCATTGCCTCCAGATGTCTCTTGTTCCGCTCTTTCCCCTGCAGTGTCCATTGTCATGTCTTTCTCTCTTCTTTTTGCTTTGCCGGAAATAATACACATGCTGGAAATGATTTGTCCATCTGTGCTTTATTCCTTTCTCTAAAAGTTTCAACATGCATTGTGTCACAAAACCTCTCTGGGTTTTGTGATACGAATATTTCTGGGACATTTCTCATGACCTCTGATCCACAATTCAGCAGAGACACAACAATAAGCTGCTTGTTCTCTTGGCCACTGGTCTTGCTATAATATGATGTTGTAGACTTTTTTCTGGGTATGATTTATTATTGATGAGACCTTTTAGTATTGTGAATTGTATCAACAAGGGGAGGAGAAAGTAGACAGACCAGGCGGACAGGAACATTTTGGGGATGAACATACAGAGGCCTACTGGCACGAGGAGCAAGTCTGAACAGAATCAAATGAAGGTCCTGGAAACAGAAATTAAGCAGACAAACTGGTACATGTTTAGATGGAAAGCAACATTGTGACTTCAATGATCTAGGCTGAGAATGAAAGGTGGAAACAGGTGAGCAGGTGGGTGGTGGTTGTGAAAAGTCTGAGGGCATCTGGTGGACAGGTAAAGAATGACAATGAATGAGGCAGAATGTGACACTGTCCATCCTCTCAGATGGTGGAGGTGCACAGCGTGAAAGTGGACTGCACGGTGACGTCTCGTTTCGCCCACACCGTCATGACCTCCAAGGCTCTGAACAAGGCAAATTCCTCCCAGGAAATCTTCTTCGATGTGGAGCTGCCCAAGACGGCCTTTATCGTCAACTTCAGCATGTCAGTCAGAATATAATACTTTTGACTGTTAGAATAGATCCAGTCTTTCTTTACCTTTTGACAAGTGTCTTTGTTCCAAATAGGGAAATTGATGGTGAGGTGTATATTGGGGAGGTGAAGGAGAAAGAGAAAGCCAAGAAACAGTATGAGAAGGCTGTTTCCTCTGGACAGACTGCTGGACTGGTCAAGTGAGTCGGACTGGAAGATGTTATAGAGGGCACTGAACCTGTGTTGGTGGTGGTATGAACAACACATTAAAATAACACATGAACATTATTACAGAGTATCTGGAAGGAAGATGGAGACGTTTACAGTTTCTGTCAACATCGCAGCCAAAAGCAGCGTGACTTTCATTCTGACCTACGAGGAGCTCCTTCAGAGGAAACTGGGCCAGTATGTGATTCTGACTCGAGTTAAACCCAAACAACCGGTGCAGGAGTTTCAGGTGGGACTCGTTCAGTTTTCTTAATAATGACATACTATTCAGGAGGAGCTGAAAGAAATGTGTGTCCAGTGTTAGGAATGCATAGCGTGAGGAGGAACTTGTGTCATTAATGAGACAATAATGAGACTTTACATGACAATAACGCCACACTCGATCTGCCTCAGTGATAACTTTTGCACGTGTGTGTGTGTGTGTGTGTGTGTGTGTGTGTGTGTGTGTGTGTGTGTGTGTGGAGACAGATTGTGGCAAACATCTATGAGCCCCAGGGCATTGCTTTTGTTGAGACCACTGCAACCTTCCTCTCCAATGAGCTGCTCCCCCTGGTGGAGAAAGCCATCACAGACACAAAGGTAAAGGGTTAGAAATATTTCTATCCTGCTTTTTATAGACTTATAAGAACTTCATGATTTTTTTTGTTAGCATAAAGGATGCGTCCCATAACATCAACTGAAATTAATCTCTTTGTCTCTCAGGCACACATCTCTTTCTCACCAACACTGGAGCAGCAGAGGAAATGTCCAGGATGCGAAGGCACCATAATTGATGGAGATTTCATCATCAAGTACGATGTGAATCAAAAAGAGGGCTTTGGGCAACTTCAGGTCAGCGGCAAGCAAAGACTTTGCTTAGTACTTCTGATCTTAGTTTTACTTCCCTAGCCGTTTAAAGTCGAGCATAGCTGTGCCCTTGTGTTATTTTTCCATATTAGTCTTAATCATATTTTGTATTTCCTCTCAGATTGTGAACGGATACTTTGTGCACTTCTTCGCTCCACCTGACCTGCCAAGAGTTCCAAAGAATGTGGTGTTTGTGATTGACAAGAGTGGATCAATGAGTGGAAATAAGATTGCACAGGTAAAACAGGTTTTGTGTAGGTAAGCCCCATACTGTATACATCACTATGCACATCTTTATTTGTGGATTTGGGAACCTTTGCAGACCCGTGATGCAATGGTGGCCATTCTGAAAGACCTCCACTATGACGACCACTTTGCTCTGATCCTTTTTGATGATAAAATTACCACCTGGAGGGACTCTCTTACCAAAGCAACACAGAGATATGTGACTGAAGCCATTGCCTACATCATGGAACTAAGAGACGGTGGAAGTAAGAGGAAAGCAAATGGTCCCAACTTTTATGCCATATTTCTTGTGCACTTTCTAATTTTGTGCACTTTCTAATTTGATGACAATTTGTCATCTTTTCATTGGTTCATTTGACTTCAGTCTTAATGGGAAATGCCTATTTTTACTGCAAATACTGAAGCAAGCAGAGACAAAGTCGAAGTGTCTTATTTACTCTTCAGTTTTAGTGTTGAGTAAACAAACAACATACAATGTATTATTTTATTTAGAAGTGCAGAAAGTTGTATTTTCTTACTTTTGGATTCAGCCAGGCTTCCCTCATGCTTCCAGTCTGTATGCTAGGCTAAGAAAACTGCCTGTTGGCTGTAGCTTCATATTTAGTGGACTAAAATGAGAGTTGTATGTAACTTCTCATTTCATGCTCAGCAGGAATTGTTTTGTTGTTTATTTGTAGTTATTTCCTTTATGATAATGTTCTCAAGAAAAGTCCATGTTAATCTGTTCATTGTATTTTTACCTTTCAGGCACCAATATCAATGACGCTGTACTGAAGGCAGTGAGCATGCTGGAGAGAGAAAGACGAGATAAGAACCTTCCAGAGAGGAGTTTGGACATGATTATTTTACTGACTGATGGGATGCCAAACAGCGGTAAAATGTCTTAATTTGAAGTTAAGATCTTAATATTCCATTCTAAAACAGTTCACGATGTATAGATTAGGTACAGCAGCTTAAAACAAGTGTGACATGTAGCTAACTGTGATCTAAGAAAAAGGGGTGGTTCTGTGCACAGTGCATAAACATTTTGATGAAATAGATTTGTCAGAAAGTAGTCAAAAGGGTTTTGTCCTTTCTGGGTTTCTTTCTGTTTGTAAAGAAAGACCTGATGAAGATCCTTTTAAGATTGAAAAGTTGTCTGTGAATAAAGACAAACCTTTAGTGTGCTGAAACCCCTACAGATTTGTGAATGCAGCAATTTGATACACAATAGCAATCCAAGTTTGAAAAACCTTAGAAGTGAGTTAAGTAACTTAAGTCTTGTTGAAACTGCAAGGCTTTCATTACAGGTTAATACATAACACGTGTGTGCCTGCATGTATGCATGTAGGGGAGTCCAACCTGAAGACGATTGAGGAGAATGTGCGCTCTGCTATTGGCGGGAAGATGACTATGTTCTGTCTTGGATTCGGAAATGATGTGGATTACTCCTTCCTGGATGTGATGTCCAGACAAAACAAAGGAGCAGCCCGCAGGATCTTTGAGGGTTCAGATGCAGTCGTTCAACTCAAGGTAGAGTATTTACAGCAAACATAATGTCCATGCATGTTTGGGGATATATATATATATACAGTGTGTATATGTACATATATACATATATACACACACATATATATATATATATATATATATATATATATATATGTGTGTATGTGTGTGTATATGTGTATATATATATATATATCTCCAAGGACATTTAGGAAAGAAACAATCGTTGTTCCAGGGTTTCTATGAGGAGGTGGCCAGCCCTCTGCTCTTGGAGGTCGACCTGCGTTATCCTGAACAAGCAGTGGGCTTCGTGACCAAAAACCACTACAGCCAGTTGTTTAACGGCTCAGAGATTGTGGTGGCCGGTCGGCTGACGGACAGTGACATGGATAACTTCTTGGTGGAGGTGTTCGCCCAGGGGGTGAGAAAAGGACAACAATATGTCAATTATAGCATAAGTAAGACAATATCTTGGTGACTTGGTCCCTCAACTTTTCATCAGGTCAAACTTTCAATTCGTCCAATATTTTGGTTTATGACCAAATACCTGCAAAACTATTTGTGTTCCTATCAACCTCAGCTGTATTTCTTACTAATTAGCAAATGTTAGCGTACAAACATGCTAATCTAAGATGGTGAACATAGTGAACATTACCTACTAAACGGTATATTCCCACAATAAGTAAACTTTTGAAAAGGTTTAGTAGACTTGTTATCAAATGATACTATGAATCTCCTCTCATGTCAGTAATACCTGCCATTAAATCTCTCATCTTTCTCCTCTCTCATTAGCCTGAGGAGGACTTCCAGGTGCAGGGAAAGGCCAGTGTGGTAAACTTGGATGTGATCTACCCAGACCAGGAGTACATCTTTGGGGATTTTTCAGAGCGTCTTTGGGCCTACCTCACCATCCAACAGCTACTGGAGAACAGGTTTGTTCTTCTGAACGGTGTCGTCCATCTTTGTTTGTACCTGCACCAAGATTTGAAATAAAATAAAATCATTTTATGATGCATGCTTTTTTTCTTTTGTCATTGTTAAACAATCAGTTACTCTGCTCCATCTTCCTCTTCAATCTCCCAGTGACATTGGTACTCAGCAAGAGAAAGACAATATGACAGCCAAGGCCCTGGACTTGTCCCTGAGATACAACTTCGTCACCCCTCTCACCTCCATGGTTGTCACCAAGCCTGAAACTGAGGACGGACCAGTCAGCCCTCTCATCGCTGATAAACTGACTGAGGGTGAGAAAAAATGCAACGGGCCATGTTTAATACAGATAAGTAGGAAAGTTGATAATGGTCTGCTAAACTGACTAGTGAACCAGTATATTATTTCTTTTAAAATGTATCGCATATTGTTATTAGAAACCTGTTGAATCAGTATATGTAAATAGAAGACAACTTTGTGTTGTGTGTTTTCTAATTGTTTCCCTGTTTCACAGACCAGCAACAGGAAGCAGAGAGAAAAAGTGGTACTACACGCTCTTTTAACTTATGTAGAATACCTTATTTAATCTTTATTCCACCAGGATATGGGCTTAACAATTTTACTGAATTAGGCTTTTATCATTTTTGATAACAGGTTCCGGGGGCAGTAGCAGTCCCCGTGGTGGCAGTCCCCGTGGTGGCAGTCCTCGTGGTGGCAGTTCCCGTGGTGGCAGTTCCCGTGGTGGCAGTTCCCGTGGTGGCAGTTCCCGTGGTGGCAGTTCCCGTGTTGGCAGTCCCACTGGTGGCAGTTCCCATGGTGGCAGTTCCCGTGTTGGCAGTCCCCGTGTTGGCAGTCCCAGTGGTGGCAGTTCCCGTGGTGGCAGTTCCCGTGGTGGCAGTCCCCGTGGTGGCAGTCCCCGTGGTGGCAGTCCTCGTGGTGGCAGTCCCCGTAGTGGCAGTCCCCGTGTTTTCAGTTCCCGTGGTGGCAGTCCTCGTGGTGGCAGTTCCCGTGGTGGCAGTTCCCGTGGTGGCAGTCCTCGTGGTGGCAGTTCCCGTGTTGGCAGTTCCCGTGTTGGCAGTTCCCGTGTTGGCAGTTCCCGTGGTGGCAGTTCCCGTGTTGGCAGTTCCCGTGTTGGCAGTTCCCGTGGTGGCAGTTCCCGTGTTGGCAGTCCCCGTAGTGGCAGTCCCCGTGTTTTCAGTTCCCGTGGTGGCAGTCCTCGTGGTGGCAGTTCCCGTGGTGGCAGTTCCCGTGTTGGCAGTTCCCGTGTTGGCAGTTCCCGTGTTGGCAGTTCCCATAGATATTCAGAAGGTAAGCCTTTATTGCAGCAGTAGTTCAACTATTACATCATTCTAACATATTTATGCGTCTATTGTTCATGTCACTTTACTTAAATCTTCTATTACAGTTTTTTCAACAAACACAGGAATCATATGTTTTATTCTACCTAAAATTAAATCATGACAGCCTTATCAGCCATATCAGATCCAATGATACGACACCTGTAATATATATTTTATTTTGGGTTGTTTTTGTTTTTTTGATTCACCACACATGTATATATGTCTTTCACACTGAAGAAATCAGCGTAGCAAACACACTTGAGTTTGACTGTTATATATGCTTTCTGTATGACATGATATTTTAATAATGCTTTTGCAGTGGTACAAAATGGCGCTCCATGCTTCAACATCAACGACAAACCAGGAACCATTTGCAACCTGGCTAGAGACCCAATGACAATGTTACTGATTGTTACACTGATAATGTCTGCGGTTCGTGAATGTTAGAGCGCAGGTCGATGGATTTATTAATGACATGAATAATGTGGTATGTAAAGCTTTCCAATTCTAGGCTGTCATAGAATTCTACAAGTCTGAGTATTTCACATACCAAATTAACTTCTCTACACTACATTGCAATCAAATCAATATTTTTCTGTACTTTCTTTTTTTTGCCTCCTGTCAGTGCAGGAGTTGCACTGGATGTACCTTGCTCAGGCCAGCATATTTGGGTTTAATGTATTTGCACTTTGGGTTCACTTCAAGGTAACATGGGTGTGTATATGACCTCGGCCACAACTGTACCAATTGTGTTTTGCCTCACTCTGTGCTTTGGGAGCTGCACCTTGATTCACAAAAATACTGCCCTTCACCTCGTCGAGAAGAGGGGAACAATAACTATTTGGCATATACAGACTGTGTGACTGTAGTGTCGCCTCAAAAGAGAGGAAACTTCTACACTGGTGTAAAAACCCACCCACATGCTGTACGTCCTCAACTCTCACTGCAGCTCTAACTGGGCTTAATGGAAAATTCAGACTTGAAATACAAATTTGAAGTCTACATTATATTAAGTTCTTGACACTTTAAAAACATAATTGTTTTGATAGTGGCTCTGTATGTGACTCTCAAACATCACGTGAAGATACCAGATGCGTCTCCTTGGAGCAGCATGATGGATTCAGCACTGGAGCTGAGGAGGAGTGGGTGAATTTGTAGCTGGTTCACTGTGAATACGTATAGCACTGGAATGTTGGAGTGGTACAAGTAGCCTACAGCTAGCTCTTCATTTCCTCAACCTCATCATCACTGTTCACAGGAACATGGTGAGAGCATGTACCTGTAATGCTGTTTGCATTATGTTCATTAATGTTCCTTACATGTATACTTTACAAATGATTTAAGGTGGAACAATAATTATTGACAGATACAGTAATCCAAAATTAAGTCACATTTGACCGCTATATACTCACATTTACTCCTGGCACAGCTACATGCAAGTAGTCATGAAAGGAAACACTTTCAATACATTTCATATGGCTGCCGTGCTTTAAGGAATATGTATAGTTTTCCCAAAAGACATTAGGATAGAAAGGTGGCACTCTAATTATAATTTAAAAAAAAGGGTCACGATTTATCTTTGTTTCATTTTTAACAACAAGCAACAAATCTTCAAAGGTGTTTCGATGTATAAAGCCTTTGTTAAAGGCCCTGAATGCCCGTGGTACACCCACATGATTTTAATTGACCAGCTAATTGGTTGTCCTCTCTGGACTGCATGGACTTGAAGAGACTGACCTTTTTCACAGCAGACTTTTCAACTTGTCAGAGGAAGAAAGTCACAGGTGTTTCTAATAACATTAATTATTAATTATTATCATTCCAAGTGTCCCAGTAAGCCACATCAGTGTGACAATGAGCCCGCACATATAATACTAGGACCCTGAAACTAGAGATGCTAGAGTTCAGCACTTGTTGATGTTATTATCTAACCTCTGCTTTACCTACTGTGATCTGTCAAAATGTCTTTGTGAAATATTTCTGGTTCTCCTTTATCAATCTTGTAAGTATGAAGAGTTGCCATGTAAGTTCCACACAACTTCCACCTGAGCAGAGGATTCATTGAGCCACACTAAATAATAACACACACTTAGTTTTTTTGGGGGGGGGGGCAACATAATAATGCAAGTGTTCACTGAAGGATGCACCTTAAGTATCTAATTGTCAGGTAATTGTTGAAAGTTTACATTAGCTCTTAGTATTCACAATAATTAGTGTCTTTTTTTGTCTTTTTTTCACTATTTCCAATAAAGTCCCTGAATGGCATACAGTGGTGTGTGTTTATTTTTTGTCATTATTCAAAGCTTTATCGTAAAGTGGACGCATTTTTGGCATATCTCAAAATGTAACCCCTCTGCCTGCCTCTGAACATTTTTGATACCTTTTGAGCTATCAGACATTCAAACTGCATTTCAAATCACATACTTAATTTTTTACTTTTAGTACATACTGCAGTTGCCCTCACAAAGTATGTGTCGTTGCATATAATATATATTCAGCTGGGACATACTACTTCTCATAACGAGTCACCTTCAACTTTGACCCTTTTGCTCCTATAGCTGCTGCGCAAAGGATTGTGGGTCAGAATAGCCAGAAAAGCATGCTGACTCGCAAACTGCAAAATGCAACCAAATGTAGTACAATATCCTGGTATTTCTTGGCATACTGCATTTGACATACTATGTATTGGGCCATACTAAATATTTTTCTGGCACATTAAATAGTATGGTAGTACAGGTATTGGAACGCACACGTCTGTCTGCACTATTACTCTTGATTGTGCTGTATAGTGACTGTGATATATCTTTATTTCATCAACAGCTCAGAACACACCTTCTTCATCTCTGTTGAATTTATGTGCATTTTTGCATTCGTGGTTAGTTATGTGCTATACTTGCCCAAAATGTCCAAAATGTATTTTGTGTGTGTGCGTATGTGTGTGTATGTGTGAGGACACCGTACTCACCAGCTCTTATTACATGGCTCTGGTGTTTGTACTAATAGATCCAGGGCAAGTGTGTTGACCCCAGTCATGTCGGAAGTTCAGGAGTTGAGAGGGATTTTCTTAAGGGGATCTTTGCCGAAGTGTTTGCTTGTGTGTGTCTGTCTCTTTGTATGTGTGTGTTTGTTTAAGCTTTGCTGATTAACACCAGATGTGCGGGGCTCAGGGTGTCGGCAATAGCTTGAGAGGGCCCCACTGTACTCCATCGGCCCTGGTTGCAGAAAACGCTCAAGCGACTTCTTCACACATGGCTGACATTAATATCTTTGCTGTTCATCCCCCAGATCCCCACAAGGTTAGAAACATCAGGTCAGACTAAGAGTTTTAATAAGGAGGTTGTGCAGCGAAGGGAGGCATTTAATGTAGGTCTCCTGCTGCTCCACTAGAGGGCGGGAGAGGGCTGTAAAACATCCGGAGCGTCTCAACTCGGGTCCCCCCATGGTCAGGTTTGACTACTGTAAGATGATGATTTTCAAGGATATTTGCTGTTTTTCAGTTCTTATGAAGCACAGGAACATTGTATCTTTGTATTTTTTAGTGTGTTTAAATTACATTTTCAAGAGAAATAGTTTCCCGAGAAAGTTCCGCATAGAAACTGCAGCAATATTTTGAAAAAGTGACTGAATCAAAGTAGTGATTAGTGCAGCAACTAAGGATTATTTTCTTATTATTGTCTTGATCATTTTTTTTCGATCAATTTTTTTATTTTATAAAATGTTATACAATTGTGAAAATACGACAATCAGAAGTTCCCGGAGCCCAAAGTGACATTGTGAAACTGAATATGTTGTCTAATTAACAGTCAACAACCAAAGACATTTAACTTACAATCATGCAAAAGAGCGAAGAGCAGCAAATCTGAGAATATAGGCTCTTTCCTTTATTTGATTATTAAACTTGTTGGTGATTAACTGTCATTTGGATAATTGCGGAAATTATTAATTGTTTCAGTCCTAGTTATGATTATTGCAACAGTCTAAATGAAAGTAAAAGTAGTTGTATAATAATTCTAAAATAAATGCTGTTTATTACCAAGGACATCCTCCTTTACTAGGATTTTAACAGCTTTCTTTTTTGTCAAAGTAAATCTCACAGCTGTCCCAATTAAACTTTTTTCTTGATGTATGCAAAACTTGAAAAATGAAAAAAAAAATGTGCCCACTCTCAAACAGCCGTGCAGTGCCCATTTGTCTGAACGCTCAAGTTTGTCTCAAGTGATGTTATTTCACGTCACCTCTTTCATTTCAACCCCACTTTTTGAACTCTTTCCTCCGTCCTCACCTCCCAGGTCTCTCCCTCCCCACCCAACCCTCCCTCCCGTCTCTCTACCTTTTGTCCTTGTGTGAATATTTCACATTGCTGCTGCCGCTGGTGCGTGATGCGGGGGACTGAGCGCTCATTGTGTGTGCGCAGTGTGGGTGCTGCGGTATGCGGCTCCTCGGCGTGTGGTGTGTCGTGACAGGCGTGTGGCCGCTGACGCCAGCCGGCCGCCTGCCTGTCTGTCTGTCTGTCTGTTCAGTTACACCTGACCGAGGCTGACATCGCCATGCCCACACACACACAAACACACACACAAACACACGCACACACACACACACACACATGAAATAAAAACGTGTGCACACACACGCCCACATATGCAATGCACCTCTAGCCATGGTGCCCAAAAGTTAAATGAAGGGTCATCGCCTCCCCCCACTATAGTCCACCCACTTGTCCCTTCAGTACAGGAGGTTGTCGAGGGGCTTTGGTGTCCCCTTTGATGTTCTGTTGACTTTGTGAGTTAATGTTTGTCACCAAAATTTCATCAAAAGGTAGTTTGCAGGTAATCTGACTCAAAAGATTTAATCTACATGAGTTCAATGTAATTTAAATACATCTGTTGCATATCTGCTGCAGTTAATAGAAACATTTTGTGAGGCAGATTTGCATTCATATTTTATGTTAAATATGTACCACGTGTGTCTTTACCCTATTGCAACAGACATTTTGCTGTGGCATTTATTTTACATTGAAAATGTATTATTGAATTTCGTGGTTTTGAAATATGCTGTGCAAGTGTGTTCTGAAATGCAGTGAAGGCCAGGCGATATTGCAGCGCACCGTGGCGTAATCCTTGGTATTTAGTGTGTTCTCTCAGGCTGCCGAGGTGAAAAGTTGAACCTGGTGTTGACCTTCTCTTGAGAGAGGGCTTAGCTCTGAAGTCAGGCGCAGGCCAAACGCACAGGGAGGATATTCTCAAGTTCCTCTTTCCCTCCCTCACGTGCACCGCTCGTCTCCACGGCCACCCTCCCCTCCCACACGGAAACAATTAGCATCTGTGATAAGATGTTGTACATATTTCCATCATTTTATCTCGTCGGTTTTGTTTGTTTGTTTTTCCATCACGACAAAAGTCTTGTGTTGTCTTGTCATGGCGCTGTTAATCACAATTACATCTCATCTAGGTGCAAGGAGTTGGAGAGAGAAAGAAGGAGAAATGGACTGATAGGGCCCTTATGTTTATCACTGCAGGGAGTTGGATTCCAGATGGAGAGATAGTGAAAAGAACAAGCAAACAATTATGCAAAAATAGACAAAGTGGGGGGAAAAAGCAGGAGCAGACTGACAGACGACGGCAATGACGTTTGGGACAAACTAGACGTGTTTCTATTTGTACTTCCAAGAGGACAGTTCAAGACGGGTCCGCATTGCCACCAGAAAATAAGAGTACAGGTCTCTATTCTACTGATACATAAAAAGCTGGATACCTGTTATTATCATAAACTCTCACCACCACAGCAAATACTTTGAAATACTTTTTCTCTCTTCTTTTTTTCCCTGTCTTGGTGTGCATCTGTATGTGCAGTATTTTATATATTTCGGACTCCACTGTTGGGTAATCTCAGCCCCTGCTACTCGAAAGGAAATTGTTTTAAGTTTGTGTATTTGTCATATTACACTTTCAGTGCGATGATATTAAAAGGTATCAATGTGACCATAAGGGACAGAGAGCATTAACCACTAAGATTTACGCATCTTGTGTTATCATGAGTCGCATCTTACGCCTCAGACTTGCTGATCCACACTATATTTTGTTAAAGCAACTTGACCCAGAATTCAAAACCAAAACTAAGTCTGACATTCTTCCAGTCCAGTGGAGCAGGAGAATACATGGCCTAAAGATATGAGGCCGACAGTAGATGTTGAGTCGTGCTGCACTCCGTTCTCCATCTGTTTTAGTTTTGGAGTGGTTGTGATAACCTCAGCCTGACCCTTGATTGGGCTAATCTCACCCTCATCTTCTCTTGCTGGTCAGCTGACAGAAGGCTGCGCTGCAATTGGCGGCTGCACTGCTGAGGAAGAGGAATTTGTTTAGCATTGTGTTGTGGTAACAGTTAGCCACTGAGAAGTTTAGTCTACTGTCTAAACCATAGCAAAGCTTCAAAATACAAAAACAGAAGGAATGTTTAGGGTGAGTATTCAAAGAGCCAGAAACATGCTGGCTTTCCCAGGCAAATACTGTTCCCCTGCAGTCAGAAAATACAAATTTGTGTTTTCAGTGCAGTGCTGGAAGTAATTGTTGTTGTTAATATCTGTAAATAAGTTGAACCCGCCCTGTGACTTCAATCTTCAGAAGTGACCGCTTGTTTCCAGTTCAAAGCAGAGAATGTTGCAACTAGCCCCTAATGTGTCCAATGTATTAGTGTACATGAGTTTCATTACATTTTTACCTGTTACCTCGTGATGTAAAGAGCCCGCAAAATGATGTTATAGTAGTTACTGTAACTACTATAACTACTACTATAGTTGCTGGAAGGGTCAGGACAAGCTGCTGTGTAGTAGCTGCTCCAGGCGGTCTGTTTGGAGGGCTTTAGTCCAGCCAGATTAGATCAGAGGACCACTCTGTTTGTTTGTTTTTGATTTGGGAGGGGCCAGGCTCCTGAGGGATAGCCCCCCCAGCTACCGCTCTGCTATCCCTCCCCAGGATTCCCCCTCAGGGCACAGTTGACTGGAGCCCCCCTGACCTCTCTATCACCCCTTCCTAACCCACGTTAGCCAAGCCATCCTGGGAACAAAAAAGAAAACGAAGGGAGACTCTGCTGTGTCTTAACGTCCGCAGAACCAAATCACAACCAGACCCGTTCAGCTGGGGGTGTAGGCAGTGCCACCCAGGCAGGCAGCGCCTCTCGCCCTGGTCAGCCCGAGAAGAGGTTCACCTCAGCGGGTTGACCTCTCTTTCATCTGCTTGTGGGTCTGATGTGTTCTCTCGCACCCAGTAGTGCTTCAAGAGAAAGGTGTTAGCGAAGCTTAGAGGTCGGCTGAAGGCCGTTTCGGCTGCGGTCCTGTTTGTGTTTCTGTGTGTGTGTGTGTTATGTAATCATCATCATCATCTTATCTACTTTTGAATTGAAGGAGGTACCAGTATGGATGGAGTCCAAATTTGATAAAAATAAGTTTTGTTATTGTGAATCTGCCATTGACTTGAATATAGCCAATTTGGTATCTTTATCACATGATTTTCTGCTACTGTTTGTGCTCTTTTGTGAAGCCCTCTGGGTCCCATGCTTGCAATACACGCGTCTGTCTTTCCACTTATTCCCATGTCTTTCCATTGACACACTCTTCCCACTTCTCTGTCCAGGCTCGATGAACAGCCATGGGCGTGCACCTTCTCATGCGCGCACACACACACACACACACACACACACACACACACACACACACACACACACACACACACACACACCTCTTCTGACCTCTTCTTCATCTCCCATAAGGCCTTGGGGTGAGGCAGCATGGCACCAGACAGTTATTCAAGCCCTCGGGCAGCTTCACAACAGGTCAGAGAGAGAAACACACAGAGAGAGAGCATTGTTTGCTGGATTTACATCAAAATTTCCTTTAGAAATTTATAAATACAAAATAGAATTTAAAGTTTAAGGAACTAATTTGCTTCTTTGACTTTAATTATTTCCTTTGTAGATTCCCTTTCAGTCTTTAAACCCATCCATTTAAAACAGAAGAATATGTTATTCAGCCATAAATTAATTTTGTTTTTTAATATGTTTCATTTAATTTTAATCCCATGAAACAGGAAATAAAAGCAGGGGGATGCTGTGATTGGATTAAAAGTCGTCTTTGTAAACATTGTGACCCAAGTCTTTGACACACCTCCTCTCTCCTCTTTGAGAAAGTCTCTTCATAACAAGAACGCCAAGAGATGAAGGTCTCTTTTTAAAAGAGGACATGGGATGGGGAGGAAGACTTTGGAGTCTTTGTTAGGCACGTGGGCCTGTGTTTTGTGTCAGTTTTTGTTCTTCTAAATCCTCCTTGGTCTGTGTTTGTCTCCAAGCTCTGCTTTGAGCGATTAGAGACGAGGGTTTGAACAGCTCAGTTAAATGAAGACATTATTTCAGCCCTTTTATTGTCGCTTTGAATAGTCTTTCTTCATATCAATAAGTGACACTGGTTTGAATATTAGCTACATTTAAAGTTTGTTCTTTAAAGAGAAATAGCCCAAAGTGCCCACAGAATTTTACTGTTGTGATAGACTTGTGGCTGGTTTGCTCTTTATGGGATGAGAGTATATTGTATTGGACAAGTGATGTCAGTAAACCATGCCACCAGAGATGAGCCATATCACAAGAGGCATCACTAGAAATCTGAGTTGTGCCATTAGACAGAGAGAAAGGCAGTATCTTGAGGGAGAGAGGGAGAGAGAGGGAGAAAAAGGGGAGAGACACAGAACGGATTGTTCCACAACAGACTGACGGACCTTTTAGCCTTATCTTCCTGAGCTACTCTTACAGAAAACCAAGGAGAGAAGGGAAAAGAATGTCCTGCTCTTTCTCTCCCTCCCATTTCCCATTCTCTCATTTCTCCTGTCTGCCTCTCCCTTCCCTCTTCATTTCTTCTTCTTCTTTTGTCCATCAGTCTTTACCCGGCGTTTCTTAAAAATCCTCTTAACCCTTGCACTCCTTCCATTGTCCCCTTTCCTCAATATCTTACCTTGATGTTTTAATATCTTGTTTCTTTCCTCACCCACTACTATCTTATCCGTCTTCAGCTCTTTGGAGCACTCTAAGAGCTCATTGCTCCGACAGATTGTTAAATGGTAGATTTGTAAGCCGCCTGCGAGTCTCAGCAGCAGTTGACTGTTAGTGTTACACTCTGTAAAATAGATCCCTCTCTCCATCTCAGGCTCACACTATATGCATGACAGCTTTTCAGGAGGGGGTGCCATACAAACGTGGGCCCAGTTGCCTTTGCAAGAACATCTTATTTGCATTTGTTTACATGTGCCACTCTCTGCACATTTGGATTTGCTGCATGTCATGATGTTTTGGTGCAGCCCCTTGCCCATATCCTGATACACACAGACACACATGCAACAGTATTTGGTTGTGATGACACTGTGAGTCGTCCCTCTCCTCCCTCTCTGACAGAATGAAACGGATGGATAATTAGATATCAAAGGGAGGCAGGCAGGGTGTGGCGAGGCGCGCGGGTCCCTACGATGGTAAAGCACTTATTAATGAGATAGGCCTTATCTGCTCTCCTCCCAGGAATTCTGCCTTTGATCGGCCACGACTCCGGACTTAATACATTTTTGATTGATAGGCTGAGATGACAGAGAGAGGCGGCGTGGATTGGGTGGATTGCGGGATAGGGGGGTGGGTTATGCGTGTGGAAGGAGGGGGGCGGGGCAACCCTCAGATGCAACTGTAACGATGCCCTTCACTGGAATAAATAACCTCTGACAATAGTGTTTAACCTTATGGGATCGGATACATTAAGATGAGCAGACACGCAACTTGTTTGCATTGTGAATACATTTCGGTGATACAGACATAAACATACTGTATAAATGCACACACGTATACCTTCACATTCCTCTGCCCACACAGACATAATATCGCTAAGACGACTCAAACAGACAAGCCTATTCAGTCACCTTAACCCCAACAATAACTCACACGCCGGGGCACCAGAAAATCTTTTCCCTAAGACAGAGAAGGCGAGGGCCAGGCCTGTGGAGGGGGACTGAGATAAGGCCCTATCCCCGTCTGGAGATGAGTTATAGCCCACCCAGAAGGATGTGGCTAGCAACAACCCACCCGGACATGCTGCTCGGCTCGCTGGGATTGGTTGGGATGGTGTACTCACGTTAGTGAGGCAGCCTCACGGACAGAGATAACAGTCCCACTCTCAATAACACCTTGACCAGAGGGAGGAGAGGCAACCTCGAATCAGTGAGCCTCTACACACACACATACACAAACACACACACACACATACAAGCTCTGTGCCACACAAACCTAAAAATACACACACATCATGCACTACCACCTCCGCTCCGTCTCTCCGCTCGACAAAGAGGTGACTGAGCGTAACCATTACAGCGCCGTGTCACCTTGTTATGAGTCTCTGTCAGTATGAGGCGTCGGGTAAATTAGAGAAGCCATAACTGCTGCTCCGTCAACGGACCGTCAAGCCCCTCATTTATTACCGTGCCAAGGGCGGGGGAGAGAACCCCATCAAGTGGACTGATCGATCAACGTGACAGGCACATTTCAGGTCTCCAAATCAATCACACTAACAAAGGCAGGTGAAAGAGGAGGTGGTTGTTGATTTCTGTCAGAGGACTACAGCTATGTGTCTGGATGAGTCAGGAGAAAAGGCCTAAACATACCCTCTGTTGTCCTGTGCCAAAGACTCAAACTTTATCTAACTTCCAATACTGTGGGGGCAATGCATTGATCTCTGTCCCATCATTTGATTTGACTTTCTTGTCTCGGTTATTCAGGCTTGATCACAGAATTGGTTTGGAGTTTTCATTCCCATGGTACATTGAGCTGGATCATACTTGTGGAGGGTGGTCGAAGAACAACCATAGGCAGATTTTAAACTCTCACATCAAAGTTTTTATTTAACATACAGACCGAGCTCTAACGCTGGACACAGCATGAGACTGCGGCTCCATGAGAAACACGATGAAACGGAGGCAGCGTTGAACAGAGAAGGGGTGGGAAGCGAGACAGGGCGAGGAGGGGCTAGATGATAAGAGTGGGAAGAACTGATAGAGTAGAAGAAACCGTGTAGAGAAAGAAAATGATTAAAAACAGCAATCACCCGTCGCGGACTGATAAACCAACCAGTCGTTAATTGGAAGCGTGCAACTTGTGGGGATACGGTTGGATTAGGTTCACTTCTTCCCATCCTCTTTCTTCTTTTTCCTCCTCTGTGGACTTAAATGTCTCAAAGACACACTTCATTATCAACAGTCAAAGTTATTACAATTAATGTAATATTTATTTTTTCACATTTGCAAACCAATGGAGAAATATTGAATGGACACTTTTTTTTTTTACAGAGTTCTTCCTTTGCTACTGTACATTTGAAACAAACTTGGGAAGACCGAATACCATTTGTTAGCAGAGAAAATGAAAAAGGAAGACAGTCAGAGATGGAGAGACAAAGAGTGGTGAGGTAGGAGCTATTTTTGAGTGATCTAGGGTTTTGGGGCATATAGGAGATGGGAGATGGGCGGTGGTCCATAAACAAAGGACTGACAGCCCACCCATCACCCCGGCAGGTCTGGCTTGTGCTGCCTAGATAAAGCAGGGCTGCTGCCTCCTGTATCAACACCATCCATCATCCATCTTTGCCTGCTCGCCCGCTCATTCGCCCTTACATCAGCCCACTCACTCCCCACACCTGCCTCTCTGCCAGCTGTGTGTGTCCCTTTACCCCTCAGTGCTTTCACCAAACTTTTAATACAGCAACCGCTATCTGCATCTCTGTTTTTCATTACCCGTCTTTATATATTGACCTAGTTTGTAAACTTTTCCTGTTAACTCAAACCTTTGGTGAACACAGTGTGCGTGCTTTTGATTCAACTGTCCAGCCGAGCTGTAGTTCCGTGGCTTGTTAGCAGTTGTTCCACCCTTTTGATGTGACATGGGGCGTTGTGGTCTTTGGTGAATTATGCATCTCAAACTCCACTTTGGAAGGATGAGCATTAATCATTGATATGTCCACCATCCTCCGTGCCTTTTATCTGTTGCAGCTCATTTCTGGTTTGCTGCAAAGTCAACGGATACTGACAAGTGAAATGAAAGGCATTGTTTTCTTTTTATTTCTTTTTTTTGATTATGTGAGAACTATTCAGGTTGAATGTATTTTGCTCGTCAAATCAGACAAAGCAGGACTTTGACTGAGCTTTGGCAAAATAGCATTTTCCAAAACTAGCCTGACAAAATATTAAACCATGATTGAGGAAATTTTAGCCCCCTCAAAGTGACCCTTCAGGCCACCATTGTTCCCTCGTCAATTTGGTTTTGTACGAGCATCTCCTTCCTTTCTTTGTTGCTCGTGGGGAATGGAAATTATGCAAATGGAGATGGGCACTCTGAAGAAAAAATGTTGACATCTCCCATCCTTGCTGCCCCCTAAATACACACACATCATGCACACACCATTCAGCGAGCTCTCGTTTGGCCCACATTGGTGGGTCTGTCTCTTTTGGCTGTCTCTCAAGCATACTTTAACAATTGTAGCCATATTGCTTGTGGCCCATCCTTTCTTCTATCCATTCTGGTCCATTTGAGTCAGACTGGACAGGTGCAGAGACAGGAGGACAAAATGCTGTCAGACATTTTAACAAACAATATTGGGTTATCTAAGTTTTGAAGAGAACACAGGAAGTAAAAGTTGTCATGTGCTTTGATTAGCCACCTCCATCAATGCCACCTCTGCACATGTTCACATTTTAAACACAGGGAAGACGGGGGTGGGGGTGAGGATTTTTGCTTCAAAGAGGAAACTTTGTAGATGCAGTTTTTTTTCTTCATTTCTTCAGTGTTTCATTCAGTTGCACCAATCAGAGGGGATTTAAGAGATAGAGAAGAGACCTGGAGACTGAGCAGAGCAGGGCGGCCGGGGAAATGGCTCAACTAGAGGATGAATTAAAATGAATAAAAGCCAAGAAATGGGAAAATGGGCTATCACTTGTGCAGCATAATGAACAAAGTGCAGATACCACTGCCTTTCTGTGCCGGGGGGCTGGAGGCTCTATGTTCTCACACTAGTAGAACAAATGAGAGTGAACGGAGCCAGAAAGCATAATGATTGTCCATTAGTCTGTCCCTAAACTCTGCTTCCTGTTGTAGCTTTAGGGAGGCAGAGTTTCTGAGCTGTGGGAACCCATCACGTGACCTCGGTGCACCCCTAGAGTGCCCTAATGGACCCAGACACAACTCTCTGTGTATCCGCTGAAAGTTGAGCATTGAGACGGGGTTCATTCAGAGGTTTAAATGCTCTGAACGAGTCAGACTACTGACATACTAAAATCTGGAGGTAGATTAAAATACAAAATGTTTGAAACTGTAAGAAATGTGGCACTTTGCTGTGCACAGTGACATGTTGCCAGCAAGAGCCATGTACATGTTAAGTTCTATAATATGATGTGATATGCTAAATATTATGTAATATAGTGTAAGGTAAAATGATTTAATTAATATATTTGCAGTACGAAAAAAGAAAAAAGAAAAAGATCAACTGATCAACGAATCAACTAATTATTCACTTAATTGTTTTAGCTCTTGATTTATTAATATCCATTTTTATGTTTTACTATTTCTACACATATTGGACCATACAGGTGATGTTAAAAATCAATTAGCCCTTTGTAACAGGTTAGTTGGTTAGTAATGTATTTACAGGAATTTTGCATCATTCTGCGAATGTATCGTGCTTTTCATGTAATTCAAAGAATTATCCAAAAGTACACATTCCCATTTGTTTATTTTAACTATAAACAGTTTCTCAAGGGGCTTTACAGATATGGCACTATTCTACTGTACTTCAAGATGTATATTGATTTTGTTATCCAGGCCACTACATGATTATTGTGGTCAAAATAATTTGTGGTGACGATATTATCGTGCTATCAATAAAACATTTTTTTTTTAAACCCACTATCAGTTAAACTTTGTTTATTGTGGGTTTTGTCTCTTTTTGGCAAATTAATTACACTCACAATACGTTATGTGTAGAAAGAGTCTTTCATCATAAATGTATATATAATGATGAAGAGGCACTGGATTATTTACAATATATCATTGTGTATTATTAACATATCAATATTTAATTTTCTTGATATCTGGGTAATCGTCACTACCAACATATTGGGCTATTTGTAATACAAAATTACATGTCCATGATTAAGATTATTACCCACCCCTCTTTCCTTGCATGTACAAGAAACCGACATTTCATGCATCGTTAAGAACCCAACTTGTATCTGTCAAACAAAATAATGTTCGCTATGAATACAGAATATGTGTATAGCTTGGTGCATTTCACACTTTTCTTGAGTGGATGAGTTATTCCCCCTCATAGACATGACAAATGAGCACCATCATCTCCTCATGATGAGCTCATCGCTGCATCCCCTCAGCTCTAATGATGATGATCTTCAGTCACGCGTGGCCGAAGAAAGCGTGCTGCGTTTAAGACCCCTGCACTCGCAATCGTCTCCATTAACCCCCATGACTCAGCTGTTGACACTAAACCCCACCCCGGTCTAATGTTCACACATCAAACAGCCATGATCGACACTCTCAGTCTCTGTGGTTAGACCGACATGATCGGATGTGACATAAGTAGACTGTGAGTGGGCAAGTGGTGTCTGAAAGTGTGTGGGAGTAAGAGAGAGCAAGGAAGAAGGGCTACATGATATTAGTGCTGAGGAATGTGATGTGTTGGAGGTCATGTGAAACACTGCTGGCACTCTGAATAACCTTCATGAAGGCTATCACGACATGACCCGGAAGTAGTCAGGTCATGTGTCAGGGCAAAAGGCTCGTCTCTGTTGACAGCACCCTTTCCAATCTATACACAACTCTCACTCCTCAACCTCCTGGGAACCGTACTCCCTGGCTGCTCAGTTTAAAGGCCTCTGTCCGCACAGGAAAAGACACGTTGACGTGACTGACCAAAGCACAGAGAGCCATTGTTGGCCGTTAGGATATCAAGGAGCCATATTCCAGTGGCGTGAGCTGAGAGGAAAACTTCCCCCAGGAAGTGCTGTGGTCGACTAATCGAAACCACATCTTGATGTGTCTCACAGATTTTTTTTCCCCCTCTGGTTTACAATTTGAATCCCAGACAGGTAAAGGTGTCTCTGGCTTGAACCTCGTAGACCATTGATCAATGTTTGAGGATCTAAGAATAGAGAGGGACGGAGAAGGGGAGGCAATGGGTGGAGCAAGGGTTGATGTAAAAGTCACAGAGTTCAAGTTGCATGTTAAACAAACAACAGGGCCTTTTCAATGGCTGGAGCCTGAGGTTTGCGTAACTTTAGTGAATTAGTGCAAATTTGCAGAGGTAACCTAATTTTCAGAGAAAACAAATGGCGGAATTTTAATTGAACACAATAGCAGTCGACTCACCAGGCAGAATGGGGAAAGTGGAGTGAGACTGATGGAAAGACTAATGGCTTGTGTTGGCTGCTGCCACAGCAATTATCACTGCCCTTTACTTTGTTACAGAGTAAACTCAATAAAATGCTCTTGTGTAGTGTGCTTCAGATAAGTGTTTTAAAATGTATGTATGTAAACCCACAAAATAATGCATGACAGTATATGCAAATAAAAAAAGGCAAAATAATGTTGAGGCCTAACGATGGCACAGGGCTGCCTCTGCCTTCAGGGCAGCTGCTCGACGTGATGCAGGATACAAATGGGACTCACTCGTCACACTGTGAGTGATGGACAAGGTAGAAATCATACACTCTTGACAATTTTCTGTCTCTACAATTCATTAATGTGTAGTTATTTATGATACCATGGTTTCATCTTTGTATTCACAAATCCTCTAAAAAGTACCTGATCATCTTGAGATGGGTGAGCGTCAGTGAACAGCGCTTGTACCCGGCTGAGCCTGCTGAGTCTCTGTTCTTTGCAGTTTGAAAACATATAGTTAAATGGTTAGTTGGTTAGTTGATCAAGAGAAAATTAACCAAGAACTATTATGAAAATCATCGACTCACTTCTGTCACGTTCATTTATTTGTAAAGCAAAAGGGCAAAACATTCTCAAATGTGAGGATTTGATGATTTTCTTTGTATTTTTGTTGGTTAAAAGATTTTGCTCTTGGTGTTTTGGTCTGACAAAACAAGAAATTTGAAGACATCACTTTGGGATGTTGAAACATGTGATGAGTGTTTTTCAACCATTTATTAACCGTATTTTATCCAAAACTTTATCTTTGTAGCGTTTGGTCCTTTTTTGCCTTGTCTTGCAAACCTCCTTGGACATAAAAGCAGACACATACATCTGTTTGTAACTGTAATAACATTTACTGTGCTGTTTCTTTTATCTTGTCATATTAACAGTACTTTACATCAGACCTACATTAATTACAAATAGTGTAATGTTATTCTTTGTAAAATAAATGAGTAAATCAATCAACGTAAAACCATTAAAGTATTAGGATGAATGTTATTGATGTGTCTGCCATGTTGTTTAACTGTAGTTAAACAACGTAAATGTTGTGCATTTGTCCGTGGTATACTCTATATAAAAGGAAAAACCTTATTCAAACAAATCCACTGTACGCCAGTTGCACAGCTTTTTAGCAAGGTCAGAACAGCTCAACTTGTCAGTGTATGCATCATTAGTGTGTGTGTGTGCACACACTCTAATGTGTGTTTTAATGTTTTAACATATGCAACCCCTTATAAACAGTGTTTTATACAAACAGTGGCAGAGCTCCCATCAGATAAGACTCCAGAACAGGAGAAGGAGACTGCCTAGTGAGGGAGAGAGGGGTGAGGGAGAGGCAGAATGAGGGAGGGGTGGTAAGCGGCGGCAATGTGAGAAATGAGCTGAAAACATTATGGCCAAGAAAATGTCTCCTTTAAATATGTTGAGACAGCTAAAGAAATAGCAGCACATTTGTCTGAGGAAACTTCGTGGCTTTTTATTTGCCCTTTCAACATTTTAGCATAAAAATTCTATGACCTTGTTTCAGTATTTTACCTACAACTGATAGCAACTTTAGCGACAACTTTACAAAATACAGTTTTATAGGAATAAAAAAAAAAATCAGACATTTTACTCTATTTGGTTGCTCAACAGAAAGAGGACCATGTAGCTTTAGCCCTTCACACAGGGTTTTTATTTTGGTAAAATCTGACATTTTTCCCCCACATGTGATATCAGCTGTCCACTGCAGTCCAGAGTGTATCTAAGTTGAAGGTATTTTTCAGTGTAATCTACTGTGTTGTGTGTGTGTGTGTGTGTGTGTGTGTGTGTGTGTGTATCTGATGGCAAGACACGGTATGGCATTGGTCACTTTATCATTGCTAATGTAATCTCCCCTCTACTTCCTCCACCAGCACAACATAAAAGGCCGCTGCCTGATAGAGAAACATATAACACAACAACTAGGCCTAGTCGCTCGAGCCATCTATCTCCCTATCTCACATCTCTCTTTCTTTCTGTTGCTCCTCACCAGAGGAGAGAAAAACATCTCCAGTCCCCTCCGAGTTTCGATGTGCGTCTTTTGCCTTCCATTTTAACTTTCTCATCATGTCTCCGCTGTACAGTATAATTTTCTTCTGTTTTTGAAGACTGAGGAAGCACTGTGGTGTTGACTGAACTACTACTCTGCCCTAGATCAGCTAAATCTCTCATTTTGAACACCCCCCGCAAATTTCTGTCACTCCAGGAGACAAATGTGCATCTCGAGTTCATTCCCCCCTCTCCCTGTGCCCACTGGCTCCCTGAAACTCAGTTCCTTTCGCCTTTGAAGTGCTGCGTGCAGAATGGAGATTCTTTGCATGGTAAATTTGCCCAGTTGCCCGCAGCGTATCCATTACACAAGTTTAAAGTACGCTTCGGAGTCGTTTTGGAAGGGCCCTTTTTTCTCACTTCACAACCAATTTCTCTGTGTTTTGAACTTCGGTAGTCATGAGCCATGTAATCTGTAAATTGGGCCCTTTCTTCCGAGCTTGCGCTCCACCATCGAGCAGCGTTTGATGTGCAATTATTTTGCTCATTACAAGTTAATTTTATTGTTATAGTTTGCAAATGTTTCTCCGGGTCATGATGTTAAAAGTTTCTGAAGAAGTAAGAAAGAGGGAGAATTAGCGAGTCGGGGCGAACATCACGGCGGCGCAGAGAGCTCATTTGAGATGGCAGAGCTGGCTATCTCCAGGCTCACTTTCAAGCCATTTAGAAACAACCTGCTGGGTGGTTTGAATAGCTAAGGAGAAGTTGATCCGGGATTTAGTGTAGAAAAACGATCCAAGGCCCTTTATCTGCTGTAAAAGGTTGGGAAAATGGAGATTTGTCGTGTTTGTTAGAACGGAACCATAATCTCCTCCACAGAGAAATCTTAGCAGTATGGGAATCATATGTCCCATTTATTTCGCCCTTTGTCCCCATTCTCTCTCCACACACATCTTGGCAACCTGGTGTGATCGTGTATGTCTGCCGACATACTGTTGATATGAGAAGGGAGGGATGTTGATGAAGAAAAATCTCTCCTTTTTTTCAGATATTCCGGATTTGAGAGGCTTGCTAATTTCACATAGAAGAGGATCAACACATTAATTATGTCTGGCTCTTGAACAAAGCTGTTTTTTGGAGCTGCTAAATGTCATTGTTAGAGCTTGGCAGTACAACTCTGATCATCATATAACTGTGCCGCGAAGCATTAAATTCATGTCACTGAATTATGCTGTCATGCTTTTATGAAAATTTCAATAGCGGCTAAATCCATTGATGAAAATAAGATTGGATTTTACAGTGACATTTTACTCTTCCTTTTCTATTTAATTTGATGACACCCCAAATCATTTGGCAAATACTCCTATTGTGTTGCCTTTCTTTGCTTAAATAAAGACAGCTGGTTTTGTTTTATTGCTGTTTTGTGTTTGATCCAGTCACCCTAATTCAAATACATTAATAATTTCCCTTTAGCTCTGGGACACAATAACCAGCGCACGCGTGCTCAAATTGTTTGTAGACTCTCCTTTTCATCTGAGGAAGAGATAGCGCTGCGTGCTCTTTCTTTTACCTCTCTTTCATTTCTCCCCCTGTCTCATGGCAAAGGCAAATTCTGTTGGGCTGTGTTCTTTAATACCATCAACGCTAAACAAACTTTGTTGACAATAGCTGCTGGCAAAGCGCCTCCACAAACAAAGGAAAGCCAACAGGTTCAAAGGCAATGCATCACTCTGCTTCTGACTCTTCATTATTCATCCTTCTGTCTTTACCTCTCATCCCCCATTCTTTTCTGTGCATGTGTGTGTATGTGTGTTTTCTTTGTGGCTCTTTGTCTGTTAAACTGCTACATGGTCTGGATACTGAGGCTTATTAGCTGTTCAGTTTAATTAAAAAAGGCCATTCATATGAAAATGTGAGTCCGATAGCGATTGCTGTCCCCAGCAGCTTCCTCCTGTTACTTTTAATTAGACACCCGCTTGATTGACATCAAGCTTACTGGCTGGCTGAAGCCCTCGTGTGTGTGTGTGTGCGTGCGTGCGTGCGTGTGTGTGCGTGCGTGTGTGCGTGTGTGTGTGTGTGTGTGTGCGTGTGTGCGTGTGTGCGTGTGTGTGCGTGTGTGTGTGTAAGAGTGTGTGTTTGAGAGAGAGTGTGCTCATTTAGTGTCTGTGTGCAGGCATTTTCTACACAAACATACACGGGCGTGCACAAATACCAGCTCTAAGGTCATTAAAGCGTTACAGCGAAAGACTGTACATCAAAGTTCACTTTGTCGTCATGAGGTAATTATCCGCACAGTAGCACAGAGCCCGGCTGCCCACCTTGTCACTCATGTCCACCGGGTCACGTCCAACAATGAACAGTAACCTTGTGATTATGAACAGGGTCCACAGTGTTACTGTGTTCAGTCACACCCGCACCGCCCGCCACGCTGATGGAAAAGGTGATGAGCTACTTTTCAATTTCTGTTTGTCCTCTCCTTCCTCATTCGCTCGCTCGCTCTCCCCCTCTGTCTCCGGAGAAAAGTGTCTCTCTTCATCTGTTTTCAGTGCACGCTCCAGCTCTCACAACCTTATTATTATACTGTCAGCGGCACGTGCCTGGCTGATAGATGTTCCTCTCAACTGTTTACTACAAGCAGATGATTTAACTAAGGCTCTCTGTTCAACTTGACCTCTCCTCTTCTCGTCTTCTAAAACAAGATGACTTCATCCGTTGTTTACGACGACTCCATTTTATAGGAGCAGGCGGGGGAACAAGCCTGCTCTACGGCTGGTGGTTGTGTTTTTAAGATCAAGGTGTTTGTGTGTGTGTGTGTTGAAGTGGAAATTGAGGAGGTCCATGTATGTGTGCATTTTTTTTCCCATCCCATCTCTGTTATCACAGTGCAGATTGTTGCAGCGCAGACTCCTTTTGTGCAGCTTTTATTTCCAAACACAACAACAGTTCATGTGTGCCCCGAAACCTCTGTTGTTTCCAGCAGAATGTATCCCAGAGTAGCAGGCTGTTTCATGTTAGGGGCTAAGTAAAGGCCCACCTCCTCGCAGACTGGAGTCTCCAGCCGAAATGGCCCATCAAAAGTCACTGCTCTGTAAAGTTGTGTTCCTTTCCCCGTGTTTTGTTTTGATTTGCAGGACGTTTGGGAATGATTTGGGATGGCGGCAGGGATACCAGAGCAAGTCGTGCACCGTGAACCTGAAATGTTGTTCCAATTACTGCTTTCATTATGGGTTTGTCATCCGCTGCTTAAACGCACGGCGGCCCGCATTTCATGCTGTGGCAGGAGAGGCCGCTCGTTTTTTTTTGTTTTTTTGTCATGGAGTCTGATATCCGCTGCAGGCGAATGCAGCTCAGTGTGTGGAAAACAGCCGCCGATAGAGGGCTGCTTATGTAAAAATGTGAATGAACTGAAACTAGAGCGGGACTACATGAAATGGTTTTCATAGTAATATCGGTTTTGGTGTCTGTTTACAATCTTTGAAATCTTAGGCCTTCCTTATAATCATGTCATAATATGCATTACGTAAGCCTTTCATGTCATCCACCTGTGAAATTAAAATGACTTAAAGTTGTTTTGTTTTGCTTGAGAAGAGTTCCATTGAAAGGTCCACAGACCTCTCTATTTTTTTGCCGTTACACAGTGTTCTCTCCTTCCTCTCAGACAGATTAAATCACTTGTGTTACTCGGAAATGCTCCAAGCAATAAGGCAGGATGGAGCACACACAAAAGAGCCTAACATGGTTTGAAAGAGCAAGACAGAGAGTGAGACGGAGGGCAGTGTGTTGATGTAACATATCATTGTGGCGACTCTCTTGAGTTAACACCATTAGCCAACCAGTGCGAGAGTCCAGCTGTCTCTCTGAGCCACTGAGGTGAGTTACCTGGGCTGACTTACCTGTCCTCCCAATGCCCCCCAGGATACAGTGTTTCAGCCAGGCCCCGTGTCCTCCCCTCTCCACAGCACTTAGCAGTGATTAACCCCGGATTCGGCCGGCCCACCTGCCATCTGACTACCATTACAGCCCTGCTTATCTGCCTCTCCATCTCCCCACAATAGGGCCGGGGCCTGGGCTAGGCCGGGGGGATCGGGCTGGGGAGGGCTGCCTGCTCTGTTTAATAATAAATCATTAGCTAAATACTTTTGTCCATTTGTGTCATGTTACATGTACTTCAATTTTCTGCTCTGTCTCTGTCCGTCACCCCCCTCCCGCTCTTTTCCTTCCCTTTCTCGTCACCACGGCCGTCTGCTGCCACCATCCAGCCGCTGCAAGCGTCTGTCCACCAGACTGCTCCTTCCTGTTGTTGTTTTTCCCTTTTCTCTGTCTGTCTCCTGACTGACGATAAAAGTCAGTCAACTTTCCTTCACAAAAGCCGTCACATAATTGTATGTGTCCTATAAACTGGCCTAGTGTGAAAAGGAAATGTTTTTTAAGGCTTTTGAGAGCTGAACAAATAAATAAAAAAAGAATTCCACCTTTGGTTGATCATTCTATTATGTTGAGTGTTAATCAAGCAAATGTACTGCTTCATGTTTTGTGCCTGTTTCTCACAATGGCTATACTTTCTGAATGGCACCATCTGAATTGGCCTGTTTTAGCTGCTACCGTGTCAAAACCAGCCATTCAGACATATCCCTGCTTCACCGTACACTTATTTTTGTCAGATTCACTGTAAAAGGACACCACAGAGGTACAACATATGCAGAGGATTTGTGTTATAGAGGTTTCACAACACACACACACACACACACATATACGCTTGACACCAGCATTGGCAATCTGGACAGCGAGGAGGAGATAAGTCTGTTGGTTCATGTAACTTGTATAAAGTGATTATGGACATACTGAGCCCTCCATATTTAGACTGCTTGACGCCCCCTCTTCAGTTCCCCCCTGGTCCAACTGTTGTAATCTAATTTTCCGCTGACAGAGGCCGTGGAGATCCTTGGGTCACGGTGCGAGTCCCTCCAGGCACCCCCTCCCACCCCTCCCGAATCCCCCTACCCTGCGCCCTCATGCTCTAACTAAGAAGTCGCCATGCAGCAGACAGCACACATTAGATCTGTCTACCACTACACCGGCTAACCCACCCGATCCATAACCCTGCACTGTCTCCGAAATGAGAGAGAGAGAGATTAGAGAATAGGACAGCAGAAAGGAATTGCATTTATCCTCGTATCTGCCTTTTGTTGTTCCTATCAATGCTCAGCACCTTACAATACCTGTCGGGAGTGAAAGATTAACTGAATATTGCATAAAATTTTAAACCTGTCAGAGATCATTTAGGAGGATAAAAAAAAAACGGGGATGAAGAAAGTGTGGAAGAGTGCCTGCTGTGTTGGAGCTGAGAGAAGAGGCCACACCTGGAGAGGTCACGCTCCTTGTTGACCTTTAGTGTGTCACCGACCTGACTCACCCTCAGTTTTAGTATACATCACTCTGCCTGTCAACACTTGCCTATGGCCTCCACCGCTACTGTTATCTGCAATGGAGAGCAATTGGCCTCCTTAACTTGATTCGCCCGTTGAGGGATTTACCCAAATCATTTTACCGTCGTAGTAAAATGCCGATGTCAATATCTGGCATACACAACTCATAGGAAATGTTTATTTCCTGAGTTATCGTAGCCTCATGTGGCTTTCAAAAGTTCAGGCGGATGTGGATTTTTTTTTTCTGATTTCTATGTTGATGCTGACTATTTTTTCATTCAGCATCTTGTATTGTAGCCCCGTCTCCCTCTCTCTCTCTCTCCCTCCCTCTCTTCTCCAGGCCGTAGCATAGCCAGTAGCTGATAGGCATCTCCTCTGGAGTCTGCTGTAGTCTGCCCCAGCTTCAGACAAAGTGCCTCCATCAGACCAGTGAGGCTCCCTGGGAACCTAGCAGCAGACCCACTGGCCCCACCATCGGCCTGTGTGTGTGTGTGTGTGTGTGTGTGTGTGTGTGTGTGTGTGTGTGTGTGTGGAGATGGATGACGAGGGCTCAGACTGGAACCTTTTGTGTTCCAGTCCCTCCCGATGTTGTAAATGGGTTTTGTAAACTGGGAGATGTAGAGATGTGTAGCGTCCATGATATGTAGGCCACAGCATGAATGCTTGGTTTATTCTGAGCGTTCATCTGGAAGCCGCGCACCATACTGTTACTGACTATTCATTATGTATGTTTGTATTCATGCGGTTGTGTTGTAGTCCATGTGAAGGAGCCATATCAAGATTGACTGTTTCTCAAAGCCCTGAGACACTGAAGCACGCGCACACACACACACACACACACACACACACACACACACACACACACACACTTCATAAGTCATGCTCCCACTTCAAATCTGCACTCGGCATCAGGGAACACTTGGGAACGCTTGGCTTTTTGACTTTCATCATAACTAGAAAGAGACCAAATGGACAAAAACCAAAACCAAAAGAGGAAATCAGAAGAAGTGCTTTTATTAGGGGCCCAGTGTGCAGGGCCTGACACACACACGTACACGTGCTCTTCCTGTACCTGACCCCCATGTAACCCCCATAATTTTCCAACATTTAAAAATGCAGTCAAGGAGGCTATTATCCCACTGGAGTTTATTTCTGTGTGTTTGTGTGCGTGCGTGCGTGTGTGCGTGTGTGTGTGCACACGTGCATGCATTCCTCTTAGGCTATCGCCACCATCACTTGACAAGAATTATATAATTGCAGCCTGTGATCTCATTTTCCTCAAAGAGCATTTTGAAGTTTCCTTTCCTCTTCTGCTCTTTTTGTTTCCTCTGTGTCCCACTTGTTTTAATGTTAAAATGACTCACATTAAAACACCCGGATTTCCCCTGCTCCGCTTCGCCATCCAGCAGCGCATTAGCTCTCTGCTCACTGTTTCTGGAAACTTTTATAGGTTTAGAGAGTATGTTCAATAGAATATTTGTATTGTGCTGATAGAGTAACAGAAAACATCAGTCGATGGGATCCACCTTTTGATTAATCAGCAGCAGTAGTGGCAGAAAAAAATATTACAAATTTACTCAAATTTGAATTTTCTTTTTTTTTTTACAAGAAACCAAAAGAATGCAGTGGCTTGAATATTTTTCTCTCAGTATTTTTCGTTGCTACGAAAATTGTTATTTGTTGTGATGATGAAAAACCGAAGTGGATTTGGGGCTTGTCATGGAATTCTTCAAATTTCACATATATATTGTAAATAATCAGAAAATTTGAATTTATGACAATGATAAAGTGCCCCTCGGTCTTCAGCATTCTTTCCAAGTTTATTTGTTGTAGAGGTTGTCAGAATATAAAAATACCAAATTAAAAGAAGGTGATGACAAGGTGAAGTAAAAATATAGTATAAGTCATAGAGTGTAAAGAAAATAGGTGTAAACTAACAGAGGACTTCAGTTTCCCTCTTCCTGTTCCTCTGTTACAATGCTTCCAATACCAGCTGTCCATTACTAATTAAGCAGCTAATAATGTTGTACTTTGACTGTCTGGATTCTATATATAAAGCTATGCTAAATCAAAACTTAATCCCTACATTTTGTTTAATTCCCCCTCTATCTCTGCAGCTGCCGTCCCATTCATAGTCAATAGAGGGCAGAAGTGATCTGCAGGGGCTTCACTTAATATGAAGGGAGACAGAGACATACAGAGACTGTTTGTATCTATGTGTACAAGTGTGTGTGTGTGTGTGTGCATCTGCCTGTGTGTTAAGTTTTGATATGTATACATGTTTATGCCTTTGATGAATGTCTGTATATCACTGGTCCAGCTGCTGTGGATGGTAATGTTTCAAGATCCCTTAACACATAATGATGCCATATAAATATAACAGCAAAAAATATGAAAACACCCTATGGGACTATAAATGGAATTTTGGCTCTACCGTCAGAGATAAACAAAAAGAAAAAGCACCACGAGGCCCCTATAGACAAATTATTACATGTTTCTAAAGGTATATTCAAGCAGTATTATAGTGATTTATATAAACGGTTTTATTCTTACTTTCTCCATCTCTTGCACAGTGTGTCAGCTGGCACACAGAAGCTATGCAATTGTAATATTTTAAAAGTAACACTTCTGTCCAGCACATTGACTGTCCACATCATTTCTTTCAATATGTTGAACGGTTTAATGACAAAGGAAACGTCTGTCTTTCTTTCTGCTCCCATAAATCAAATAGCTTCGAATGTATGGAAGAGTAAAAGAGCAGTGCTGCCCCCCCCCCCCCTCCCCTCCTGTGGTTTGGTGGCTTTATTGTCACACAGGCCTTATCTCCGATTGACACCTCTGGAAGCGTCCCAGGAGAGGGACAGATTTGCTGCAGGATTAAACTAATTTACCAGATGATTGAATGTGAGTCCAAAGCCACTCTTTTGGAAAAAATGCAAAAGGGGCTCACGGCCACCCCTCCAGTAGCCATGATACATGAATGACTTGGCAATCATGCTTGCTGTGTGTGTACGTGTGAGTGTGTGTTGTATGTACATCTGCAGTATGTTTTCCTTCACAATGAACTGATTTGAAGGTGATTTCTGTGTGGACAGAATCCATGGTGTATATCCTATCGTATTGTAGTTCAGCAGTGTTTGGCACATGTTTGTAATAACACTTCAAAGGGTTGTTGCACTATTATAGTTTTGGAGATGTTCATTTAAAGGCACGCAGCCTGACACCAAAGCCAGCCGCCATCTCTGTAGTTGCAGCATTAGCAGCAGGCGTGAATCATTGTCGAGATGTTGAGCAGATGGAGACGAGGAGAGATGGCTTTGGGTCAGACAGTTGGGGAGAACGGGGCTCCTCTGGAGGACTCCACAGTAACCACACATTTTTTTTAAACACTTGCAGTGGATGTAAACTCTGCATTTTGTTCACGTTCTTCGTCGTCTCCCAAATATGTAAAAATATGGGAACATTTTCAGTGTGTCCAAACCAATTTGTGCCTCAGGGATGTTTCTTAATTGGAACACATTCAAGAGAACACTTACGCGCTCCAGAGTGGTGTACAAAATATTACATTAATTAACATGCAAAACAGTCCCGCTCGGCTCAGGCACACACACACACTCACAATGCAGGCACGCAAAAAGATTGCAGCGACAGCACAAAACACACGTAGGCCGAGAGGAAATAAGGGCAAAGAATAGGAAGGAAATTTGCTCGAAAATTTAGCTGTAAGCCTGCTGAAGATCTTATTACATAGGCTGAAGATAAAGATCTCAGCTGGAATAATACTTAGCACATGCTGCCCTTTTAATTAAGCAGTAATATCTGCAGAGAGGGGTGGAGAGAGCAAAATCTCTCCGTTTCTGTCTTCATCTTTCTCGCTCGCTCTCTCTTCCATATCACGGTTCCCCATCTTTACCCTCTGCTCCTCTCTCTCTCTCTCTCTCTCTCTCTCTCTCTCTCTCTCCCTCTCTCTCTCTCTCTCTCTCTCTCTCTCTCTCTCCCAATAATCTGCTATGAAAGAGACGGGCCGGGGTGTGGGATGGGGGAGGAACAGGGGACACACTCCTCTGTGAGGCGAGTGTCTTCTTTAAGGCCTTACACATGTTTCTGTGTTTCTGCCTCACTGGGGCTGTCTGAGCGCCCCGCCGATGGCCCTGGGGCTCTCACTTTGAGGTGCATTAAGTTTGTGTGCGAGTTAGAGCTGACATCCATGCATCCACTGTTTATTCCCACAAATTCTGCTCCTGTGCGTCTGGTCGAGGACCACCTCTAAAGCCGGTGGGTGGTTCATGGGTACCTTTTTATCAGCATGTTAGCACTGAGGCCCGGCCCTGGTGTGGCCTCGGGCTGCAGGGCCGTCCTCCTGTGGCCGCGACGCCTCATGTGAGTGTGGGATAGGAACCAGTTGTCCAAACAGGGCCGTCCAGTCTGGTGGGGTCTGAATATCAGGATCTCTCACCATGGGGCTGCTGTCGGGACAGACCATCGGCGTCAGGAGCCCGGACCTTAATAAGTTCAGTCGCCAAAGTGTTTTGATGTGAAACTCAACAATTTTCAAGTGTTCTTTGTTTAACCTACTGTGGTCACAAGAACTGTCCCCGAATATAAAGTTTGGATGTTTCTCATGTTGTGTAAATAAAAGTGCAAAGTCACTCCATCATGAAAGGATGGCTGTGTTGGAAGTGATGCAATGTTATAATAGTGATATGACTCTGTGGTAGTAAATACAGTAGGTGAGCTGAATGCCCTGTTGTTACACTGTTCTTAGGTATAAAGCCTTTAATCTTCTGATTATGCTATTTAATCTAGTGGCTGAGTGACGCCTCTGTGCACTTCCAATTGTACGACATGTAGCGCATAAAGCCTTTATTCAGATGTGTTAACCATTGCTCTGTGCTCCATACAAGTGCAAATCAAGTTAACACTCTCTGTCCGCCTGTGTCTACAAACCATGTGCCTGTGTCATTACTCTGCTCACACTGGCAGCGGAGCTCACTCTGTAATTCTGCACACACACACACACACACACACTCTGCACACACAGGAGCTCTACAAGGCCACATGTTAATCAGCTGTGATTTAAACTTGCAGCAGAGAAAAGACAACAGATCAGCTCAATTAACACAAAAAAGAAAGTGCTCTCTACACACACACGCACACACACACACACACGCACACACACACACACACACACACACACACACACACACACACACACGGTCTTAGCCATTGCACCTGCAGCTGAGGGGGCATTGTTCCAACAGCCCCCTCCTCCCTCTCTCTCTCCCTCTCTCTCTCTGGAGGAAAGCTGTTTTGTGGGCGATCTTTTCTCTCCACTCTGGGCTTTGGCCTTTCCACACAGCACCCCTCCTTTCTCCCATTTCCCTGGGTCGCTACTCTCTTTCGGAGGTGCAGGGCGCCCCTCGCCTGCCTCACTGCAAACACAGCTGACAGAGGGCTGCTCACGTGCCGCTCCACAGGGCCCCAAAATCCTTTTGAGTGTGTGTATGAGCGTGAGTGTTGAAGGGAAAGTGGGGGTTTGTGTGTTTGAGGAGGATCTGTGCTATTCATCCTATTTCTCTTGATGCTGCGGATGTCTGTCGATTTTCAATTGTTTGTTTGAATTGTTCCTTGAAAAACACCCAAACATATCCTGTAATATAATCGTGTCTTTGCAAAGATGAGATGTATTGAAAGCAAGAGTTTGAAGCAGGTCTTTTTCTGATGCTTCCAGTATTTTAGCTTGAATTCTGCTAATGTGAGAACTTAATTAGATTGTAGACTGTTAAAATCCTTAGTGTGTTCACTGTAGTCCATGCAGTGACTTCACGACGCCTACGCTTGTGAGTGTGTTTCTGTTTCAGTGTTAAACAGACTCTCACAAATGACTAGAAACTGAAACAGAGGGGAAATAGAATAAATGACTGATGTCAGGAGGGTATTATTGACCTGTTCATTCTAAGAAAGTATGTTTTGCCTCATCTCCTCTTGGAAATTCATTCTGTCCTTGGCTCTAATGCCATTTTGCATTGCTCTCCTCTTTGGCTCTCTGTCCCATTTGTCACTGCAGCCCGTATTGCTCATTCTCACTGATCATCCTATCACAGTGCTATTTTTCATATTTCTCATATCCGCTCCCCTTATCTCTCCTGCAGCGCCTGGGCCAGACACGCAAAGCTAATACAGGCTCCCAATACGTGCACAGAATTCAGTGACCAAAGATCACAGCGGTGTGAAATACATATAGATTTCATACGTTATTCTGTGTTTGCTTGTAATAGGATCAGGCTTATCCCATTTCCAATAACTCAGGAGATAACATGAAAGTGCACATTGTTGATCAATGAGAATGTGGAATTCCTAACGGTATATGTTGGGTTATGAATTTACTCAACCCACGCAAATGTGGACGGTGGAAAATGGCAACTGTTGTAATTATTTGCAGAATCAGTTATTCACTTAACACTTGACAATCAATTTGTGTAGCTACTGAAGTCATGGAAAGACACAGACATACACGCAGAGATTATAAGGTTGTATATGTTTGCGTCCAAGCAAACAGGCGTGTGTGTGTGTGTGTGTGTGTGTGTGTGTGTGTGTGTGTGTGTGTGTGTGTGTGTGTGTGTGTGTGTGTGTGTGTGTGTGTGTGTGTCGAGGGTGTGATGGATGAGCTGCTGTAACTGTTGGTTGAGTGGTGTTGCTGGTATTCTAACCATGCTGCCTGTGTGTTTTACTGCCCTGCTATTTTATAAAGACCCTTTCTGGCTGCATCTTGCTCCCCAGGTTAAAACAAACACAGACGCCCACCACCACCATTCAGCCTCCCGCCCCGGCCTGCCTGGCCTGCCCTCCTCCTTGCCTGGCTCCAACAGCCCCGACCAGGGGGCAATAAACTCGTTATCTCCCTCTCTCAGATCCTAATCTGACGGCCCGCCGCCCCGCACGCTGCCAGGTGACCTGGGGGTGGGGGTAGGGTGGAGGGGGGGTTGAAGCTCGTTCTCCAGTTCTTACTGCTCCAACTCCAGCTCCCCTCTCCTCGCCTTTTAAATCCCTTTCGGCTTTCCCTGCCTGTCAGCACCATCTTAACCCCCCACCTTCTGAAACCCTCCCCTGCCTTAGGCTCTGACGACCTCCTCCTTCTCCTCGCTCTGCTCCTCCCCCTGCCCTTTCAGCAATTAATCCAGCTATTGATCACAGTGAAACTCTAAAGCCTGGTAGGCTGCAGGCTGACTGGTTAAGGTCCATTCAGGCCGGTGGCTGCACGAGGCCCCACTGCTGATGAAGCCAGAGCATCACAGCCTTGCTGTTGTACACTGCAGGGGTCCTTTATGTTATATTTTACTTAAACCTCTACACTTTCTTAGGTGCAGTGTGTAAGATGTAGACACATGCTCCAAATAAACAGGGTTCAGCATTTCACAAGAACTCTTTACTAACAGCATGCAAGAAATCGCAAAATACAACCAAACTGCTGAAACTTTGGGAGACCCAAAGATCTTATTATCTTGACGTGTGGCATAGACCCTTTAGTTTACGTGTTTTTGTGCCACTAACCTAAGCTAAGCTAACACTAAGCTGTACACTCTTTGATAGAAAACAAAATATATGACCCGCATCTTCATCTCTCCTTCTAGGCCGCGTGGTCGGCTCTCTGCAGCTCCGGGAGACGGAAGCCCAGTCAGCAGCCACAGCAACTGAAATCCAGCCAGCACAAACTCTAGCGTAACAGCCGGCTGATGGAGCACCGGTCCCCCGGATCAGACCCACGGTGCTCGGGTTAGCAGTTGCTTTACTCCCGGTAGCGGGGAGAACAAGGCGAGGGTGCGAGTCAATTTCTCATTTCTGCTACTTTGGATTTAGTCCAATAAACAAGCTATCGAAACACATACAGACCCTGGATGTATTATAGACAAGCCCTCTACTTCTTCATCCTCCGCTACAGAAAGTACAGGTTCCATGCAGCATACTTGTCAGACCTGAGAGTTGAGTTTGCTGTTTTTCAGTACAGTTGGTCTATGTATCAGTGAGGATGCAGGGCTTCTGACAGACTGGAAGATTTTGGCGAAATTCCAGTCATTCTTCAAC
This sequence comes from Ophiodon elongatus, assembly GCA_016806645.1. Taxonomy (NCBI): domain Eukaryota; kingdom Metazoa; phylum Chordata; class Actinopteri; order Perciformes; family Hexagrammidae; genus Ophiodon; species Ophiodon elongatus. The sequence goes on along the minus strand of JACSYO010000324.1, from coordinate 3,205,393 downwards.
TCTTTTTGTGGAATGCTTTAAGATACTGCTCCACACTTTGCTTATTGTCCTTTGCATGCAGGGTCAAGAGAGGCCCTCACACATTTTACAGTAAAGTCAAACCATAAGATACACATGGACATGCTGTAGATTTGCTGTGACACTCCTTTCACATACTGCACCTTGAAATAGATTTATAATGTTAATATAACCTGACTACAGTTGGTGTTGCTCAAATAGCGTCCAGGGACTAGTTTACAACAACCTGGACCACCTCCTGTGAAAGCTGCTCAGGAACAATGCTAATGCATGTACGGTCTGTGTGTCTGCCCAAGGTCTAGCTCATGGAAAAGTCCCCAAGATTCACACACTTCCTTAATGACTCATTGCACGGGTGTTCAGACCCTCTATATTAAAGGTCTGTTTGATCACAGTCTACGTGTTTGTCTTTCAGTATGTGCGTGCTACTTCCACGTAAGGGTGTGTGAGTTACATTCTTTGAATCTTAGCAATCTCCCTCACTGTATCACCAAATGAGATTGTGAAAACTCTACGGGGGGTTTCCACGGTGATCACAACTAGATGGGTGAACCACTGTTATTTTCCCTGGCTGTTGACACAGTTGCCCTCTGTGCTGCGCAGTGCTGAAGCCGAGGCTGCAGTCCGGGTCCAGTTCTTTGATGTAAGGAGCGAGGCGAGTTGTTTGGGTGTTTGGGCAGGAGCTGGGACAGACGGGGGCAGAGTGTGATGGAGTGATTACTCTCATCGCTGCTCTCCTGTCTGCCTGGCATGAATGCCCCTCTTCATCCACCCTAAAAGGCACATTATTGGCCCGAGGAGAGTGGGATATCCTGGCCACTGACCCCAGAGTAGGGGTCAAGGGGAACAGGGGGGCAGATGAAAGGGAGTGTAATTATGGGCGAAAGACAAAAGGAAACCTTGTCTCCAAACAACTATTTTGGTGGGAAGGGGGGAGAGGGTCGGGTTGAAGGGGGTACAATCGAAGATCAAGACGTTTTCCCTGGCAAGTTATGTCCTTATCGCGTCCCCTGTCTCACCATGTGAAGCTGAGGTCCAGCTCTGATTGGCAGAGTTGTGGCTCTTATCTGATGACGATTGGCTGAGGCCCGCGGGCACAGGAAGTGACCGCATGGTTCCCACAGTCCCACCCCTGTGAGAAACGGACTGATCGACTGGGGGCGTGTTGACATCTGTGTGTGTTCATGTACGTTAGGTATCCGCGTCCCCACATATTTATTAAAAGACCTTGTTTACAGACTGCATTTTTACTATATGTGGGAGGGTTTTCCTGCACTCCACTGAGGCTCTCAGCCTTTGGCCTCTGACATTGTGGCAGCCTCAGGGTCTGTGTTTGTCTGACCTGACATGCTCTAACTGGCCAAATGGCCATCTGACTCCATATTTTTTAAGCTTATACTCCAGGGATCCATTTTTCACCGAATGGCTCCTGTCAGGCAGACATGCTGCCCATCAGAAAAATTGTGAGTAAGTGAAATACTTACTGTCAAAAATATGTTTTAGGGAGTCAGAAATGAGGGTGCTTCTCTGTCCATCAGTTGATTTGGTAATGTGGAGGCTTCTTTTAGAGCCTGTGAATAAGGGAATCAGGTACCATTCATTGCGATTTTCAACAGACGCCTTAATGAAAGGAAAATGGAAAAAACTCTTATTCTTCCTCTTTAATTGGGAGCCAAACTGAACAAGTGTGCATCACATTCAACATCTGGTAAAGCGGGCCAGACAGCCTGGTTGCTCTGCTGAATCTCAGCTGGTTTGACCTCCATTCTCTATTCTCCTTCTCTCTGTGATCACCTTATAGTGTGTTCAATACTGCCGAACTCACAGTACAGCTGTTCTCATTCATATCATTTTATTTTGCCAAGTTTGATAGCGACTCATAAATGCTACTTGTTGTTCAGGAGCACAGTATCTCCTGCTCTAATGATCACAATGTTGGTAAGAGGCGACAGAAAGTTGTCTACCCAGCTTAACCGGTACACGGTCCTTGAACAGGCTTCCGCGATCATTTACCAAAAGCTCAATTTTCCCTGTGCACATTTAAAACATAGAGTTTCCCCATTTATCCAACCTAGAAGGCAGTGTGGACAGAGAGCCAAACCATAGAGGGAAAAAAAAAAAAAAAGTTTTTTCAGATTAAGATGGCTTAGTGTGGATGTAGTGTAACTTGTCGTATCAAGAATGTGTGCTGTAAAAGTAGCTCACGTTCTGCGACCGCGGGACGGAATGCAAGACACAGATATGCAAATGTGATCTTTTGTGCACTTTTTCTTGAGCCGGATTTTATTCAAACATACTGATCAACAGAATTATGAAAACCACAAAATCAGATCCACAATCACAAAACTCTGAGTGAACACGGGTTTGCTTTCTGACTGTGTCACTTTGAGATTAGTTTGTTTAATAAAACGGAGGTTTGCTGTGACAGAGATCAAGTCTCTTGAGCACAGTGAGTCAGTTTAGCACCAATCTGTCTGCGGTTTTCTGTGAATTACATGCTGCATTGATTTGGGGAATTATTTTAGCCACCTGTGGGCATTCACCCAGATCTCTTGTTGTCAACCAACCGAAACCGCTTCTGAATGCAGAAGCACGCCTGGGCGTTTGGGCCAAGACTCAGACCTTTTGTGATAAGTGTGTGTGTGTGGTGCTTGCTTTATAAGTCACATGTAGCTCTTGTGATCATGCTCAAGTTTTCCTGAATTAATGGCATTCTGTCCTACTTGTTGCTATAAATCAGGAGTAGAAAATGGATTTGGAAGTGATAAGTTGAATATGTGACCACCTGATACTGTTATCTAACAGTTGACTGATTAGATGGTTGTGGGCTGTGTGTTTGGAGCTGTTAGTGCATGTTTTGACACCTGTGGGCCTTGGACAGGTAAGATGCTGCTGGAGGCTGGGTGTTTGTGTGCGTGTGTGTGCGTGTGTGTGCGTGTGTGTGCGTGCGTGTGTGTGTGTGTGCGTGTGCGTGTGCTGCATGCTCGAGCAGATGGATTTAGGAGGAGAGGCAAGCACTCCCTCCTGGCTGATGGATGGAGGTCAGGGAGGTGTGGGGCTCTCCTGCCCACCCAGGGGTGACTTTAATGGGGATAGGAGGAGTGCTGCCACAGGCTGCCTTACCAGCAGAGGACACAGATTCCTGGCCAAGATTCATGACCGCCCTTTACAGGAATGTGGTCAGGCAGAGGGAATGGTGTGTGTGTGCGTGTTCAAAAGTTGTTAGAAGTATGTTTGTGTGTAGGGCCCAGCATGTGAGCACACTCTGACTTTATGTGTGTGTGTTTATAATGTGTGTTGCTACTCACTAGGATGTATTTGTGCCAGACTGTGGATCTCCCAATACTCTTAAACCTGGATTGAGAGCTGACACTTGAGGATGACTTAGTGGGAGCAATGAAAGGCAGTCGGGGCTTGTCTTGTAAAAAGTACAAATTTGTGATGAGGGAGAGACGAACCAGCATTAGGAAGGAACATTGGCCTGAGCAGCTTTATTACTGCCAGAGATTTACGCTCTACTTTATTCCCAACTGTCACTCGTAAAACTAAAGGAGAGGAGAGGAGAAGAGAGGGAGGGGATGATATACTAGCACGGCCCTATATGATAATCAAACCCAAACAGGAAATCAGTCGTAGGACTTGGCAGAGAGGAGGTTGTCACCATGCAGCTGGATGCTCTGATGGGGAACAATATTTCTGTTATTTCTCATTTCACCTTCAGTCAATCTGCCCCTGGGCCTCATTTCCAGTGCAATCTTTTACTTTTCCAGTCAGTCGTAAAAAAGAAAAAAAAACTAATAATAATGTCGTTGACTGTATCACGGACTGCATTACGCTATAATATAATTGCCGTTCCATTATTAATTACTCTCCAACATACACATCCTCTGTCACACACGCACGTGCAGCGCAGTGTCATTTTAAAGGAAGTATCCTCGAGTGATCTCTCTAAAGAAATGCTTTGACGACTTGAGGTGGAATTTGAAGAACTGTCCCGAGGAGTGTTTCTGAGAAAATAGATAAGATAAACCGATGGAGGAGTTCAATGAGCCATTCAGAGAGATCAACCCATGTGATAAACTTAAAGATAGTGTGAGGAAATGGAGGGGGGTGGGGGTGCAGGTATGTGTGAGGTAGTCAGATTTAGGAGATGCAGTTGGCAGGATCTGTGTAAAACATTGTTGTAAGATTATGCTATCTTATTTGAGCAAGCTAGATACACAGAGGTGGTAAGAGTCACTTGTGAGCAGTGCCTGAGCTTGTGGAAGGGGCTAAGCGCTGTTGTTTTGCCTCGCTTGGCTATACGGGCCCCTCTCTCGGACTACATTGTAAAATCACATTGATCTGGCCTGACAAGGCGTTGAGTCTTATCCCCGCAGCGCAAGCTTAGGGGTTGACGCCACCGTCTGAGGAGGATAGCAGCAGCGGATAAGATGAGGGAGAGGCGAAGATCCTCTGCCTCATCGGCCGCATTAAGAGATGGGAGGAATCTAAAGTGTAAAATCGGCCTCTTTTGCGATCAGTTGGGATTTAGCGCTGGTTTGTGGCAGTCGGCGCCGGCGCTGAGTTCTCCCTCCTGACAGGGTAATCGCCCAGGGGCTTAGCGCCACAGGAAGAACAATACCTCCCACTTCCTCTCATCTCATCTCACGGATGATCTGGACAAAGTACACGTCCACATCGACCATATCTGCTGGAGCGAAGCAGGCGGGGAGAGACAGGAAGATGACAGACCGAGGCCTGAGAGAACGCTTAGAAGTCCAACAAGCTGTCAGTGAGGGGCAGACATGAAGGAATATTTGTGTTTGTCTAAAGTGTGTGTGTCGTTGTGGGTCTCTAAATATGCTGTTTGTATGTGTTTGTGCATCTTTTCTGCATGCTGTTTGTGCGCACACAGCGCTCTTAGATCACATGTGTCTGTCTACATCTTACTCATACGTGTGTGTATTTACAGAATTGTAGGTTGTGAGCGTGTACCTGCACACACAGATGATATGCTCGCAAAATGTATGTGAAGAAACAGCATGTGAGATCCAGGGGGGTCAGTGCTAATCTGCCTCAGGTTTTAGTATCTAGAATCCCTCCTGTTCCCATTAATAAGCGCCCTAAATAAAGCTGTATCTCTGACACATGCAAATGAACCAACGCAGCAGTAAAAAAGATCAAAAGATGAGAAAGGCTGCTATTACAGTAATCTACCTCGGCAGAGATGAGAGGCTTTTATCTGGCCTAAATTAACTGGCTGATCCGCAGTCCATCATCAGCCACGGGATCAGAAGGCGTCAGGTAGCGCAGCGCTGCACAAATGTGTTTCCAACATAAAACACTAAAAAACAGCCGCTGGTCTGCTTTTATCTGCTCACATAGTTATGCATGAGTAAACTCATTTTAAATCTTTCCATCTACATCCAGCCTTTTTTTCCCTGCCATATGGCACTTACAAAAAAGCGTCGAGAAGTTCATTTGACAAAACTGTGGAACTGCTGAATTTGTAGATTGCAAAGGGAACATATAAATTGTCTGAATCATAAAAACAGCCATTCGGTCTGCCTTCTCGCTAAAAGTTTTGCCACTCTTGACCTGTCCATGTTTCCTCTGTATCGCTAAGATTCAGGCTGGGCTGGCTGCACCGTAACCTGAGATACGACTCTCCTCCCCTCTTTCTCTCTGTCCAGGTGCTGGGCTTCACTGACCGTCTAAATCTGTTAAGTACAGTCTCACTCCTCTCTGTCTAGCCCTGTGATAAGGAGCCGAGTTTCCAGTCTCCACCTCACACGTGCATTCTCATATGACCCCATTAGTTTGCATCATTGAGGTTTATTTTACCTGATAAGCACACTGAGGGACCATTCTCTCCGCCGTAAGTCCTCAGGAGGAGCTGCTGCCCTGAACGAGGTTGTAGCTATCTGAGGTATGGCAACCATTTTTATGACACTGCCTGTTGCACTTAGCAGCTTGTTGCCAGGTTCTCGTGTCAGGCACGCGCACGGCGGAAAAGTACCCCATTGTGTACGTAAAAACAATCTGGGGTAATTATATGACCGTAAAAGGCGGGGCCCTCAAAGCAGCAGAGCCATTAGAGAGAGAGAGAGAGCGAGAGAGAGAGAGAGCGAGTCGTTTCTACGTTCATAAATCCTCCACAAACAAACAATCACACACACACATCTAACACACACACACACACACACACACACAAAGACACATAACATTGCCTTAGGGCCCGACCTCTGCCCTAAACGAACTGCTAATACACCCAAATGACTGCCCAACAACTTGGAAACATCAAGTGGCTGACTGCTCAACAATAATGACATCTGCCTCCAGACCATCCAATTAGCACCACAAATGGCCACAAGAGGTCCTGCTTGTGCGTGCGTGCGTGTGTGCACACGCGTGTGTGTGATCCCCATTCACGTTCATGCCCTTCTTTTTTTTAATGCAAACTTAAATTCATATCTGTGTGTGTGTGTTCTATGTATTTAAATAGCAGTAAATGTTGCCTTTGCTGGGTGTGTGTGTTACCTGCCTCTTTTTGGCTGGAAACTGTCACTGTCTCCATCTAATCAAATTGGGAGAACACCAGCGGCTAATGCAGCCTGCTGCCATCAAGTCGTCCATTTAAAGCAGCACTGATCTGATTGCTGGAGTTTATTGGAAAATGGAGCGAGCAGGGGCAGGGCCGAGTTCCCCGGAGTTCTCTTCACTGTGACCGAACACTGGGAAGTGCTTCAGCCTTTACCTAGTTAGCACCCTTATCAGTCTCTGTGAGTTTGGGGTCACTTTGGACAAGGACCTAGAGGGAGATGTTTAATGTAATTTCATTGACAGGAAATGGGACTTTGGATGCGATTAGGTACTTGCGGGACAGGTAGGCGAGAAGAGAAGTGCTGTTTGGAGTTTGTATAAAAGCCATTTGATTGTGCAGCTCGTAGCCCTCGTATCACTCGTGGAATCAGCCTCACTGGAGAGAAAGCACAGCGTTGACTGGGAATCCAAAGTCATATAGGTCACTTAACATCAAGCTCTCTACGGGATTAACAGGCTGCTGCGCTATATCCCTTTGCTTCTATTTTGACTCTCTCAGGAGAAAGGGGAAGAGTCAAAGGTGCTCTGTTGTCACTCTGTACAAATGTTCTTGGCACATTCTCATTCAGAAAACAAACAGAGAGCGTGATTGTTTGGTTTTGAGTGAGTGAAAATTGTTGCCATTTTTACGCGAAAGACAAAAGATTACACAGACTGAAAATGGAAGTGTTTGGGTGAAAAAAAAAGCACTCCCCGGTGAATTGCATGAAAGTGTGTGAATGTGTGCAAACCCCTCACCAATGCCCCACCTCCCCCCTTTTCTATGACTTCCTACGCATCCCCACTCCCCCCCCCCCTCTCTCCTGCTCGCGGCCACCACTCTCCCAGTCTCTGTCGCCCCGTGATCTTATCACACCTCTTCTGATTTCATTTGACCGTCGCCAGCTAATCAGAGGCCAACATCTGGATGGTTCCCATGGCAACCGGCAGGACCAAATATTCTAGGCCTTAAAAGGTGCGTTGAGGTCTGTGGGTGGAGAGTGGGGGGGGCAATAAGAAATGCCCCGAGATTGACAGCTTTGATGGACAAAGCAGAACAGAGGCCTGGATGGCGCTACACTGCCAATGTTTTCTATGTGGGTGTGTGTGCATATATGTGTTACCTCATTTCCCCTGAGTCCAGTGCCCATCCCATGGAACCAGTGGGAAAGGGTGGAGTGAAGGGCTGTTTGTTTGTGAGTCTGTGTATGTGTGAGGGAGAACGAGTGCAGGGGTATAGATGGAGCTATTTTCTAACTGTACCAAAGGGCTCCAACAGTGGCCACAGCTTATAAATACATTCAAAAGCACAATAGTTTATTTCCAATAGTGGGAGAGAGGAAGTGCACTGAGCAGTGTATAGACCTCTGCCGCCTCCATGTTGAGTCACTAAGAGCTTTACGGTATTACCACTACCTTACTCACTTAATATCCGTGGCTGCCGGTAGACGTCAGTACATTTGTTTTTCTTTCTTGTCCTTGTGATGCTGCTTTGTCATTGATTATCTGAGCGACCGATTCACATTGGATTGATGAGTGGATTGACTGATCCCTTTACCTGTTAATTACTGTCACTGTCCTTCCTTCTCCTCTGGTCCGAGCACCCTTCCCTGCACTGGCCTGCCTCTCTTCTTCATGTATTAATTTACCAGAGTCCATTAAAGTTGGGCTCCTCGGGGCAAGTAAAAACCTCATTTAGCGCAGCCTGCTCAGCCAAACGGGAAACGCCAGACCCCCTCAGCCCTAACTGGATTAGGACCCAGCCAACGGATGGGCCGCGGGACAGAACTCCCACACCAAAACAGAGCAGTGGGACGAGAGGGGACCAGTGGGTAGTAGTGGGTGGAACGGCAACTAATTTCCATAGAAGAAAGTGAGTCAGTATTGTACAATAAGTTACCGCCAACTCATATGTCACCCTGGAGTTTATGGAAATGTTATCTTTTGGACTTCCGGTAAAATTCCTCTGGCACACAGTCAAAAGATTTTTTTTTATTCTCAATTTAAAAAAATATGTTTTGGTCTTTATATCCTTTTGTGGTCAGAGACACTTTGTGCATGATTGTGCAGCATAATTAAATACAGACTGAAAGTCTTCATCTTGACTACCTCTCTATCATCAGTTCACCATCACTCAAATCTCATGAAACTATGACAGCTAATCCAATAATTATACAGACATATAAAGTGTGGATGGAGGTACGCACAAAAAGAAAGGTTATGGCTTGGTATCCACCAGATTATAGGATTATAGGACCTTAAATTCAAGGAAAATTGGGAGGAAGACTAAAAATATGAATGAGGGAGAGTGGGCCGCTATTTGCGTTAATGGCCATGATTTTTCTCGCAGTAGCAGACATATTCTTATTTAATACAATTTAATTTACGGAGTCTATTATACCCCATACATATTACATGGACTAAGTTCTTATGTTTTGGTCCTGTCCATACCTGAATTCATTTTGGAATAGAGTAATTAAAGCCATTAGTGATATCACACATTTACAATCCCTGCCAAACCATGTGGATGTTATTGTGTCTTGTGACAGCTAACAAATGCATTGTGCAGTGTTGGAAGGATGAACGACCGCCAGCTAGGGTCAGGTGGATATCAGAAAAGGCTGCTTGTGTGTCGAGCTAAAAGATTGTGTACAACCTGAAAAGAAAAGCCAGATAATGTTGTAATATCTGGGGCAGGTTCTCAGATTTCATAGATACGTTACTGGATGAGCCACTGAATACAGAACATACCATTAATGTTACTGTTCTGTAACATCTGGTCCAAAAGTGGGGGGAAAAAAACTATGATTATTTGTATTAACTGTGTGTATTTCTCTTATTTTATAATTATTGGAGAGCTGAAAATGAAAATGATGTTAAAGAATACATACTGACTAATACAGGAGAAAATGTAGATCCTCCTAAAACTTGGTCTCAATTCCTAGATATTCTCCATTACATTAAATATTCATGACTGAATAGGCTGCATAGTTAAAGTTCATATAGTTATGATATAGAGTTTGACACTGAAAAACTCCTTCCTTTATACTCTGTGGGTTTGGTTTGATCAAATTAGATCTACATCCCACAACCATCATCATATTCAGATTCAAATGTTGCTGAATCCTGATTGGTGCAGAAAAGTATGTGACATCATTCCCAATGGGGCCCGCCCACTTCAAACCAGCAAGAAGAGCACAGAAGAAAAACACAATTAAAGAAAAATATGAAATAAACAGAACTGATCCAAATCTGGCAGAACATTGTACATTCACGGAGGACCATGTTGCTCGTTTTTTAGAAGTTGATTGAGAAAATAGGTTTTCAGGACCTTTTTTAAGTTTTCTTTGTTTTGGTTTGTTTTCCATATTTTTGGGAGGGTTTGGTTAATTTAGTGTCTGATCTACTGACTGAACAGATAAAAAAAACACAGTACCACACACTTCAACCAGAAAACCCAAAGTTGGGACATTAATAGACAAACAGATTTAATGGTAAATGATTTCTGGGAAGTGCAGTATACAACAACACCATAGAAATGAGCACCTGCCCCACCCAAGATTTAAAAGGTACTAGTTTTTTTCCTTCTCATTGTTCTTCCTCATCAACAACACAGTAACAAAATGTATACTCATTTCAAATAAGGTTTTCAACAATGATCATTCTGTTGGTCAAATTTCTATTTGCTAAATAATTCTGTTTTAGCTTGTAATGAAAATCATGTTAATAAATATTGTACTTGTACTGGCAGAATCCTACGTTTCACATCCAAAACGAGATGGGTGTTACAGAGGAATAATGCCATTTGAAAGTGTTTGGTTAAGTGTTTGAATGATCACTGTCATAAACAGACTGGTAAGCTCTCTTCTCATCGTCAGAGCCCCCCTTCTCTACCTCTCTTATCTGGCTCTCTCTTGTGTCACATTTTAAGACTATTCTCGGATGATTTACATGTCTTTTCTAAACAGGCAGACAAAGATCACGGTTCTCCCCAGCTCAACCCCTAACACCATTATCTCCCTGTTAGATATTAGTCACATGGGATATTAAAGTGTTTTATTGCATGGAAAGAAATTTGGTTTGTTTTTATCCACAGTGATTCATTTGTTATTGCTGTTAGTCATCTGAACGTGTGCTGTTGGTTTCTTAGGAAGAACTCATTTAAACTATCAGACTTTTTTTCCTGATGTTTTACACTACGGTGCTCCTCTGATTGTTCTTTTTGAGTGAATGAGGCAACGAGAGTTAAAACTATAGGTCAGGGCTGTCCAGAAATTTAAGAATGCAGTTTATAATACGAAGTTTTGAGGGAGTAAAGGTGGGGTGAAGAGTTTGAGACCGAGACAGGGTGGGACGTTCCTCAGAGATCACAGCATACCAAGAGAGAGGAAGACAGAGATGGAGGAAGGGAGGAAGGGAGACACGTTTTAGTCCTACACTAACAAAAATGTTGTTTGATCTGTCAGACGCAGTAATTCATAACAATGAAATTAAATGCTGTTTCATCTCCTTCCCCTCACTTTTCTTTTAGTTTCATACCTAAATTAATCTCCCCGTGTCCTTGAGCTTATCTTGCAGTTACATTGTGGTTATTTACCAGTTTAAACTGCTTAAAAATCCATAATATGTGTGATATTCTCAGAATCAGATCCCATGATATGTATTATATCATCTAATGCTGTTACTTTATTTCCACGTAAAAGCAACTCAGTCCATGACGACATGGAGCCTGAGTTGACAGTTGTGGGCGCTTCCTCATTGTTGCCATGCACTATTGGTCAATTTGAATCAATTTGAAAGAACACAACAAAACACATCAGCCATGCCAACACCAGACAGGCCTCGCGAACACTGCCGTTAGAGAGAATGCCCCAGGGATCCCAGAGGAGTGGCTGAAGGTGGGGGGAGAAAATGGGGAGAATAGGAGAGCCAAGAAAAAGTCATTGAGTATCAGGGGAGTTGTATGGATCTGTTATAGTGTAGCTGTAATTAAGAGGGACAAACAGAATGTGTAGAGGGACTACAGCAGGGTGTAAATGCATTAGGGCCCCCTAACCACAGCCTGCCGGGATCAATAAGTCTCCATTCATATCAGGCTGGACAGGAGCTGTCCAGCTCTCTGAGTGCTGAGCCTCACTTTCTGCAGCATTAGGCCTGACTCAGACTGAGACTGCAGGGAGTTGATGAAACGCTGTATAAAAATGTGAAGTATTGAGATGTATAATACGCCTGGCATGCAGCTCACTGAAGGAATTCCACACCGGACACCTGTTGAAGGCAGCAAAGAGACGATTCAAAAAGGAAAAGACGGAGCAACCAGCAGGGGAAGATAATAAAATAACAGTGATCAGACAAGGAAAACGGGAGCCCACATTGAAGAGATGATGACAGGCAGAGGGAGGAGAACTGATAACCTTGCTGGCTTAAAAGCTTCCTCCGGAGCCTAATCAGGCGTCCCAATTACAAAGAAGAGCTCCCAATGTCCCCCCGATAAACGGCATTATTAATTAAAAGGCTCCAATTGAATCTGTGTCTGATGGGCGAGCCTCGGGACGATTAGCTACAAGACCTGACGGAGCTTATTTCTGCATGATTGAATCCGTCGATAAAAGGAAGTCAACACACCAATACAATGTCATACACACTGAGAGGTGGACAGACACACTGACAAAGCATTCACTTAAACAGTAAATGCTATAAGGGATACCTGATGTCACATTTATAAAGATCATTTCCAGTCACTTCAAAGGTCAGTGCTAGTTACGCAACAGTGCACCTCGTTTAAGGTAATTTCTTTGGTCATTTTTTCCTTCATTTGACAGCTGACAGTGGAGATAAGAGATAACTGCTGCAATAAAGCAGCAGTTCCTGTTTCATAATGTTATTGAATGTTTTTGAAAAGAAAAAACAATCCTTATTTTTACCATTTGGAGATTTCTACTTGTGAAGCAGCAGGTAAATGCCAGTCCGTTTGTTAGAACCTGCATTAGAGTCGATGTTTACAGACATGAGGACTTCAAAGATGGTCTTTCATCTCATCTCATCACCAGTCTAACCATGTATATGATTTAAATAAGACCAGGACCATTAAATCAGTGACAAAGTCTGATATGTTGTACTTTTTAAATATATCATAATGTTGTCGATAATGAGTGAAAGAATGGGTCATATTTGATATTACAAGATTAGCAGTGACAAATTGAAACAACAATGTAAATGTAATCAAGTTCTTTATCAAAGTACAACTTTTAGATACTTAACTTGAGTTTATATAGGCTACTTGTACTCCATTACATTTCAGAGGGAAATATTGTACTTTTTACGCCACTGCATTTATCTGATAGTTTTAGTAAGTATTTATTTTGTATATTAACATTTTACATACAAAGAATTCAGTCTGATAATGTTATTAAATACAGCCATTCAGTCACACACACTCATGCATCAGTAAAAATATAAAAAAGGCCTTTTTTCTGCCTAATGAGTGCCTTTACCAATGCTTACTAATAATATTTATACGGAGTACAATTTTACTTTTACTTGTATTATATTATAAGTATACTTATTCGACAAGTGTAAAATACATTTTTGATTGTTCTTCTTTTCTCTCCATGGTATAAGCAATCTTTGTTATGGTATTTTATGATTAAGAGACAAATGGCGAGAAGATTTTCAACATCAGTTAAACCAATTTTATGACATGTATTACTTATTATGGACCCTGTGCCCAATTGTTGTTTAATGTCTACACTCTATACCAACTTTTAAAACATACATTCTCACAGTTGGGTTGCACGTCTCTGGGTGTTGAGTTTTGTGGTGTCTGTTTATGGGGAGTTTTAGGTATGTAGACATGGCTTGGCTTGGCTTGGCTTGGCTGGGACGCCCCATCTCTACCCCTCCAGGGAGCCCTGGGGGATCAGATAAGACCTGGTTCCCAGATCAGGGTCAGATTGACAGTTGAGTGCCTGAGGAAGAGTGATGGGCTTGGGATTGAGATTTGGAGGAGGATCCTTTATACTGGAGGGCCCCTAAGGGACCGCCAGAGCCCACAAAATATGTTGACCGTAATGATACAGATTACTTGACTGGTTAAAAAAAATCAACAATATTATTATTATTATTATTATTATTATATCAGACTTTATTCAGTGTCTTGCCGATTCTTTATGTGACTGTCGAGCCAAACTGTGGTTTAACTTTTGTTAATTAGTTTGATTGTGTCCAATTGGCTCAAGCTTGTGAAAGTGAGCAATAATATTTTAGTAGCTGATGAGATTGGAGCTTGACAAGAAAAAAATTATTGTAATTAAAGTCTCCTGGGACCCTTCCTCCCCGCCTCCTGTTCCATTGTAGAACAAGATAGTTAAATAATGAGAGCTTTCCCACATATGTATCAACCACCGATGCACCAACATGTTATAGGAAGGGTTAAAGGGTAGGTGCAAGGATTTTATCTTAGGACAACCACTCCATGTGAGAGAATACCCCCAGGGAGAAAAAAAAATAGCCAAATTAACTTTTTAAATGAGACACAAATGGTAGATTTTAATCAACAAAATGGACAAATGTATCACTTGTGTTAAATGTCTTAAGTAAACACCCTGGTCACAAGTTGTGACTTTGTGATGGTTGTGTTTGATAATTTCCCCTTAAAAAGGTTCAAAAGGGTTTTTTTTATTTATCTTGTAAGAGTTCATGTGCATCTCATCTAAGAGGGGATTGTATTCTGTGTTCAATATAAAAGGAAATAAAAGGATATTTAAGGTTGTTATAAAAAGGGGCGATGCGCTCTCAATTCCACCGAGGACTCCTCCGGGGCTTCTGACTTAACCGGAGAAATAATGTTGCTGCAGACACAGACTGCATTATTGTCCTTAGCCTGTAGACAACCTTCCACATATTTTCCCTTTTGGTTGGTGGCGCTTTGAGACTTCATGTCTCTGCTAGACACATGTACACAGACACACACTCGATTATATACACTCATGCCCCTTACAACCGTGAACTGACCTATTAACCCAGTACACTGCTCCATGTACATTCTGTCACACACACACTCTGGGACATATATTGCGTTATGTACACAGACAGAGCCATTGACGTGCACATACTGTTCCCGTCTGCCACACACACAGGCAGAAACGCACACGGAGTCGGTCAGACAGACTAACTGGCTCTTCAGCTAATTGAGTAGAGTTTGTGGCCCCGTGTGGCCCCGCTCTGACCCCTCTGTAGCCAAGGACACCACTGAGCCTCTGCTTTGATACATTTGATACGGTTTAAGCGAGGAATGAGGACCTAAGCCTGTTTACATTTGAACTGGATTAGTGTTGGGGTGACAGTGCAGTAACGAGAGAATGAGGGTGAGAGTCAGGGAAAGTAGAAGTATTGGAGGGCAGGAAAAGAGGAATCAATCACCATTAGTGTGAATATAACATCTGGTAGTGCCAGTTTGTCTCTGTTTGTTTTATTTTCAGTTAATCTGTTTTGTGCTTATAGTGCTGACATAAACTGTGGATGTTGTTCCCCCAGTTTCTCTCATAAAAACAAAAGTTCTGAGCTTTGAGACGTTTTAGTTTTGTACATGTGCAAGGCCTACCTACAGGGAGTGTGTGTTGGTGCATCCAGTGCAGCAGCCTTCTCGGCCTGTGATTTTGGTTGGCTGTTTATTATGGGTATCATTCAATTATGTATTAGTAAAATGGGTCCCTGCACATTATTGTAATGGAGTGACTGAGAGCAGCAGAAATCTGATATCTCTCTCTGTTTCTGTGTGTCTTGTTCTTTCACTTGTTCTTTTCCTCTCTTTCGTCGTCGCTCCATCCCCCCCCTCTCCCCATCGTTCTCTCCCTTTTCCTGAAGTAATGATTTGATGTTGCTAATGGCTTCCTAAATTTTGTGGAAAGGGCAGAACCAGCGCTGTCTAGAGTTTCAGCCGTTGGAGGTCTGCCAGACAAGGAGGGAAAGTGAGGAGGGGCAGTAGGGGGATTCAAAGGAGCCCAGGCTGGGTTGGATGCTGTAGGTAAGGGAGTAATGAGTATGGAGATCAACAGGGTGTTATCCTAATAATGGCTTCCTTTCAAGATATTAATATTTCCTGTTGTTCTGACATCCATAAGTCTCAAAATGGAGAAATCCCCCTCATAAATTAAAGCGCTTGAAGCCTGAACTGTCTTCTTTCTCAGAAATATTAATGGAAACAAAGACGTTAAGGACAAACCATATAAATTATAAAAAAATGTTGGATTCATGACCAGCTTAAATGAACTTGTCATGTAAAAAAACAAGTAACAAATCCCAGATTTGGCAAGGCTGCGACTACAGTAAGTGATAGATAACATTTTGCCTCAAGGTGTGTCTGGCCACTGCCGGGACTAACACGAATGGACACACAGCCTCGACGCTGGCAGTAGAATGGACTCTGTTGTTGGAGCGCTCTGCGGCTCATTCAACTTAGCCCACATGAAAGAAGTCAATGGAAGGGAGAATGACCAATGAATGTGTTGGTGCTTGTAGTTTACATGTTTGTACGTCTGATGGTGTCTGTGTGTGTGTGTGTGTGTGTGCGTGTGTGTGTGTGTGTGTGTGTGTGTGTGCGTGTGTGTGCGTGTGTGTGCGTGCGTGTGCGTGTGTGCGCTCTCATAAGCGGCAGTGTGTTTGTGTGTGTGTGTTTGCTTGTTTGTCACATGATGTCCTGTGGCAATCCCTAACTAACCGTGCAGGCGCCAGTAGAAGGTGGGGGGGGGGGCCGGGGTGAGAGACGGGCATGAGAAGAAGCAGAGGAGGGAAGAGGAGCTATGGAGCCGTGGAGGGGGGCACTCGGGCTGACTACTGTCACATGATGGGCATATAATGAATCCAAAATACATTCAAACTGGGGAAGACTGCGCAAATGACTCATGACCTGACTTAGTACTGTGTAAACATGGGGCTGTTCAGTCTTCTGAGTAAACCGCCGCATCATGATGCACTTATGTCAGCACCGAGAACAGAATGCATTGATGTGAGCTTAACATTTACACCCGGTAAAGATTTAATGTCCAGAAGCTTGGACATAGACCTTGTTAATATTCTCACTGTGCTTTAATACTGTGTGTGTGTGTGTGTGTGTGTGTGTGTGTGTGTGTGTGTGTGTGTGTGTGTGTGTGTGTGTGTGTGTGTGTCCTCGAAACTTGGATCTGCTGCCAGTATTCAGTATAGAGCCTGTATATATAATGGCGGTATTAAGAATACTTTATACCGAGGCAGAGCATTTCATCACTGTCAAATTAAGAACGAAACATTATGCCAAAGTGCTATTTCTGAGCAAAATGCCTTGCTGCCAAAGTCCAGAGTCAGTGGACAAAGCGTGGACACAAGCGATGGGCACAAAAACAGCCAAAAGGAAACAGAGGGGCTATGTGTGGCTCTTTGTAACAGGGGCGTAGGGATGCTGTCATATCTGATGCTCACACTCCATTAATCACATGGCTGTATGTGTGACTAGGGTTGCATGTTGGATGGCAGTCTACTAGTGTGTGGGGGAGACTCCGTGGGGCAGAGGTGGTAGTGTTTACCCAGTGCGTAAGCAGTGGTTGGCCGCAGGCCTGGTAAGCCTGGCTATGATAGGCCACTGTGAAATGTAGCTGACAGAGGCAGCCTTTTGCCCTCTCCACTGTAATTGTGTGTGTGTGTGTGTGTGTGTGTGTGTGTGTGTGTGTGTGTGTGTGTGTGTGTGTGTGTGTGTGTGTGTGTGTGTGTAGTCTGCTGTCTTATATGTGTGCACTGATTGTAGCTTTCTTTGACTTTAATTGTTAGTTACAGATAGTTTCTGTCTTCAATGTGCAGATCTTTACGTGTCAATGTAAAGAGAGCAACCACTCACCTTCATTTTATTCCTCCCACCAGGCCAGAAAGATGCTGTTTTGATCCAGAAAGGAACAGCGGCCGGACTAGCTAATGGTTGTATGGTTACAGAAGAGGGTGGGAGAGAGAAACAGAGAATGGTAATAGGGTGGGAAAGGGGAAATGAATCAATGGAAGGCCCTGCCATCCTGGCTTATTCAGCAGGCCTCTTTCCCCTCGTCTGTCGTCTATTTCTTTCCCCTCTTTTCGTTCTTGAGCTCTTGATCACTTCTCTTTCCCCTCTCCACTGCATTCCGCACAGTTTTGTCATCCTGCCAAGGAAACGAATCAGAGAGCCCTCTCTCAGCCGCCACACTTTTCCTTTGTCTCACTCTGCCTCGTAGTTCGGTCTGCACCCTACTGTCTCAGCACGCTTCACTTTGACCCCACCACCCCACCACCCCACCCACCACCCCACCACCCCCCCACCCCCTGGCCTATGATGTCACACTGGGAGCAAGGGCTGTTGGGAAGTGACCCGAGGTTGAACGAGCTCGTGTCCAGCGAGCATTTCTGTCTGAAAGGGTGTCGTAAACTGCTCATTCTTCCCTTTCAGGAGAGTGCTTCGCTTGTTTGTAGAAAGTGTCTCCTGTTTCAAGAAGTCTGTCCTGCCCTTTTAAAGAGTTTCAAAGTGGCCCCCTGATTCCTTATTTTTCTTCTCAGCTAATTCAATGTGTCTTTACGTGTCAGTTATCATGCAACAGAGCTTGTATAATAATAATTGAATGAAGCCGTTTACATCACTGACTTTTAATTAATTTTCATGTGTTGTTTCCTTCTTCTTCTTCTTTTCTCAAGATGATGTCCAGTGAACCATGGCAGTGGTGAAATGTTTTAATCAGACGGGGGAAAATGGAATAATTCTATCACTCAATTTGGTCTTGTCTTTATTTTTACATGGGTGATTAACCATGTTACCAGTTGTTCAACTGGCAGGCTGGATTAGCTGGATTAGATGCTCTGTATTCGTGTGTGTGCATGCATCAGTGCGTGTGTGTATAATGTGTTTGTATGTGTGTGTGTGTGTGATGCCAATTAATGATGGCTTGGCAGGCTAAAAGGCAACCAGAGGCGTAAACGTAGCACAGAGAAATGGACTTGAGTTAACCAGAGCAAGAGAACAGGGAATTATACCTGCCTCTATGACCTTTTGGCCCCTTTAACAACCTGACCCACCAGAGGGAGGAGATGGAATGTGTGAAATGCTAAGACAGGATCAATTTGAGCACCTCTTGTTGTTGGCCCGCATGTTCACTCGTATACATGCCTGTATGCAGATGCGTTCCTGTCAGGAACAGTGTGCACATAAACCTTCTCACCATCAAATCTGTCTATATTCTTTGCAACCTTGAGTGCTGTGAGCAGCTCGGCTGCAAACGTGACGCTCTGCTGTCTCTTTCCCGGCTCTTATCGGGCCAGATAGCCCTCCGATAGACACTCATACCCGCACGGTTTGAGGCTCAGCTAGCCACAGCAGCAGATGGAGCTGATGCAAGGCAGCTATGACGACAAGAGGACAGGGCCTTATCTGTCGTCATGGTAATGGCCATGATGGAATGATGACAATCTGCTCTTGGCTACGTGTTTTCTTACAGGGCAGCATGACATCTGTGCAGGCATGTGGGCACGACATGATCAGGTGTACGAAGACATCCACATGCATGAAAACCGTAATTACAAGTGCTTAATATCGTGATGCCGAAACTGTGTTGGACTTCTTTTTTTCTCGAGCGTCTTCTCAACCTCGGAGTTGACAAGCAAATGATCACGGTCATGCAGAAACCGCAGGGAAGTGAGTTTATGTCGCTGGCCCGTTTTTTGACTCATCGCGCTCTCGCCGCGGTGTCTTTTCTTTCCGACAAATATGACAGATGCATATCAAGCTGTGCAGTCTGCTCAGGGGAGATAAGGACCAGTTAGGCGCTGGGGTTGCAACATCCCAATGCGCCAATGAGTGAGCACATCGCCTTTTTCATACCGATCCTCAGCAGATAGGCCTCCAGTGTGTGTGTGTGTGTGTGTGTGTGTGTGTGTGTGTGTGTGTGTGTGTGTGTGTGTGTGCGTGTGTGCGTGTGTGTATGAGTATATGTGTGTGTGATGCCACTGATAAATGTTGGCATGCAGTGTTTAATGGTCCCAGGTCTGCACATGTCTCCTGTCCTGAAGAGCAGGTTGTCGGTCCAATTTCTTAAGGTTAAGGTTATCGAGATAATACATGCTACCGATGTAGACTAACTGACCTTGCTTATGAAAGAGGCGTTAATACGAAAATGCTAAACTTGTGCTTTTTTTAATTTCTTTTTAAGAAAAGAATAAAACATTGATACAGTAATAGATATCAAAAACTTTCTTTCTTCCTCTTTTATCTGCTGGATCTAACAGAGCTTTTTACATCCCCTAAAACTAAAATCTTTTTCATCTCTCTCCAAAATATCCCTGTGGCTCTTTAGTAGTTTAATCATATCATGCTTTTTGTAAAATGAAGCACACAGTGTTTCATTGATTGGTCCATCTTCTAAAGACTGGCCTGCAGAAACTGGCCTGTGTGTGTGCCTGTGTGGGTTTAAGTTTGTGTCTGCCCATCGGTATTAACCTGACAAGTATTGGGTAAACAAAGTCATAGACAGAAAATCTCGTACTGAGATAAACATTGAGACCGGTCGTCTAGGAATGCCCTCAGCTCATGCAGTGTTTGTGCATGAGTGACAAGAAGAGCATGACTGAAATGAGACCCGGCCGACCGGCCGACCGGCTCCTTCTGTGGGATCATGTCATGTCAGCGACTGGGCGGCAGTAGCTCATCTCTGGGGACTCGGCTTGAGAACCAGAGGGTAGCCGGACCAAGAACGGGGTGTGGTGGTTCTGGTGCTGGTAGCTGGAGACAGGCTGGTTTACCTCCTGGGCACTGCCGAGGTGCCCTTGAGCAAGGCACCAACTGCTTGAGGCACTGTGCTGACGGTGCGACCCATCACTCTGACATCTCTCCACAATGATGCGTGTGCTTGTGTGTCTGTAAATTAATGATATCATAACAACAGAATGAAAAAGAAGAATTCCCACAAATAAGGCATGTTGTGTTTCTCTGGTCATCGGCAATCCGGAGGTCCCTGAGCACCTCAGTACATTAAGAGACGCCATGCTTTTTTTGTGAAGACAACTTGGTCCATGAGAACGAAGGCCTGAGGAGAATTCAGGGCAGCCACAGAGCAGCTCTGTCACTTAATCCACCACACAAGCAACCATCGTTAGTCTACAATAGCGAGCTGAACAGCTTGGGATTCTGAGCAGGGCACGGCAGGTCTCTGTGGGCTTCTACTGTCCTCCACAGTCCTCCTGTTCTCTGTCTGGTCATCAGTCCCTGTGGGAGTGTCCAGAGGATCCATCCAGGGGTAGGCACCTGGGTCCCATCCTCTCGCTCCTGGCCATGTGCCAAGGTGCCCTGGACTCCCCCACTCACGCCTTTCTCCAGTTACCTGCTAGTGAAAGCGAGTGGAGTGGGGCTGGGGGTGGGAATGGCGAGGGACATTATATGGGCGAGGAAGAGGATGGCAGGTCCAGACGCACATTCCCCCGAGCCCTCCCAGGCATTAGTACTGTACTTGCCCCCCAGTTTGTCAATGGGAGCCTCCAGATGAATGGGCTCATTTGTCCTCAGACAGTGGGGATGAATTTGTCTGTCGGAGCAGGCGAGCAGGAGGGCCTGAGCACAGCAGAACACGACATGAATGAGAGCTGAACACTACCTGTCCCAGGTGAAAATCCTGAATGCGCCCTGTCCCAGGTGAGAGGAGACTGACCTCATTTTCAGGGTGAGTCTAGGGAGGGGTGCTCGATACGTGTCCACACCCTGCTTCTGACAGCCACTTTTTAAGCAGATTACACACTCGGCTACCGTAGAAAAGAATGTGTGAGGTGACCAGAATGGGAAAACGGTCAGATTACTGATGCTAATTCATAATGGTGTCAGTAATTTTGTATCCGCCTCATTTCGGCTGGGAATGTGTGCAAAAAGGAAGAGCCAGACACATTAGCATAGCAGTAACATCTCAGTCAGCAGTGTGGATACCAAGTTAGAGAGGGGATAATCATCTGGGACTACAACATAGCAGCCACAAAGACCTGTAACGCTGTGCCACACATAAACCTCGTTCATTATTAGTATGCTCTTCTTAGAAACCTTTTCAAAACCACAAGCTGTGGCAATAAGGTCTAACTCCAGCCACCCATGAATGATATGAAACACTTTCCCTGTTTCTTTCCCCTCTTTCACTTCTCTACTTTCAAATTCACATACTGGTGAAAAATTCAGAGCGTGGTCTTTCTGAGGGTAAAGGGGTTCTGCTGGTATTTTTTAAAGGAAGTTGCTATTTTATTTGACATTTACAATTTTTTTATTTTTGACTATTGATTATTTTTTTATTGCTTGCTTCACGTAGGCACCAAAAATGTAAACCATGCATCTCAAGTAAGCCTAAAAATATATTGAACACAGACAGTTTTGTCATATGGTGAGCTAATGTGTCCCAGCATCGTCTGGGAGTTTTATAAAGGAAAAATAGCCCAAATAATTAACAAATTAACAAAGCCAGTGGTGAAGTGTTTTTAGTAGTGAGTGCTCTTACTGCGTACAAGATGTTACCCTGCAGGATGAAACCTTGCAGAGAATTACACTTAAATAGTACCCCTCGTAATCAATCTCTTTTTCACTGTCTCTGCCTCGGACCTCTATGGTCTTAATTGGTCCTAATCGTACAACATAAGTATTTCCTGTTTTTTTTTTTTTTTTCACTGCTTTGAAAAGCCATTTTCTCAGTCAAGCTTGGTATGCAGCTGTAGCAAGTTTCGCAGCATTTCTATGTTGGATCTGAAGTGAAAAAAAAAATAAAAAAAAGACAGGAAGGCCCTAAATGATGCAATACCCAAAAACTTTTGACTTTTTTTTATGACTAATTTCTGACATTTGGAGATATCATCATTGAGATTTGGCAGGTTAGGATGCGGTTTTTGTCCATCAACAGAGGTCATAAGTGTTTATCTGCTGTTAGCTCTGCTTCTCTCTGAGTGACAGTTATGATTGTCAAAGCTTTGCCGATCACATCACATCGTGACGAGGTCGGGTTGATTCATTTTAGAAGTGGTAAGAGCTGTTCAATTGTCAAATGGTTAAACTGCGGCGGTTTCCATAAATAGTGTTCACCAGGTGTTTTACTGAATGCACCCACGTGTTTCCGGTCAGGCCCTGTCAGAAGGGTATTTCTATGAATTTCTCTTGGTCCATGAAAAGAGGAAGTTCATGTGTGGGTCTGATCATAGCACACATCACTTTTACCCGGTTGCCATCAAAGTTTAGAGCTTAGTTCATGCTCCATCGTGACATAAGAAAGCCCTAGTTCTCTTATTGCTCAAGGTCGACAAACAAACATCTTACAGAGTGACTGAACTTCATGGCAAATACAAGCAGGAATAAATGTCCCATGTTTGTATTATCTAAATACTGTCCCGTCTTGCAGCCTTAATATCCTTCTAGGGGTCTGAGGAAGGAGGGATGCTTTTTTAGCTAGACCCAGGCAAAGGTCAACCCCCACTTCAACACACACACTAAGAGACCTGCATCTGAACTGTGCTCCACTTCCTTTCATCTTCTATGTCTCTCTCTCCCTAACTCAACTTTGTGAGGGGATGGTCGAGATACCTTTTGATTCCGCTAATTCAATTTGATGGAAAAACAAATACACTGGGGGAGTGGGAGACGAGAAAAGAGTGGGAGTAGTAGGGGGATGGAGAAGGGGAATATGAAGAAATGAAGAGTTACGTGGAGCTC
Organism: Ophiodon elongatus; assembly: GCA_016806645.1. NCBI lineage: Eukaryota > Metazoa > Chordata > Actinopteri > Perciformes > Hexagrammidae > Ophiodon > Ophiodon elongatus. The sequence continues at coordinate 3,182,103 of JACSYO010000324.1, read as the reverse complement.
AGAGGAACTGAGCGGTAGTGGTGGAGGGGGGAGGTTGGTGAGGACAAACGGAAGAGCGGAGGGAAGAAAGACAAGGAGGTAGGGAGTCGAGATGAGTTGAAACATCCAGTTCCAGGTTGAAGTCGTAAACCTCTCCATGCTCTGATCTAGGTGGCCACCATGTTCACCCCGCCGACGCATCCGAGATCTCTCCTCTTTATCTCCTCTATGGAACGCCACTTTGATAGTGAAGATAAGTAACATCCGATTTTATGGCTCTTTTTTTTTTCACGTCACATAATTCATGATGTGAGTTCGGAGGTGGATGTCTTGTTGAATGTAGTCGCTGGTCTGGTGAGACTGGGTAAGTAAACAGTTTAGAAAACCCTCACATTACAGAGTCTGTAAAAATTTAACCATGAAGAAAATGGAACAGCGGTGGCTCATGCTGAAGACCAAAACACAGCCAAGCATTCATTTCAAGAGCATGTCATGTGCCTGCTACCAAATGTCTGGTGAGGCCTAGGAGATGAAATGTCACCCTGCTTTCCACAAACACTGCCTTCTGCGTCTACGCACCATCCTTGTATGTTTGTACACATGCGTGTTCGTGTCTGCGTGTTTGGATGTGTGTTCAGGCGAGGGCAGCTCTGGGGAGTCACTGGTCTGGCAGACTGCTGTATTATTTTTGGGAGGCCTGCTCCTTCCCTCTGGAGGGCCTCATTGAAGAGTGCTGGCTCTCTCAGTCTCCCCCTCTCAGGCTCCGGGAGTCAGGCCAAGCCCGGCCGAGCAGGCTTGCTGGCTGCAGCAGCACGCAACCCGCTGGAGCCGCGGCCTGCACACGGCCCAGCGCCCACAGCACCGTGATGCACACAGATGGCTAGACTGCTTATTGGCAGCCAAGCATTACATTTTCACTGGTGTTCAGCAAGTGGATCAGGGGGGGATCCCACCCCCCTCTCTGAAAATAAACACTCAGATGCAGTGCGCCAGTCCTGTCTCCATGTGTGTGCAGCCAGTTAGTTTTGTGGGTGCTACGATGTAGCATAAGCTGACAAGGCAGTGCTACAGCTACACTGGATAACAAAACAGCACCTATATAAGTCCCTGGATAAATATTATTTCTAATTTGATCAACCCCTGGGAAACCCCAGCAGATCAACCTCCACAGCAGTCCAGCAGATGTGAGCGGGGTGGAGAGTTCAGGGAGGGGTAGTTGTCCGCTTTTAGCTTGGGACCGTTTTAATCGGATGGTTTGTGTTGTGGGTGTGTGAGGGTATGCTGAACTCAGTGATGATGACCTCCAATTGGCCCTAATCGAGCAGACTCATTAGTGGCTGGCTCGGTTCAAAGTTTTTTCAGCCCTTTTATTTTACTGTAATCGTCCAAATGGCAGGGTGAGACATAATGGAGAGAGAGAGAATGGAGAGTAAAACACAAACATAACAAATGGGAGATCAGAGTGAGAGAAAAAAAAAGATAAACAAAGGGATAGAGAAAGAAAGAGTACGAGATGAGGGAGTAACAGAGCCTGCTTCCTGGCAGCCTCAGCTGCGTGCACATCTGTGAGCAAAGGGTCTGAGCAGACCCCCACGTGTTTGCTCAGGTCGCCTGATTGCCTTTCCTTCCTCCTCTCTCTCCCACTAAAGACCCGCTGTCCTTCCTCTCACTCCAATCACCGCAGCCAAGAGAGAGGGCCACTTCAGCAGACACGGGGAGCGAGGGCTCTCCCACTCAACTGCACTCATGACTCAGTATTTGTCACATACAAATTCATGAAACAAATTGGCCATTAAAGATGTTAAAAAAAAAAGAAGAAGAGACCTTGCATGGGATATATTGGTTAAAATTTGGTGAATTGGGGTTTGTGTTTTTTTTCTTGTTTTTTTTTTTTTCAAGTGTGTGTGCATGAGCATGTGGGTATGTGCATATGTATGACTGTGTGTGACTCCGCTGGAGTCTGCTGTCTGGGTACAATGGCCCAGCCCGGGGCCTCAGCTCCACAAAGAGGCCTTCTCTTAACACGCCATCACAGATAGAGGAGGGGCCTGACCAAAGCATTACCACGCTCAAGGGATCACAGAGCTTCCCTTGATGCATCTGATATCCCCTTGTGATTTTAATAATCAAGCACTCTTCATTAAAAGGAGCGTTTAGTCTTATGCCTGTATGTTTGTGTGTAGAAGAATGATGGAGACAGACTTAACTTACGAGGCAGTGACAGATCTTATTTTAGTATTAAACTTTATTTTCCTTTATTTCCTTTACTTTTGTAAGATGGAAAAATGATAAAAACGTACAGCTTAGGGACTTTTCATCTAAGATAGGTCAGTGTTTTTATTTACGTAATAACTATGACATTTAAAGGACCAGTGTGTAGGATTAAGTGGCATCTAGCGGTGAGGTCACAGATTGCAACCGACTGAATACCCCTCCTCCGCTCACTCCTCCTTTTACAAGTGTGTCGGAGAGCTGCGGTGACCTTTGGTTAACGTGAAAACATGAAGGGCTCATCCTAGAGCCACCGTTAGGTTTGTCCGTTCTGGGATACTGTAGAAACATGGCGGTGCCACTTGGCGGACTCCATGAAGAGGACCTGCTCCCTGTGTAGATATAAATGCTTCATTCTAAGCTAAGGGAAAAAAAATAACGATTCTTACGTTCAGGGAGTTATACACCAATGAAAACATATTTATGAATATGATATTCCATTTCTGCCAAATTATCCAACAAAACCTTACACACCGGACCTTTAAATCATCGGTTTCCATGTGTCTTTGACGAAAGCTTAAAGAGGGAAAATAAATTATCGTAGCAATAATTATAACATCAAATATAACAACAATAATAGCAATTAAGCATTTATAAACACTCTATTTACTGTGTATTTTTCCATAAAAGTCCATTATTAAAAACAGGTGGTGAGCGAAGTGGTGGTGTACAATCCAGCATGTGAGGGGAGCACTGGTTTGTGGGTAACTGTTGTCTGCGTCTGACGGGCTCGTAACAGAGGCGCACGGGTGCTGCAGCTGTCAGCCAGTCTTGAGACCTCCAGCACTGAAGGGTTTGTCTGTCCACAGCAGTTACCGACGACAGCCTGGGGATGGACAGGGTGCACGTATCTCAGTATATAATGAGATGGCCGTGAGGTGAAAACAGCGTTTCTTTTTAGGGACCTCTCGTGAGTCTCCTGTTACAGGGTCATGGAGAGGTGGGTACCAAAGTGACTTAGTAAAAATAAGCAAAAAGAATGACAAGCGTCTCCGTTCACTCCATTCCTGCAAGCTTCAGTCACCATGGGACTAAGAAAGCCCTCATCACATTAGCTCTTCACAGAGTTCGCTAAAGTCCTGCTTTGCAGCGTCCCATCAGTGAGCTCAGGAATGACGCGACGTTCGTTCATTAAGTCCAACTGAAAGTCTCTCCCCTCCAACCACTGTACATGATGCAACAAGTCTGCTCAGCTTACGACGTGATGTGGAGGCCATTTTAGTGTTAATGGCGACGTGGTGGCTCCTACAGGCGGAGGAGTTTTGGGTCTGGAGGGGCCTCAGTGACTCAGGGGCTCGGCCCAGACCGGCGAGCGATTGGAGTGGTGGGGGTGACCGAATGATGGGTGAATGGGCGTGGGAGTAGGCAGCATGTGTCCCGAGTGGCTGAAGGGGGGCAGGTGACCCATGTGGGCCATGTGGCTGGTGAGGCCGGGTGCCCCGCCGAAGGGAGAAACCTTGTCCTGCATGCACTTAGATAGCTCGTCGAAGCCGTCCCCGGCTCGCTTGTTCCTCTTGGACTTGCTGGACATCTTGCGGTTGCGTGTCTGGATGCCTTCTTTCTTCATGGTCAGGGGTCTGTTGACCTGTGGAGAACAGCACATTAGCTCAGGGCACGCCAGACAAAAGCCTCACTGACAGTGTGAATAGTATACATTATAGTGGTCGGGGTTTATTCTGCTGCCTACTCCGGCTCATAATTGAAAAATGTCCCCAGGAATACGTCGCATACTGCATTTCCCGTTCGGATTTACATGCATTTGTTTCACGTTAGCCCAATATTGCGAATTACACCAGCGTGAAATAACTGCTAATAATAATGAGCATCTGTTTTGCATACATAGCTGCATTATAAGGCGAGTCTGGGGCGTTTGGGGGCTTTTGTCTATTTTTTCAAACAGCACAGTCCTGGTCAATATGAATACATGGGGATGAGGGCCTGGCTGGAGCTGAAAGGAGCAGCCTCAGACAAATCCTCATCAGTGTAACGGACGCCGTTACACTGAATGACAGTCCCACCCTGCAGCCTCTCCGGGGAGTAACGCCCCCCATTGAAACAACGATGGATTAATAAAAAAAGACGACCGGTGGGTTCTGCTCGACAGGGTGAGCAGGCTTTGCCTCGACACTCTCACAGTTCCTCTGCTCCTAAATCGATACGAGCTGTCCGCCCACTTGACCAGTTAACGACCAGCGGGCTTATCCCTCCTCCTGCTCCTCCTCCTCCGCCTCCTTAACCCCCCCCCAAAAAAAACCCTGCACTTGAGTGCAAGGTTGTTTTTTTGGGGGGGTTGTTTTTTTGCAGGCTACTTACATTGTGCAGTTTAAAGTAAAGGCCGCAGGCGTTACACACCGGGTCTCCGTTCCCGTTGCGCCTCCACAGGGTGGTGATGGTGGTCTGGCAGTTTGCGCAGCAGGTGCCTGCACGTCGAGCAGCGGACTGAAGGAAGCAGAGCAAAAAAAAAATATACATCATGAATACCGACCCGTTCACATGTGGAGGTCAGCGCGGACACCGAGCAGCACAGAAACACATAGGAGCCCAAATAGCACGGCGCTTTAGACGCCCGTAAAAGTTTAATCATTTAACATTTATGTTCTTAAAGCCACCGCGCTGACAATCGCATGCGATGAAATGGTGTTTTCTGCCTCGGCACAAAATCAATAAGAGACGGAAAGTTTTTCTTAAATCAAACCACAGAACGTTGGTTTTCGTGAGACCGCGGAACCATGTGCACAAGAGCATCAAAAGAAGCGACACCCAGACCGAAAAAAAACACATAATTCCCCTGTTGAATCAATTGCATGTATGCAGACCGCTACACCATGATCACATTTTCTAATTTGCGCTATAAGACATGGGGACATTTTTTGTGGGCCGACAGAATGCCCGATTCTGTACACGCCTGCCTTTTAATGAATTACAAATACATATGCTGGTATTAAAAGGTTCAAATGAAGGCCTCGTGTAAACCCTCTATTTATCTGGATCCGGAGTAAACTGGGCTACAAGTCGCATAAGACCCGGTGTCCTGCCTGGCAATGTGCTCCTGCGTCCATTGCGGATCAATTCTTCACACATAATAAGAAACATTAGCTTTACATGCGAGCAGCCTCCGGCTCTCCGCTTCGCAGGCAGCATCCAGGTTTTTCCTGTTAATTAATTTCAGGTGGACTCGTTGCTATTGACCCTGGGGAGCAGCAACAACAACAACAACCCTGCTCTTTTTTTAGGCGAGATAAAATATGAAACATATATCTTTTTGTATATAAAAAAAAAAAAAAAAGAAAAAAAAAAAAGAAAAAAAGCCGCTGCGCGTTTTAGAGTGTATAGTACTGCGCATCGAGAATGATCAACAAGGGAAGAGTATAAATCCATTTATTTTCCAATCCCCGCCCCTCACGGTCTGTCTCTTCACACATAAGCGGCTCCTCCAGTGTTGTGATAATCTCTTTACAGTATATGTCAGTCTGGCCACAGAGAATGCAGCGCGCTGGTTGAAGGCGGAAACAGCCGGGAGCCTGACTTCCTTATCTGGGCCGGACAGATATCCGGATAGGAAACAACTGGATGCCCCTTTGAACACAAACTCTGAAAAACACTTGAGCTGAAATGCAAAAGCTACAGCCATATGGGCCGACCAAGTGGAAAATGTAATGGACTTTTTCACGAGCAGGAACGCCGTGACACGAAGAAAATATATAAATATATATTAGGTCCATAATAAGGTTTAGAAATCTATTTATTTTTTTTTGTAAAGCCACCAATTTATTGGTGAGTCAAATGATCTGCTGATGTTAATCGTAGACGCAATCATAATTAGCCCAGACCACTTTTTATGAGAGTTTAAAGGTTGTGCCAGCATTAAACTTTGTATTTTTTGTATTTTTTTTAAATACCTATTTTAGAGCCAGTAATTAATTTGTAATAATTTAGCCATTGTTATTATTAGTGGGATTTAGTATTAATATTATTTGTGACTGTGTTGCAGATTATTTATTTAATTCACTAATACTTTTTCATCTTTTCTTTTTACGAGCCAGTTAAAAGTTATTTTTAAAAGTTATATAAAACTTATTTTTATTTGTGACAAATTTCTAGACGACAACTGAATTAGTACCAACCACTTCAGTAACAAAAAGAAAAACAATTCTGCTGCACAATAAGGGATTCAGGAGTTACTATAAGATACCAATCCTTGAAAATAACAATACAAGCAATAAATATGTTAAAATAATTAGCCTGGTGCACTCTTGTTTGAGAGTAAAGGTCTGAAAAGATCATTAAAATACATGAGTTTAAAAATTGAGAATTGAAAGCCACGAAGTGAATTAATTATGGTGCACAGAAATGTGTCCAGCTTCAGTAGGGTTAATGCCAGAAGTGGCTGTGCAGTGGTACATCCACTACAAGAATGTTATGTGTCCATGCTGCTTTTCATTTACTCAAGCTTGGTGTTAACTAAAGCAGCATGGGCAGTGGTATCAGTAACAGTATCAGAAGTACCAGCAATAATGATAGCAGGAACAATGGCAATAGTAGCAGTATTGTAACAGGCCATGAAGGCGGATCATCAGGGGGCGAGAGGGACAAACAATTCCAGGAAGATGATAGGGAAAATATAACTTTCCTGGAATTGTGCTGCCGGCATCTGCTTTGTGCTCATATTTGGGTGCCTTCTCTCGGAGTGAAGCGGTGTTGTGGGGAATTAGGACTCACCAGTCTACGTTTGGGCTTGATAAGTGGTCGGTTCTGGCCGTTCATCTTGTGGTACAGTCCGCAGGCGTTGCACAGGTAGTGGCCGGTGCCGTCTCTTCGCCACAGAGGGGTGGAGGTGGCACCGCAGTTCACACATTCACGGCCCTCTGCGTAAAGTTCAGGAGGAGGAGAAAAGAACAAAATTTATATAATTAAAAAATTCACTGTCCATCAGGAGCAACACGTAGCAGCTGTCCGGCCCGATCAGGCTACGATACGGTGACGTGCGACCCTAGACGGGCCTGTAATATGAAGTCAAAATCTTTCTCATGATGGCGACAATGTCCATATCAGAGTGCAGGTGCACCAAGTGTGCACGGCTGTCATGGACACAGACACCTCTATGTAAACCGATCCAGAGTGGGGAGGCCAGAGACCGCCAGAACATGGCCAGAGGTGTCCAACACGAAGAATGAGAAACACCATCAAATTAGAACTACATTATTCATCAGCTCAGTGATCACCCATGAGAGGAAACATACGTGTGTGGTGATGGTATTAAATGTGGCGGACAGTGTTGCAAACTTTGATGAAAAGCTTGCATTGCCAGTTGGCTGCAATTAATAATATAGAAATGGTTTTCAATCCAACATCATTTTGGTGAAGTTTCTATTATTCCTAAAAAAAAGTGACTGAATCTGAATTATATTTTCTGTGCATACTTGAGCTTTTCTATATAGAAAACTGCTTCTTTTTTTTTTGTTATTCCCACATGCGCTCCTCTCCCTTTCAGGTTTGACTGACTTCAAACAGCCTGTTGCTAAACCGACCGATTCATTTAATTCAAGTATCCCTCTCTCCCTAGAGCATCATCTCATTATTCCTGTTATAATGCCAGCGACACCCACAGTCCCACCCTCGCTCTACAATGGAATCTGACCTGAGAAAAAAGCTATGTTCCTTTTGAAATGCATCTCGCCGCTTTTTTTTTTTGTACCTCCCTTCTCTTCCTCTAAATAAGCGTTTCGCAGGTTAGGCAACCACATTAAAGCGGGTTCAATGACTGATGTATTTATGTCTTATGCAATGTTTAGTGTTGAAATGAGAAGAGAGAAAAAAGGGAAGCTTTGTGTGAAAAGGTAGTGTAGCGAGAGCCACACTACTGAAATGTCATTGTGGCATTTTGTTCAACATCAATCACCATTACTGGCACACGGGCATCGACTTTGATAGATAAGAGCCTTTTTAATGCCGTAGCTGAAATGTTTGTGATGCTGATTCAGGCACAGTCTGGCCAGCTTCTTTTAAATGTCACAGTATTACGTTTCTCTTGCTCCAGCAGCTCACATTCACTCAGATTATCAGCCCAGCATCGCCCAGGTGTATTAAAAACCATGTGCACAATAGATGACAATATCGATAATTACACAGCCACATTTGGAGCCACGTGTTAGCCTAAAACACTCTATGATGTTCCTGGATTATTATTTTTTTGGTCCATTATTTCAAAGTACAACAGCTGGAACAATGTAGGAAAATTGCAGAGCCATTACCAGACCGAGTTTGTTTTTCAAACGTCTGCATATTAATGCCAGACATAAAGTCTAACTATTCCCTTGAATATCACTCCCAACACATGCAGTCTATTGAACCAGGTGCATTGTTATATCATATTATTATTTTTTAAACAATTATGTACATTTGAACCAGTTTTACTCAAGGCACTATTCTCCAAATTCTGAAGTTATGCATAGAATTGTTGTTTAGATACACTTTCATCTGCTCAGAGAAGCAAGTCTACTGTGAACATGGTTGCCTCCACTGCACTGGGCCAAGGCCATGCTTAAAAACACAAACAGCAGGGCTCTGTCGCCTGTGCTTTGTTAGGACTAGGGAGAGCTGTGGGCGGGGTGGAGGTCGTGATTTGTTCACTTGGAGGTATACAGGATATGGCAGGAGCCAGGGCGTCGTGACTCCTTGGTTTTTTAAGTGCAATAAAGGCCACATTTAAAAGAAAACAAGTCTATGGCACGAAGAAGAAGCCACTTCGACTGCTGAACGTCGACGTAGAACTAGTTAAGTCGATGTAAAGTCTTCGTGAAAGATATAAATATATATATATATATATTTAAAAGTGTTATTGTTTAATATCTGGTGAAACTATAAACATTCCGTTTATTTTATATGTCAGACATATATATATATATATATATATATATATGAATAATTGGTTAATTTAATTAGCTGTAATCCCACTTTCTTTTCTTTGAAGTCGCACACAAACATTTAATCATGCGCACAAGGGCCCTATAGCTGAACATGTAGCCCAGTAAATAGTTGACCCCGATTAGTCTGATGAGTTTCATCTAAGGTTGATTCCTCACTACGGAGAAGCCTTTTAAGTGGATGCGGCTTATAAGTGGCGAGGAGTGCGATGGGACAAAAGATAAGACTTGTCAGGACAGGTTTTAAGAGGACAGAAGGGCCCGATATGGAAATTATCTCTCTCTCTCTCTCTCTTTCGTGTCAGCGACCCACTGGAGCAACAGGTTGTGTCTAAAGTGGCATCAACATGAACAATTAGCCAAGATAAGTGCTGATCATTAAGATATTAATACAGTTGTTTTTTTTTTTTAAATAAACACTTGCATACATTGCAACATGGAGGGGCCCATACGGTTATATAAAGGAAATGTACAGCAGTAGCAGAATACCTATTACATGAGGACAAACGTGTATCTGCCGATGATTGATCGGGTAAAAATATAGTGTGTAATGCTTCACCGCTCAACCGAATCAACCATAACCATTTCATTAGGCCGTATCAGTTTGATCTGCCATCTGATGTGAGGGAGAAACGCACGTGAGACTCACCTGAGCTCGACCTAGCCTTGCTCTTGCATTTGGGCGTAAAGCTGGAGGAGGACCCGCCGAGCAGGCTGCCGGGGTGGAAGAGGCTGCCGTTGTACTCGTGGGGTGTATGCAGAGGGTAGGCAGGGTAGGTCGGGATCGGATGATGCGTGGCCGGGCCCTGGCCGTTCATCGAGGCCAGGCCGCTGCGCAGCGGACTACAGCTCTCCATCTTCATGCTGTCCGCCAGCTGCACTTGGTACTTGATCGACTCCTTCTCGTCCATTCTGGTCGAGCTGGAGGTCGGAGAGGTAGGGCCGGGGTCCGGGGACACGTCTTTCGGAGGGGTCGGGGGGAAACTGTAGAGGTGCGCGTTGGAGTGGGACACCGTGAGCGATGAGACCGGTGCCGTGCCGGTGCTGCTGCTGCAGGGGTAGCCGGAGCTGGTGGGGTGCAGGCCGGGTTTGCTGAAGTGGCTGACCGCCCATGCGTTGTGGTGGTGGGCCGCGGAAAGGGCAGCTTTCCCGGGGTCCAGCCAGGGAATACCGGGGCTGTGGATAAGGTGTGGTCGACAAACCTGGTTCCCAGTGAGGCGAGCTGAAATCCAAATATAGTATTTAATATATAATTCTTTTTTTTTAATGCCTCTTTGACACACTTGTCACCAGTTTGCAAAACAGAAAGACCTTTATCTTACCTGCTAAATACACAGAATTACTCGAGTCCGACATTTAGATTCAGATGAAGATAAAAAAATATTTTTTGTTAATTTGAAAGGAGATATGTTTTCTTTTTCTCACAATTAAAAGTATTTTCCATTAAATGACAGTCGCCTCGCACATCGTATCTATTTAAAACAGAATCGATAAATACCCATTTACAGCAGAAAACATACTAAAAGCTTCTCGCCAGGCCTGTATCTTATCTTAGCGTCTGCAGCTCCCGGACTAAAGATTGTTATTAGTAAATTTGCGGTTTTTATTTTATATCCGGGAAGTGCCTCTCTCTCTCTCTCTCTCGCTCTCTCTCCCTCCAGAAACCCCTGCCCCAACAGAGAGGGGTTAAATGACATACTTCCCTTTCCTCTCGCTGTCATTTGCTAGAAATTCCTTTTATGTTGGTGAATTGGCCCGTGAAGTCCAGATGGATATTTTTTACAGCAAATTACTGCACATTGCATGCATTGTTCAACTTAAAGTTTACGTACTAAATTAATATATTTATTCCAGAGCCACACGCACACATATACACACACAGGCTATAATATATAAAGATCTGTTTAGTCTTTGACGGATTGTACAAAAACTTAAATAATGCCATAATAAAATGTAATTTATTTTTTCAAACGCGATCCTAATTTCTCATCACACTCGTCAGCTTATTAAAGAGTCACTGGAAACTTGTGCGTATCTTACCGTGTGCTTGGCTGTACGTGACCCTTGCCCGGGAGTTGGTGTAGTAGGGGTTCCCTTGAGAGTCCAAGTGGTTCAGAAACATGTCAACTTCGTCCTGGGGCAGTAAAGGCGCCATGGGCTCCATGTAGTTGTGGCTCAGACTGTGGTGGTGAGAGTCCGGGTGCTGGCCGTTCAGCACTGCGTGATGATGCGCCATCCACCGAGACTGATCGGCCGCTGCGACCTCCATGGTCCTTTTCCTCCGAAGGGGTCTCTCTGCGTGTTGGGCTACTTTTAGGCTATGTTTACCTCCACGTTAAATCCTCCTCACAATGTAGTTCCTGGGCTGTGAAAGTCTCGGCTGTGTTTATTTACTTCAGAAATAGAATCCTTAAATAACCCGGTCTCCTTTCTCCTCCGTTTAACCTGCAATGAGAGGAAAACAAAATGTGAATTTAGCCGCTGAACACCGTGGCCGCTCCACCTCTCCTTCCATGCAAAGAAGAGGCGTCCTTTCCATATATATAAAAAAAAAAAATATATATATATATATATATATATATATATATATATATATATATAAATATATATATATATATATATATATTTATCTAATTATAGCAGTTGACGCGTGAAATAAACATTGCACATTTTAAGGTCCTAATGATTAAAGGTTGAAAATAAAGTCAGCTGTCTCAATGTCGGAGCCATGCAGCCCAATCCCCGCACAAAGGGAAAAAAAATACAAATGTTTCCTCTGGATACCTGTTGCAATCCCGATCAGCTGACTGCGAATACAGCTTGTGTAAACCTCTTGATCCATGCAGCGCTCGGGCTCATTAATGAGATGTGGCGCAGACTGATGCTGCTGGCGCCAGTAAATTCCCATATCAAGCCACGTGGGGCGGGGCTTCGGTCTGAGCCAATCACAACCAGCCCTGCCACAATTGGCTCGCCGCATCCCTGCTCTGCTCTCCTTTCAATTTCCATTTCCCTGCTCCGAAAAACTAAAAGACTTATCAATCAGCAGTGTAATTTCTCGGGGGTCTTTCTCTCTCATGAAGCTCACACTGAATGAGCAATCGGTCCCCGATAATCTGCTTTTTTAGCGGCAGTTATAAGCCTAAAGACAGACATCTAACACGAGGGGAAATTCTGTCGGCACAATATATGGCTTACAAGGCCTATTGTGATGGCGTAGAAAGCGTAATCTAATGCAAAACGCCTTCATAAAATATATTAACAATATTTCTGAGACATTTTCCAAACTTTTGAGTGATGTTAACATTTCACACCCACTGCCAAAATGTGTCTGAATGAGCCTTGCATCACCGACAATACTTGTAGGTGTTGATTTTTGCATACTATTTATTATGTAAATAAACAGAGTTTTCAGCACCTCTAAAACCAACACAGGAGGAGTCGATTTATGACCCCGAAATTGGCCCCATTGTTGGGAGCGCCTAATTGTCTTTAATTAGTAGCAGGGCATTCCTCTTGTGAAAACAGTGGTTTTGTCTCGGGGACAGAGCAATCAAACACGGCAGTTTGCATACGAATGGCGCCTCTTTCTCACATTTGGTGGCACCAGGGATGGGCGCAAGGCCTCGCCTCTGAAAACCAGTTGGTGAACCATCAGCGTATTTTAACGCCGTCATTCAGAAGTCAACAATACAAATCAAAACAGAAATCCAACCCCGAAACAAAGACGTGTTAATTCATTCATTTTCATTATCATCATTATTATTGTTATTATGTGCTGCCTTTTAAGTATACACAAGCAAGTTTCTGCCAGTGTGGATTAAGGGTAAAAAAAAATGATGGTGAAGAGCGTTTTAAAACTACGAACAAAAAGTCTTATTCTAGTTCATTCTAATTGTAGCATTAGCGGTGCGCGCGTAAAATGATTAGTCCGTGCGCACAAATCCATGCCTGTGCCCATACATTGTGTGTGCGTGTGTGTGTGTGTGTGTGTGTATGTTTGTGATTGACAGGGAATAATTGGAGGGTGCTCGGAGCCTAGACTGGCCGCCACGCTGACGCCTGGACCTGACGTCACAGAATCACGGGGGGTGGGAGTTTGCTGGAGGGTGGAGGGGGAGGGGGGGTGTTTCACGTGAAGCTTGTGATACCTGAACAAATTCTCCGAGTAAAAGACCCCTCATAACCCCGATGACACGGTATCCACGATGCAGGTCATTAGGGTGACAATCATGCTCTGATCTGCTGCTGTTGTGTAAATGTGTGTGTGCGCGCGCGCGTGTGTGTGAGTGTGTGTGTGTGTCAGTCGTCAGTCGTTAAATCAGTGGCATGTTGCCAGGGGCAGTGAGTTGACGAGCTCAGCCCTTTGAGCTTGTCAACTCCTAAAATCAACAAATTAGTGCATGTTGGGCCGCAGAGGGCCTGCTACCTGAATAACTGGCATTCCAGTGAAAAGTTGGCAGGTGGAGTGAGATCTTACCTTTGTATGTTATTCATAGTCTGCTTATAGATCATGCATTATGATGCACACAAGATCAATCATCAACTACACACAATTTGTGTGTCTAATAAAAATAAGCTATTTTATGCTGCTATTGAATAATTGCTGTCACACTGCTTGAACCCGAAGCAACAACGACTCCCTCTGTTCAAGCATGAATGGATGACCAGCGATGCTCCTGTTCTTGAGGGTAGTAGCGAAAGCACTTTTCTTTTCTTTTTTTCCCTGCGCACTGTAACATGTCACTATGTAGCCTGCAGTGGTCAGCCTGTGCTTCTGGGTCTGAGGCTAGCTGCTGCAGCATGCTCATTGTTGTTTGCATGTTTGCCAAATGGATTACTCAGCAGGATTTAGCCCTCTGTAATTTATACCTTCATTAATCCCATTTGTATCTGTGCTGGAACAAAAGATGGGAGAGGGTGACGAAGGGTTAGTGAGCGAGAGAGAGAGAGAGGGGGGGGGTGGGGTGCTGTTGCTTTCCCTCTGTCGTTCTCAAGGACACAGCACTATTGTTTCACCCGGGGATGCTATCCTAGACTGGAGAACACTATCCCTCCCACAACACCTCCTGCGCTGGGTGAGAACTGCGTGCAACAACTGTGTCGCTGTGCAGCCACAGTGGCTAATGAACAACAAGATTATCATTCCGATCCATGCTGTTATTAAATGGGATTGGCTTTATCTACCTGTTTGTTCCCATTGGGCACGGTCATCCATCATTATCCAGAGCGGAGGTGTGTGTGTGTGTGCGTGTGTGCGTGTGCGTGTTTGTGCGTGTGTGTGTGTGTGTGTGTGTGTGTGTGTGGTGTGTGTGTGTGTTGGAGGGGGGGCGTTGGGGGGGGGTGTGAAGAGCCACAGTGGTGCTTGTGAAGATAAGCAGAGCCAGGGAGAAGAGAATGACACAAACCAGCTGAAGCATTATTGTCCCCTTTACTCACGGCTAATTAGATCGAGCCAGGGCACTAGGGGGCTTTATAGACACGAGCACCCAGACACAGGGCCATATAACCGCTGGGAGAGGGGCCTGGATGCAGCCACGAGAGCAACACTCACTCCCATTTAAGCAGTTTGAGCGGAGAATAATAACATTTCAGAATAGGGCAGGACACGACACACGGTCTGCTCACTTAACAAAAAGGATTATGGAGCAGAAGATGATTTTTTGGGGGGGGGAGGGAGGCGTGGGAGGTGGGGGTTCTCCATAGCCCAATGCTGTGATGTTTGTAGAAACTGTTTGATAAAAAATAAAGTGTCAGAGATGCAGCTCCTCGACAGCATGTGTTAAAATCGGATCATTCATTCAGTCACTCATTCATTGAAAAATAAATATGAGGTTTCTTTCTTACAAATCTAGTCTGTTCTCAATAACAGAGCTTTTTTTTCATGCACAAACGGCCCATTAAGCATCAAGCACACAACAACACAGGTAAGAGAGAGAGGGAGGGAGTGAGGGAGAAAGGGGGAGGTTAGTTGGTTGGTTGGTGTAAAAGGTGCCATGTATTCTGCAGCTCCTGCATGCCTGTGGAGACCCCAGCCCGCCCCTGTCTCTGCTCCACCATTGTGGGGATGTGATTGCTCTCTCTGCTGATGAAAGATGAGTGCTCAAGTCATTACGCATTTTAAAGCGTGACAATTGAATACCTTTGTCGTCACTAACATCATGCTGATGATACACTAATCCATTTCGTGATCGAGTTTTTTCTTTTTGCTGCCTGCAGGAATAAAACACCTTGCCCACGGCAACATAAAGTGGGCGACAATAGAATTCATTATTAATAGTATTAACGCGACCTTCTAGGTGCAATATTATTATAGGTGCATTAATTGTCAATTTTGGCTCATTGCTTTTCTTTTTTATTGTCCGCTCATTTAGAAAAATAATACAGCTACTAAATGGTCTAAAAAGATAGAAAGAAAGCAGACTATGCCAGTGAATATAACAAAAGTACCTCACAACGAATCTTTACAATATACGTCTATATTCTTGACACGTTTAATCCAATATTGTGCCGCTTTCTGTTCAGACGTTATGGAGGTTCACAGGCTAAAAGCCGTGACAAACTAAGGCTGAATGTGAAGGTAAATATAAGCTGGAATTAGGGCCTTTGAACAAAGCGTGAAAGTAGAATCATCCCTTAACAGTCATGAAAGCTATAGCTCAAGCAATGCTACAGAAAAATAAGCTATTGTTTTTTGCTACAATAACGTTAATAACGATCGACGAGATGATTTATTTATTTATTTTACCGAATTTTTTAATAGCCTCTATAGCCATATATTTACGTACGTATTTGCCTATTTTTAATATATAAAAGGGAAATAACATTTCCAAAAGGAAGAATTAAAAATGGCAGATTAAAATAAAAATGTTTGTAAATCACTTACCGATCCAGTCTTGTGTGAGCAGAGTGGCTGCGCTCTCTGAGTCCGACCGGAGAAAGTGGGTCCATCCGATTCAGTGCACAGCTTCGGTGCTTCTCTCCCACATAACTGCGCAAAATAAACGGCCGCCGAGGAAAAGGTTGTCCGGGCGGGCGAGCCCTGCTTTTTTTTTTTTCTTTTTTTTTTAAAGACTCTGTCGAGACAACATGGAACAACCGGTGGCCTGGAGCCGCTGCTCGCTGTCTCATCACCCGGCACACACGGAGAAAGCGGTGTGTGTCTGCATGCGCTCAGTCCCTCCCTCCTCTCTCGCTGTATCCAAACCTTTCTGAATATGAGCAAAAAAAAAAAAAAAAAAACTTCAGTGGCCGTATGAGCAACAGCAACGTAATGGCACGTCAGCCAGCAGCCCGTCTTCCGGGTCCCCGGTTAAATAGACAGAAACTGGCAGCAATACCTGTTCCCAGGAGGCGATCAATGGCGTTGAACTTGCCCCTTCACTCGTGGTCCCAGAGCTTTTTATTATCGTTTTATCTCAAGGACCTCATGGTCTGTGAGGGCTGATGTAAGCGGGGGACGTGAGAACAATGGGCTATTTCACTTCTAAAATAATAAAGTAACTAAATAAATGCCTTTTTTTGGGGGAGAGTACTCCCTGGGTCTTTCAAGGGCCAATGGATGTCCCTGGCCCCCACCTGTCCCCAGCCAGGTGCAACATGATACACACGCTCAATCTCTGTGAGTTTGGAAGCGAGTTGTAAACGACCAACTTTTCGCTGCTTGTGGCCAAAAGAAGAAGAAAAAAAAGTTGACTGTGCGTGCGTTTGGTAAACTGAGCGTATAAATGAATATGAATGTCCAGGCAAGGCTACGTGTTGTTAATGATATGTTACTCTGTTGTTTGCTGTCACTAAAACTGACAGCCTCGCTGGTCCTAATTGACTTACCGAGATTCTGCTTCATGACCCCCCCCCCCCCCTCCCCTCCTTCTCCTCTGCCCAGTTAAATGTGTTAAAGAAGAAAGATACGTCCCCCCCACCACCATCTCCCCCTCCCTCCTTTTTTGTGCTTTAAATCTTTAAATCCCACACAGTAACAACAACTTTGTAAAACATGCAAAGCCCCTAAAATCTCCTGCACGCGACCTGGGCTCGTGCGCGGCGCTGGAGCCAGGCAGGTGCAAGGGGCGCGAGGACCTCTGCAACTCGGGGCTCGTGCTCCCCAGAGTACACACGCAACACAAAAAGAAGGAAAAGAAAAGAAAAAAAAAAGAAATGTGATGTCTGACTGAATAAATAGCATTTGTTTCAATGTTTAAAATCACCAGAGCAAAGATGCGAGAGCTCAAAATATCCAGGTTTGGCACAATGGACGTCCACAGAAATATAACTTTGTTCAGCATGAATGAAGTGCTGAATGGTTTCTCAAAATGTTGGACTCATAAAACCCATGAGGCTTCTTTAGAAGAAACTCTCTCTTTTTAAAGTTTGTCTGTGATAGACTGTGATAGAAATATATAGAATATATTAAAAAAAACAGCATTATTATATTTACGAGCTACATTTTGTAGTTGCAACATGTAGACTATAGTCTATATATATACATATATATATATATATATATATATATATATATATATATCATGCACGAACAGCCCCTTAAGCATCCAACACACAACAGCACAGGTAAGAGAGAGAGAGAGAGAGAGAGAGAGAGGGTGGGGGGGGTTGGTTGGTTGGTTGGTGTAAAAGGTGCCATGTATTCTGCAGCTATATATATCTATATAAAATTCAATATTGATATAATTAGGTGATACAAACAATATATTTGAGTGAATAGTATGCCTTTTAACAGCAATAGTTAGCCTAATTATAATTGAATTAGTTGAGAATTGTGACAATAGGGACTTTCAGACAACAACAATTCACAGACCTGTCAATCAATTTAAAAGCAGATGGTCAAATAGAGAGCTCAAAGTTTATACAAGTGTTAGATCAGCTACTTTTTTTAAGGCGCTGTCAGGAAATAATGACCTCTTGAAATAATAACCGCCATTTATTTGCTTATTATTATTATTATTATTATCATCATCATCATCATCATCATCATTATTATTATTTTAATATTACATGTTGAAAATAGACCGATTATCTGTATCAATAATTTACTTCACAACATTTTAGCCTAATGTTATATTTGTGTCTACTTGCACTTGTATTGTTAATCAATTTTCTGCATGTTCTGCACGAGACTCTGTGTGTGTGTGTGTGTGTGTGTGTGTGTGTGTGTGTGTGTGTGTGTGTGTGTGTGTGTGTGTGTGTCTGTGTGTGTGTCTGTGTACGGTTTTCGTCAGGGACGATATTATATGCACACTGCATTAGATGCCAGGGCCCTTCTCCTTCTGATTATTACCGGGGGTAATATTTCATCGGCACCACGCAATCTTTGTTCTCTGTGAAGATAATAAATGGCCTAATCGTTATCAGCAAACTGCTGGGGGTGTCAGCACCGACCGAGGCTGGAAGCGGGGTCCAAAGTGCTGCTGAATAAATTGGTGTTCCTTATCTCTCACTCCCAGATTATCGCCGCCTTTTCAAACTTGCACAACAAATACATTCAATGCATCTAATGCATCATTTGTGTGTGTGTGTGTGTGTGTGCGTGTGTGTGCGTGTGTGTGTGTGTGTGTGTGTGTGTGTGTGTTGATAGAGACAGATAGGCTAGAAATATTTACGCGCAGCAGCGGTACAGCCAATATAGGCTCTGTTTAGCTATAGAGGGAGTTTATTGGCGAGACCATTGGTACACACACGATACTTTACATATCAATACAAGCTGCATTAAACATCACTGTGATATGATGCCTATCTGTCTGATTAGTCCCATTACTGCTCGAGGATGTAGAGCTCTTTTCTTTTCTTTCTTTTCTTTCTTCTTTTTTTTTTTAATATACGCCATCTTTTGGAAAAATCACATGGGCTATGTTTGTAGCTCATCAGTTTTTTTTTTTTTTTTCTTTTTTTTTTTTTAACAAAATAAGACGATTGTGTCACACGTTTATAAGATCTTAGAAAACTCACAGTTGGTTTTTTAAGATGTAGGCTGCCATCTAGTAAGTACGATTTTGATATTTTTTTTTAGGCTATATCTCTAGATAACGGCACAAGATGCAGATAACGCGATGAGCTCAATTTCCCAACCGTGATTGCGCTTGTGAAAACGATTCCCTCCTAATAAACACATCGCAACGCGATAGCTTTATCCTCAGTTTCACAACAAGCTAAGCCGCTTAACATGCACCGTTGGTTTTGCTCTGATTCCGTTTTGTGTGGACAGTATAGGCCCACTTGTCTCCGGAGCCAACGGGCCCCACATTAGGCCCGTGTTATCGTTTAAATAAACTGCCGTGGCGTTTGGTCGACACTCCATGTTTGCTATCATTTGGGGAACAGAAGACCTGCACCAGGCCACGTTTTATAATCGATGTCAGGCAGAGTGCAGTTTAATTGAACGAATAACGAGACACTTTTTTTTTCACGGCTGACCTTTTCCTATATGTGTTGCCATGTCTTCAAATCGAATGAATAATTTCAACATACGAAAAAAATAAGAATGCTGCTGGCCAAACGTGACACACACACACACACACACACACACACACACACACACACACACACACACAAAAACGTGCGTCTATAATGCAGTATTTATGAGTGACACTTAAAAAAAAAAGAAAACATTTTCCAAAACACACACACACACAGACACACACACACACAGACACACACACACACACACACACACACACACACACACACACACACACACACACACACCTTTTAATACCGTGGCATCTCCACCGGCCCCGGTGCTCTGATGGTCTCCTAGACAACCGAGATAACGGTGCAGCAGTTTTCCATATCGGTCCCGGAGTCTATTATAGCTCGGGATTAGCTCTCTTTCCGAAAAGGTCATACACAAAGTCACCAAACCTGATTTTTTTTTCTACCCCATATGGACCCCGCGCGAGGGCACATTTATAAACATGCATGTGCCATTTCGTGTAATGCCATTAGACTAATGGCACTGCGCATTTCCATGTGCTAAAAAAAAACAAAAAAAAAACAACAACTAGTAATATAAATCAGAGCCTTCTGAGGAGATAGTAGAGAACCAGCCTCCCCAGCACTGAGGCGGAGACTTTCACACTGCAGGAGAGAGACGCAGGAGAGAATGTGCTGTTATGTAGCGACCCCTGGCGGGGAGGGGGTGAAGTAGCGCTACAAGAGCCTCTGGGTCCTCCGTGTGTGTGCGTGCGTGCGTGTGTGTGTGTGTGTGTGTGTGTGTGTGTGTGTGCGTGTGCGTGTGATTGTGCGTGTGCCACTCATTGTATATTTGCACAAGTGACTCTGAGGGCTTGAGCAAGAAAAGACATTGTAATAATCAAGCAGCCCAGAGAGGGAGGGAGACTATTGCACAGCTGGAATGTTCCAGCTGGGATTCCTGGTGGCTGGACAGGAAGTTAGAGGAGCTCTAACAGGAAGTGTGTTCTCAGGGAGGGCCAGCACAGGGCGGAGAGAGAGAGAAAGAGAGGGAGAGCTGTTTCCTGTTGGCTCTCTCCACATGTTTAGAGGCCTCCGCCCAACCCCCTGCCCCCTCTTTCTTTAATCCACTTCACACCCAACATGACTACATACCAGTATGCAAATGATTTTAGCAGCATCCTGCTGTGCTCACAGGATAACATTATAGGATCGCTATTAGAGGAGAGTGGTAAGCCAGGACAGTCGATCATGTATGCAGGCCAGGGTTGTGTCACAGGATGCAGATGTCACCATATGAAGTGAAACTTCTTGCCCATCAAAGCAGTCAGTGCCAGTTTAATGGACTCACATTCAGCAGCCCACAACAGTGGTGATCATGGAAATAAGGCGAGAAAATTCAAGAGGGAGAGATGGCGGAGGAGAGGAGGAGAGAGAGCAAGTGGGGAAGATTGTAGGTAGAGATGTGATGGAGCGATATGTGGATTGCAAGAGGAAAAATCTCTTTGTCTCTCCTGAGCTCAGTGGACAATCAAAGTTTCCTATCAGCTCTGGAGTAGGGGAAATTGGCTGCCCTGGGAAGGAGAGGGCCACTCTCACAGCCAATGGGAAGTGCCCCTGTCACTCTAATCAGGTCCGATAGAGAAAGTAGGAAACGTGTGCGTGTGTCTGCGCACACGCTCAGACAAGAGCGCTTTTTAACAGAGAGCAGCTTTGTTTCACTCGCCTTCATGTGATCCAAGATGATACAAAGTCTAAAGTAGCGTTAGACCTTCATTCGCCGCTCATGTATGAGCCACGCGGCTGCAGCTTTTTCTTTTTTTTCTTTTTTTTTTTTGTTGGCAAAACTTGCCCTGATAGGCATGACCATCAGTGCTTTGATGGAGCGCCATGTGGCAGAGATCAGTGGGTCTTAGTGGGAGCTGTGGACAGTTGCACACAAGGGCGGCAAGGGAAGAGGATTACTGTCTCATCGATACAAATCCATAAGGAGAGGGAGGTTGACATCAATATGCACACATATATAGGCAGAGCACGGGGGCTTTGAGCAAAAGTGCGCGCGATGTAAACATCTGCACAAGAGGAGGACGACTGTGGACTTTGATGCTCGCCCTTTTTTTGAGCCGTCCGTCTTCCCTGCCCTCCCTCTGTCCCCACCTCCTCCATGCCAGACAAGAATGCGTCTCTCTGCACCCAGGGCCCAATCCTCCGTTTGAAGTCCCATCTCCATCTTTGCGCGTCCGACGCTGTCCTTCCCTTCCTCCATCCTTCTGTCTGTCTGACTGTCTGATCTGTCAGCCCCGCTCCTCCCCGTCTGCTGCAGCTGCGACGGGGGCCACAGACGCCTTCATTGTCCTTCTCTTCCTTGCCCTCACGCTTCTGCACCCGGCCAGATCACACCTGCCACCTGCACAGGACGCAGGGCCCCGGGACCTTAGCCGCGGGGCTTTCATCCATCCCTCACCTCGCCCTTCAGAGCCTCTCATCCCCTCATCCCGGCACCCTGTCACTGAGGAATGGCCGGTGCAGAGGGCCAGGGCAGAGCGGGACACAGAGCTGCTGTTGTGAAGACGCGTGTTTTAAGCAGAGCCAGAGGGAATCAGCGCAGGTGAGGCGTGTTTGTGAGGGCAAGTTTTGAGTTTAGATTCGAGTCATATTTCTGCTTTTCGATGACATCCTTTTTACGGCTAGGTAGCAGGATTGACTGAAATTGAATGAATGTATATCGTGAGGAACGTGGACCTCAGTGTGTGTGTGTGTGTGTGTGTGTGTGTGTGTGTGTGTGTGTGTGTGTGTGTGTGTGTGTGTGTGTGTGTGTGTGTGTGTGTGTGTGTGTGCGCATAATAACATACTGACAGTGAGGGTGGTGGCTCTGTCTCAGTGATTTATGAGAGTGTGCTGTGAAGGGTCTTCTGAGCAGGATATTGTTCCCTGACTGGTGACTTCTGCCTCCCTCTTTGTGTGTGTGTGTGTGTGTGTGTGTGTGTGTGTGTATTTCAGAGCAAGAAAGATTAAGAGGGAGAGTACTGCAGGTGAGCCCTCAATGTAATCAATCACCACCACGTCACAAGGCCCAGGGTTTGTGGATTACCCCTTCAACTGATACGTAGTTTGACTCCACATTCTTTTTGCATATTCATTATTTTTCTGGCAGATAAAGAAAGAACACACTCTGCATCTTTACTATACTTCAGGAAAGGAAGATAATAATCAACTCCATGCTTGAGGGGGGGGCACCATGACAGCTCAACCACATGGCCCAACCCGTCTACCACCCTGCACAAACCCCCTCATCCACCTCAAACACACACACACACAAACACACACTCACACACACACGGTTTGCCACATCAGGATACAGTGCTGCACATGAATTCCGGTTCAAACAGTATTCTGCTCGGCTTACGCCAACAGATAAACCGCAGTTCTTCTGCGACCGGTAATCACATCCTGGGCCAGAGGACAGAGCTGGAACCGAAAAGACTGAAAGGCCAATCAACCAAACCCTAATACCACACAAGACAATGCCCTGCCGGTGACATAACATAAGTCAAACAGGGAAGCACATGCATCAACAAAACATGGGCCTTATTCAGTCATGCCCTTCATGAGGCGGGGAAGAGTCCAGCAGCGGGATACTTGCTAACAGCATCGTTCTAACGTCAAATTCAAAGACAAGTTGAAGACTAGGAGGCATTTATCAAGAGACTTACTCCTGCTAACAGATGATCACATGACTAATCAGGTATGCTCTGAGGATGAGAGAGATGAGATGAGAGAGAGGCAATAGCCTACTATTCTGCCCTACAAAGCCAAAACAGGAACATCATAGTGGGCTATAATTGAGTGAAGACCAGAATCACACATCGGTTTTACCATATAGAAAGTGTAATGCCATAGAAGTGTCTTTTTATAAAAATAAATAAATAAATACCAACAAAAAAGCATGTAGACTTAGAAAGAACTCGAAACCCGAGGTAAAACAACACACTGCAGCGACTGAGATACCCTAACGGTAATGTATGATTCCTGTTTCCTGTATTGAATAATGATGCCCCAAGAAATAAATTATATAATGAGACAAAACACAAGCAAAATGTAATCCTGATGGAGAGAAAGTACCAGATAAACCTGTCCTGCCTAAAGCTAACTAGCTGAGCTCAGCAGAATAGTCCTTTACTTTGGTGGGATTCATGTGATTTAATGTTGTACGCTTCCTTTAAATCACATATTTTATGTATTTGCTTCAAGATCAATTTATCCAATTAGCTCAAATGGACAGAAGAGCTGAAGAAACAACAATAACTTATTTTGTTAGATTTGTGTTTTTTGCTTTGTTTGGTCCAAACACACAGTGCAGTATCTAAATGCTTTTTTAGGGGCACTAAATTAAGTTTTTAAATGACAATATTGCAGAAATACAAGTACTTTAAATAATTGAAATTATACTGCCTTACAAAGACAGACAGCAGTAACTACAGAAAGCATGAAGAATTAAGGCTCTTTGCAAAATTTCCAGGAACAATTAACAACAATAACTTAATATATTAATAACATGTAAAATATGAATATGGTATCAAATTATTGGAAATTGGCTGCATTGAAATAAGATGGTAGCTGCTGGTAGAGGTGTTCGCCTACATTAGAGAAAACATACAAACATGTGTATGTGACAGGCGTAGACAATGAAAACGCATGGAACTTCATTGCAAACAAATTCAATGTTCACTTTATTCTTTCCTCTGAACCTTTTCTGAAATTTACATATTGGTAGATGTTACGTACATTGTTGCCTACAATCATTTCAAAACAATAATACTTTTCTCTGGTACCAAAATCCTGGTGAAATTCAAGTGTAACGGTATTATTACGAATCTCCATCACGGTGTTGATCTGAAGATGGAGAGCCGGCCAGGAAGCTTAAATATACTAATGAATTCATGTTCTTTTATTTTAAAAGTGTATATTTTCAAGGCCAGTAATTCATTCTATAAAACCTCTCAAAATCCACGCAATTTAAAAGAATTTTCAGTCCACAAAAGAAATCCTTCAAAACATGTCAGTCCAACGCTCAAACCCACGGAGTGACCCGATAGCATCATTACAGAGCGGCGAGCAGACGTGAGCTCAGTGTTTTGTTTCCAACACAGAGGCTGGCGTTGAGGTGGACGTGTGCGAGCAGCAGCGGGCCGCCTGCTCTGTTCTGCTGTGAGAGTGAGAGTCGGCGGCTCTCCGAACTCTCACCGCTCCAAATCTCCACTCGTGTACACACACGCAAACAAAACTGCTATTGTGTGGCCTTTCACCAGCACCGAGCATCAGTGTGAACAGACATTGTCTTTGCTTTCCCCCTGCTGTGTATTTTCAGAATGATTATTGTATGTGCCATACAATATGTTAACATTATCATTGTGAGGGGAACGGGGCCTGTTATTATGGAGCAGGAAGTGACCTGCCAGGACCCCTGGTGACCTCAGAGGGAAAGCAGTGACCTCAGACTGACCCTTATGTTTGTCCTGGGCTCCGAATTCTATCGAGGCAGGTCGGCTGCTCGGCCTGCTGGCCGGGGAGGAGAAGGCGATAGGTGGGGTTTCACCGGAACAAGGAATGCAACAATGTGCTGGAAATTCCCTCTGAGGTGCCTGTTTTAAAAAAAGGGGCACCAGTCATAGTGCATATAATCACAGTTTTATTTTAGAATGTCAGGATGACATTTTAATAGATGAGTATTAAATGTCAGGGTCTAAAATGCAGAGTAGTTGTTCAACAGAGGAAAGCCTCCAATATGGTTAACTGGTGGTTCTTGATACAGGTGCGCCCTCTTTTGAGTAACCAAGGGTATTGCTTCCCTAAATGAACTAATACACCAGCTGTGAGCCAGAACTCCAATGTCCATCTTTATACACCTGCTGTGTAATCGAAACAAACAAAAAAAAAAAACATGCCAAATGATGAGTTTCTCAAAACTTTATTTGAAATTTGACAGCTTTCCATATCATCGCCCAATTCTCCAACCTCGGTGTCCCATCTCCCATGTCTTTTCTCGCATACGACCTAATCTCATGTATTCACTTAATCTCATGGTCGAAAAACACCACTTACAAAAGAAAAAAAAAAAAAATCATACAAAAATGTAGAAAATATGACTGAAGAACATCGAAAACAAACATTTGAGACGATGCAGAATCAGAGCTTCAAATTTGTTAAAAAATAAACGTCAGTCATGGGCGAGTAGAAAAAAGCCGTAAGTGCAAAAGAGACACAAGATTGGATAAAGATCACCTTAATACTTGAGAACTAGAGATGATTCAACCTTAGAATATAGCATATGTGAGTAAAGACATGAGACATGGGCCCTTCTCCTATTAGTTTCCAAAATAAAAGTCCCATAACCACACATACTTAAGAGGGGGGGGAAGAAAAAAAGTCCAGATTTCAACATCAAAATAAGGTGTCAAGTCTGAGCAGAGTGACAAAGTTTAAATGTAGCTCAACAAACTCAAAAACAGACAAACAAAAAAAAAAAAAAAAGCCAAAAGTTGTGACGTAGCTGCTGTAGAGCCGAGCGCGCAGTGACCTCAAGTTTATCACAAGGCACACATGTTTGGATAAACCCATCACTACCAGAAGATGAGATGTTAATTGTCCATGTCTGGGTTCAAAGATGGTCAAAAAAAAAAGAAAAGAAAAATGTGTAAGCATTTGTGTCATATTTCCTTTAACTCTCATTCATACAAATAGTCGGTTGTACTTCGCAGCAGGGGTGGTGTGTGTGTGTGTCTGTTTGTGTGCGCTAGTGGGGCAGGAGTAGTTTAGAGGGCATCCAGCAGACTGTCGATGCGGCCGACGAGCTCCTGCCTCTTGACGGTCAGAGTCTTCTCGCTCTCGATGTAAGCTTCCTTCTTGACCTTGCCCGCCACCAGCCGCTCGGCCTCCTGGCAGGAGCGACACACCAGCTCTTTCACCTGGCCGTCCAGCTTCTGCACCTCCCCGACCTGAGAGCACAGAGAGAAGGAGAGGGGGGGTGGGGGGGAGGGTTAACGTCGCTGTACTTTTAGATCATTTCACAGATCACTTCTCGAACACGCGTCGCTCACCTTATCCGCCAAGTCGGAGCCCTCCGCTTTGAGGCGCGCCTGCAGCGAGCTGATTTCGTTGGTGAGCGTGCGGTGGTCGGCCTCCAGAGTCTTCCGGCCGCTGTTGAGCGCCCCGGTGTCGCGGGACTGCTTGTAGCGGTTGACCACCTCGTCCATGTGTCGGTACAGACCCAGGCGCTTGTTGACCAGAGTCAGCACTTGCTCGGTGATGGAGGCCACCTTCATGCGCACCTCAGCAGCAGGGTCCTGAACAAAAGAAGACAGACATCAACGCGGAGATAGAATTATGCTGAATATCCGCCAAAGGGAGGGGGGGAGCGTGAGGGAGAGCAAGACCAGGAGAAACCAGGCTCCCTTTAGAGACACCTGTCATACCTTTGTGATGGCAAAGTCCAGGCGGACATAGATGATGACAGTGAAGAAGAGGATGTAGAAGGCCGCTACAACCAAGAGAGGCTCCTGCAGCATCAGGATCCGGTTGAAGTTATAATGAACCTGGTAATCACAAAAGAGGTTTATTAACTCAGATTTGTATCACACATTTTCACAGCTCATATCATAAAGGTTTTATTAGATAGATAAAGTAGAGAGATGTGAGAAAAATAAGAGAAAAAGGGGAACAACATGAAACTAAAGTCCCCAGCCATACTAAACGTTGAGGTCAAAGGTCTTTCTTAACCCACAAACCATGGGCGCCCTGCTGAAACACATCATCACATTACTACGCTGCTAGATCCTGAAATAAAAATCCCAAACCTATGCTGATTAAAGCTTCTCAAAGATGAGACATTGCATGCTTTTCTCTCTCACATATTGTAAATTGAACACCTTGTTTTGACTGTTGACGCTGTGAGAATATACTGCACTGTGAAGAATGCACTGTGAAAGTACAGTATAGCCGGGCGGATCAGCAGATAACAGATTAACAGCACTAAACAGCCCCTAATGACTCTGATATAGATAAATCCCACAAACATATGGGTCATTTTGCTGTTCTTATCAAACAAGTTTATACTACTACCACCTCTGGAGCTTATCTGGTTTCATGTGACTAATAACACTCCAACATGTTACATTAATCAAAGCAATCTCCGACAGATCTGCAGGTAATCAATGCATGTAATATAGAATGTCCATGTTCCCATCTCTTTCTCCCGTTCGTCTTACCACAACATCCTGAATGTGATGCTCCACCAGGTTGTTCTTTGAGGCGATCAGCACTGGTCGGCCAAACGTATCCAGATATGTATAGTGCAGCTGGTTTGGCATGCGATCAATCTTGTAAGGTGTCTCCACGTGGATGTTTCTGAGAGGACATTACAGGGAAAATATGAGAACTCTGCACCAAATACTGCAGAGATCTCTCCTGAACCTGACATACTGAAGATTTGCTTGCAGTCACTGACCTGGCTCCTTCTGGCAGGATGATTTTCACAGTGAGGAAGTCAATCACCTGGTCATCATACACATGGTCAACCAGTCTCATCTTCAGTGCATACTGGTCCCCTAGGAGATAGACAACACACCCTGGGATTCAGTCTAGATAAGAAGCCTGGATGACAGCAAGCATCGGTGAATCTGCCCTTCTGAGGTGGCCAACACTAGTTTTGTCTCAATTATCCGCCTCTACTCTTCTGTTCTCCTAGGTTTGGGTTAGTTGAGTTCTCAGAAGTCAACTCACCCAGGGTGTAGAGGTACTCATAGCTGGGCAGATTGTAGCCGATGATGTAGTGGGTCTTCCAGCCTCCGAACAAGGGGAAGCGAGGCCTGACCTCCACCTCCACTGAATCATCCAGAACCTGCAGATGGGAGGTGGAAATGTTGCCAATCTCATCTCTGTAGTAGACGTCCTGAGCTGAGGCAGGAAGGATAGTCTGTTGGGGAGAAAGTATACAGTCATCATCATCATCATCATCATCATCATTATCATCATATTCTTCTTAATAGTGAAAACAACAACAGTGGTTTATGTTCAATACAACACCTTGAAGGATTTGACCGATGAGATGCCGCTGTCTGACTGACGCTGATAATCGTAGCGTGAAAAGGGCCCCTTCAGGACGGCTCCTGTGTGCCTCAGGTCGATAGTCTCTTCCACAGCAATGTTACCCCAGTGAGAGACTTCAATGGTCCGAATGATGCTGCTGATGGTGAGGAAGGGCGAGTTGTTTTCGTAATGGATCTTCATTGTATCCTGGATAATAGAGAACACACAGAACGTTTTAGAAAACACTTTTTTTTGCAGATTCATGCAAAGCTCATCCGATCCGGTCCCGGCTGTACCTCGCTGAACGGCGCCACGTCACGGAACGGTCCGTACTCGAGGATCTCATCGTTCTTGCTGGGGTTACCCAGCTTGGTGTAGGTCTCCACAGTCTTGGAGGCCAGGCGGACGCGTGTAGTCTGGCTGCGGGTGGGATACGGGGAGTACATGTAGTGGTTCCCCTGAAAGACCACCAGCTGGCGCTCAGCCTGTGTGATGTGTGTGGGGAAGGGCTTCAGGACGTGGCTTAGCGTCATCTCCACCTTCGTTTTCAGCTGAGCGCCTGCTGCCAGACTGGAGGGCAGCTGCACTTTGTAAAATAAACCACTGTTTGGGATAAGATGAGACAGAGAGCAGCACAGGTAAGATACAGTTGCTTAATGCTGTAAAATATCAGCTTCTCAGGAACTACGCAATGCAAACTCGTTTTCAAGAATTCAAGTTTGGATTCCTCAAAGGATTTTTTAGGAGACAGATTGGTTTTATTGATTAACATTGTAGGTGTAAAATGCTGCCAAAATGGCCCTAAATGTTTAATAATAACTAATTTACCAAGTTTCCAAGTATTGTTTTATAACCACACCCATTTGTTTTCATATTAAAAGTCACTGGAATGACAGTTGCACAGGAAGGCGTGGAAGCAATGCTGGATAACAATGCGAGGGTTCGATCTCATCATACCTTTGGCCCTGAATGGTTGTCTGTTGAAGTTCAAGCGTCCCATCCTTCTCCTCATCACCCTTCACCTGTGGAAACATTGTGTTTTGAGCATACTGTCTATGAAAGAAAAAACACTTTCAATCTAAATACAGGACAAGTGAGAGGTCTAAAATACAATGCATAATAATTCCTTTAAGGAGCCGTGTGTATCTTATTATTCGGACTAAAAACAGAGCAATGTTACAGCTTCACAAATATTAGTGGAGGGAGGGAAGGGAGGGGGAGGTCCTGCGCAGTCACACACGGAAGTGAGCTGCCCAGCTCATACGTGTCATTCAGCCACTGACAGAGCGTGCAGCGCTGCGGAAGTTAACATCCTACAAAACCACATCTTTATCAATTCAAAAATGAATTGATCCAATCTAGGTTGAGCCGTTCACCACATTTCTGCAAAATGAGCAAATGTCTTTGCACGAAGCACTACAACGTTGGTTACATGTTGAAATACGAGCTAGCTAACGTTGACGTTACCCGCAGGACTGACTCACATGAGCCTAGCGAGCAGGTTAGCTGCGATCCATGCATTCATTCATTGAACGCACCGTCACATCGTTGTTAACCCGCGCGATGTTGCCAATGTTAATTTAGGGGGGAAACCAATGCATTATTTGAGAGCAGCGAGAGTTAAAGAGCCGAGACATGGTTACTATGAAGTGTTAGCTCACAGGCTAAAGGCTAGCGAGCCGGGGGACAGACATAGATGTAGATAGTTATTTAATTCTGCTCACCGACGCTCCGAGGTACGCCAGGTGCGGGGCCACCTCAGCCTCGACCGCCAGCACGAAGCTGTGGACGGCAGAGTGTCCCTGGTTGGACAGCACGATCTCCGTGGTGATCTTGGCCAGATGACTGCCCAGGTCCACTGTCCTCTTCACCTCCTCGTTCACCAAACCGTCCGCAGAAACCTCCCAGCTCGCCGCGGCCAGAAGCAGCAGGCAAGCGGCGAGAAGTGGCGACTTTCGAGTCATGGTGGGAGAAATTCAGAGCAGGGAAGAACAAAAAACCCGGGATAAGAACGGACAGCTTGAGGGAAACGTAGAGCAGCAAAGAAAGGCCGCCGCGCCGCTCTACATCAGAAAGGATGACGCTTCACTCCGTCCGACGTGATGACGTCACGGCGCGCTCTTCACAACGCGCTGTGCGTCGGAAGCGATTATGGGACGAGCAGGAAAACAATCATTCAAGATGTGGTTTCTTTTAGAGGGCAACCACATTAAGATAACCCGTGCAAGTTTTTGCCTGGAAATGTTGGACCCTGATGGTGTCTGATTATGAAACATGTGTGGTAGTCAGTGACTTAGGCCTTCTAATGGCAGTGTTAGTGTACCAAACAGTAAACTAAATAATACGAAATAACATTACTTCAGTGGAATTGTAGATTGTTAAATCATTTATCTTTCCAACTCGGAGACAGGCCGAAATAGCTCAGTTGGGAGAGCGTTAGACTGAAGATCTAAAGGTCCCTGGTTCGATCCCGGGTTTCGGCAGTAGGGTGTAACTTTTCGAAATCGCAGGAGGTGTTTTAGCATTCTGACAATGTTGTTATGAAGGGTGATTATTGACAAATATCTGTTAAAGTCTTTGTAGCCCATGGACTGTGCGAGCTGTAGGGCTTCGGTCAAGAATACTGGTCACACCTAAATCACAGTAGGAGACTGTTCTGTCAATCAAATGTGATAAATAAAACTCAATATTACACACAGAGGCCGTCAGTGGAGCTGAGGACATAGTTGAAAAGACTATTTACTTCTGGAGCACTGGATTAAAAAGCCTGACAAATGTCTTAAATTTCCCTGGTGATTCAGTTCCATAGACCATAATAAAGAGCCATGAAAGACTGTAGAGGGTGTAGTGAGCTGGTTCGAGAGGACATGGGAGGAGCTGATTCTGCTGGAGACCTGGAAAGTCCTCAAAATCATGATTACACCCCAAAGTCCAGCACACAGACATTGTGCAACCACTGGAAATGAGCTGGGACTAAGTTAGCGTCAGGGCAACTGTCTTTCATTTAAAAAATTAATAAACAGCTACTAGTGAACTGGGTCCCAACGTGTTAACCCCTTAGAGCTCTACCCCGACAACTGCCAACATGGGGAATGAATATGAGTTTACAAAACAGCCATGGCAATTCAAGACTTATGGTCAAGACCCTCCTTTGTGGCACCACTGGTAAACAGCAAAAATGGCTGACATCAGGATGCCCTACGAGTGGCTGGAAAGGTCTCGAGTGAATGACAGCAATGAGGCAATAATCATAACATCGGAGGGGAGTAGGTCACACTTTTGTCCCATGATCCCTCGCAGGTTATTCTGGTCAACCATACATTGCTAAAAGAAAAGACACATTTCACTTCAATGTAGATGATGTGTAGCCCCAAATGTTGTTGTTCTGTATACTGATTAATTAATCAATCATCACAATTGTTAACTAAAACTATGAAAATGAAGGGGGAGCACAGGATTTAAGGCTCAGGTAGCTTCCACGTTTCCACTGGCTCTTCTGTTCCTTCACACTATATTTTATTAAATCTATATTATCCTGTATGGCGTCTGTGTTATTGCGTTATATGTACTTCTCGGGTTTCTGTTGAACAGGGCGTGTCCAGCGCGTGACGTCACACGGAGCTTGTTTTGGAGGAAGTGAACAGATCTCTGCTAGCAGATAGCGCGTTAGCTTGACAGGAAAAGCGAGCGTCAACAGTCCCGGGGCGAAGCAGACCACTGGACCAACTCGCCCCCGTTAGACGAAGAGCGAGAGACATCGGCAGTGTTGAGTTTGACAAATAGAGGTAGCTGCGAAGCTAGCTGTCGGAGGTCACTTAGCTGTCGACGCTTCAAACGTCTTGTTTTCGTCCGGAGGACAGGAGCCACTAGCCCGTTAGCTAGCCTGGTAGCTAGCTGTTAGCTAGCCTGCGCCTTAGCTGTTCCAACCCGAGGCAGAAGAAAAGTCCTGTTTTGATTTGATTTTTTTTTTTACCGCAGGATCTCCGCCCAGGTCAGTTTTTGATTACTCTAGTTATTGCTTTCACTGACGATGTATGTATATATTCACGATATATAACGTTAGCTGTCGTCAACTAAGTTTCATATTTGTTAATAAACCTTATAGCTTTAGCTAACTAAACGTTAGCTTGAATCAAGAAGTGTCACCGATGCGGCTAATTAATCGTTTACACGGGGTGTAAGAAGAGTCTGTGTTTAATAATGCTACTGTCCCCCTACCCACCCAACGTTTCATCGTTGTCCTATATGTAGTTACTTAACTTACCTACCTAACTATCTAGCATTTTTATCCCTGACTGTAACGTATGAAATACCGTGGTAGCCCATTGCAAGTGTGTTTGATGTATTTATGGCTGTTAGGTAAAACATGTGAGAGGGGACTATCTGCTTCAGTTTATTTAGTGGAATCAACCAGAGAGGTCGACACATTGATCCCAACTATGGATTATACCGGTGTGTGTGTGTATTGTATGCAACTGCAGCGTTGGCTGTGCTAATCACGCTTGCCAAGTCATGGTTCCGTTAGTCCTGTGTTTTGTAACCATGTGATCAGTCCCTGACACAGTGTCATGGGGTGCAGATTATGAGAGTCGCAGCAAGAGCTCCAGCATAGTTTTGCCTCACAATAGCACCGATGTGGATTCAAGCCGTGGATTGTCATTCATATAACTGGCTGTAAAAGTGGAGTAAACCTATTCCAGATTGTTGTTAATAATGATTTCATCCAGGTTTAAGCTGAGTGGAATGATGAGTTAAAGCCCATCAGTGATAGAGTTTGGACTTTGGTCATTGCAGCAACATGGGGAGGTTTATTGTTACAAAGCACATTCGGTCAAAGTGAGAAATGCTTGGTGATTGCTCAAAGATGAGAATGTTTCAATCAGCATCAGCCATGGGTCTTAGGACAAAAAAATAAATGATGATGATCCAGATCATCCGTTACCAGGAATATGGTTGCAATTTCAGATGTTTTCGTCAATAAATAAGACACATTTCAGTATGACATGATGTGAAAAAATTGGGATAAATAATTTTGAGATGTTTATCGGGGATTTTATAACAAGCCGATATAGATTTAGTTATTGGGTAATGGACGAGTACGTTTGAAGAAGAGCTGATTGATAGATTGCACCTTCTTTTTTCAAGTTTAGTTTAGTTTCCAAGTAGTTTTACGAAAAAACTGTTATATCTGTGTGGATAATGATTGAAGTGTACCACCTGTTTGGTAGGACACATAGGTCTCAGCTGGGAAGTCATGATGCAATACAGCATTGGCATTTAATGATTCATGGTTCAGAATTCAGAATGTTTTTTAGTCACTGGGTGTGTCTTCCATTTTTGTTTTCAGTTTGTTGTAATGTCCAGCTTTAAAAAAGATGCAAGAATTGTATCTTGGGAATGAAACAATGTTAATTGTTAATTTCTCATTGAATGGTATGTATAAACAAAATATAAATATCATAAAATCAACGCTTTACAGTATAACAATAAAAAAAAAATAACAGCTGTGTGTGTGCTAAAAATAGTAGGTGTCGTTTCAGCTCAACGGCCCTAGCGACCATTGTTATATTTTTGGAAAACAAAGTGTAGTGAATTGTTTTGTTTCACGAATTGAATTTACAGCCACGTGTCACGGTGCAGCATATTGTTTTTACCCCGTTACTGTATTTGTCCTTGTGACGTGAAGGAAGCATATGTATTGCAGACACTGTGCTCGGTTTCATTCCAAGAACAGCCCAATTTCTTTGGAGTGTATTTCTAGACGCACACAAGCCCCTCACTCTCTTCTGTGAAACCTGTTGGCCCATATCAAAGGGTCACATCCCTTGGGCAGGACTCCTGTGTTCATCTTGTTTGAGCAATTCCAGTGTTGGTCTGTGTCTATTGGGGATTTTCTTTTCCCCTCTAATCTACTCTTCTTTTTCTTTTGACTGTACAGCTGTGGCACAATGACATCAAGGAAGAAAGTACTACTCAAAGTCATCATCCTCGGAGACTCTGGGTGAGTGTTGTTGAGCCAAAGCCTAAAAGCTAAGGCGGTGAGAACAACAATAAAGAGGGATGCTTGATGGTTTATTGTAAAGGAAACCCCTAATTGGGGTATTTAATCCGGTCTGATAATAATACGCTCGCTTTTATTTTGTACTTTCACCAATCAATGCATCACAATTATCTTTTCTGTGTCACTTGTTTCTGAATGTATCCTGTTTTTTTTTGTTTTTTTTTCTTTCTTTCTTTCTTTCTTTCTTTCTCCTCTCCTAGAGTTGGGAAGACCTCGTTGATGAACCAGTATGTGAATAAGAAGTTCAGTAACCAGTACAAAGCCACAATAGGTGCTGATTTCCTGACGAAAGAAGTCATGGTGGATGACAGACTTGTCACGATGCAGGTACTGAGGACATGACACGCGCACAAAGACTGCCACGGCGATCTGATTATTTAGTGTATGTAAACACGCCGTGTCTGATCTGTCCTGCATCTCAGATTTGGGACACAGCCGGTCAGGAGAGGTTCCAGTCCTTAGGCGTGGCGTTCTACCGTGGAGCAGACTGCTGCGTCCTGGTGTTCGACGTGACGGCACCCAACACCTTCAAGACTCTCGACAGCTGGAGGGACGAGTTCTTGATCCAGGCCAGCCCTCGAGACCCGGAGAATTTCCCCTTTGTGGTGCTGGGCAACAAGATAGACTTGGAGAACAGACAGGTGGGTCCAAATGGTCATAATCTATGTTTTGCCAGGGGCGTCGTTATGGGCACCCTTTTTTGTTTTTGTTGTTCAAGGAAATGTACAGTTATAAGTATTTCTAAGTTTAACAATCGCTGTTTTGTGTGTCAGGTGACAACCAAGCGAGCACAGGCTTGGTGTCAAAGCAAGAACAACATCCCGTATTTCGAAACCAGCGCCAAGGAGGCGATCAACGTGGAGCAGGCCTTCCAGACTATTGCACGCAACGCCCTCAAACAGGTAACAGGCCGGCAGGAAATCCCGTCAGACGGTTCTGACCCAGAGTCTCTCGAATGTTGAGGAACACCATTTTTCGGCGTTTGCGCAGCGAAAGCTCGGGAGATGCAGCTGTTTTTGTCTGATTTCAGGAGACCGAAGTGGAGTTGTACAACGAGTTCCCCGAGCCGATCAAGCTGGACAGGAACGAGCGAGCCAAGCCGTCAGCGGAGACCTGCAGCTGCTGAGGGCCCTGAAGATCTTTGGAGGAGGGGTGGTGGTGGTGGGGGCATCAGGGGGGCTGTCTCTGCCCTCACTACCCTTTCTTGCCTTGTCTATATATCCCTTATCCCATGGCCCACTGTGTTAATCCCTAAAGCCCGACCTACAAGCAGCATCCCACTCATCGAGTATACTACGACAAACAAACGTGCTGCACTCACCTCCTTATGTATACAAAACACACATTTTCTATAAAATATGAGTCTCCTAGCCCAAAGAACACCTCAGAAACATCATGGAATTCACTCGTATGATGCTTATTTACTTCCCAGTGTTTCCCCACGTACTTTTTCATGACGGCGGTGGTGGTTTGGGCTAACCTCGTTTTTGGTTCCATAAATATTGCTGCTTTCATGCCCAGTTTTGGTTCCAACTTCTTTTTATTTAGTAAATCGAAACATATCTACTTGTTTGTGTTGAGAGGAAACACAGCTCTGCCCCCTACCCATCCCTATCCCCTCCCCCCTACCCATCCTTACCCCCTCACCCATTTTTCTCATTTGTGTTGTGGCTTAAATTTGTTTGACTCTCAAAAACAGTCGTTACCATGGTTTCACTTTACCTCATGCAGTCTAAAAAAAAGTAAATAGTGAGCTGAAGTAGTGAGGGATCAGAACGTGTGAATTTGCATGTGGGTCACAATAATGTGCTGCCTGCTGATTCTCATTAATTGGCACATAATTGAAAATCCAGTTTTGTGAGTTTTTTTTGTTTTTGCACTTTGCTGTCAGCCACAATTACTTAAGACTCTCATCTTAAGAATCTCACTTTGGAGCCACAATAAATGCAATTGTAGTGCAGGTTGAGGACATTGTGTGCATCCAGACTTGGCTCCTTGATGTCCCTCACACACCATTTGCTGTTCCTCTATTGGGGAAAAATGAAGGTTCATCTCGTAATCAGTTATTCTTGGTACAACATCTGACGTGGGAATGAACCAAACGAAGACAGCGTGACATTCTACCCGATAGCCCCGGAGAGGAGACATTTTTTTTCTCAAGTATAAATATCATTCATAACCGAGTACTATTAGTTTAGTAAATTTGTTTTTACTGTCAACTATTGCAAGACTTTGTATATTTGCAAACCTCTCAATCACTGTGTGGGGAAGGCAAACAAGTTGTGTTGTAAATCTCCATATCCGACTCTGCCAGTTGCTCCTGTTGGCAAACAATTTAAGTGCTTGACATTTCTTTTAACCGATCAGATCTTTAACTGTCTGTTCGTATTATGTTAAAACTTTGAAATGCATTATAGAATACAAGATAGCATACATACTGTAACTTTTGAAAGAATGAAAGAAAAAAAAAAGTGTGGGGAAGTATTGGCATTCATCATTATTATATTATTAATATGATAAATGCATAGCATCTACATTGTTTCGAAATGTCTTCGCGTTTCAAGTAATAAGGGTAATAAAAATCTTGATTAAAGCATGCCGTCTTTATTTCTGACATTTATTGATAGCATTTTGAAATGAAATCGTATCTGTGTAGCATTTTTTTTTTTTTTTAAATTACATTTAAAGCGGTTACTTACGAAGCAAAAGCATGTTTTTCTCACAACTGTCAAAAATAGTTAAGTGGAATAAATAATGCCTAAATGGTCTTTTAAACACTACAGAGTTTTCAGTCCCAGTTCATATCTTCATTTGGTTCTTGGTTTCTTATTGGCCCCCTGAAGCCACTGGTGAAGTAATCCTTTAGACTGGCACTGAGCCTCCGCCTCGCTCTCTTGCTCTTCTTTACTCTCGCATGTGGCGGGCTCCTTCCTCTTTGAAGGTCCACTGCTCTTCAGCCAGCTCATCATCATCTTACTGCTGGCTGTGGGTTTGGGCTCCTATGGGTCGAGGGTCAGATTGGTCAGCTTAAACCTCTCCAAACAACTGACACTTTCCCAGTCACAGAGAGTAAAATACCACAGTAAATCAGATACCTTTTTGCTGTTAGGATCTATTGGCTGAAGGCACTCTGGAGAGTTGTTGCGAGAGTTGTTTACTAGTGAAGAGACGGGGTGAAAAGTCAAACTGTTTTTGGACTTGAGCAGTTTCATGGCGTCTAGAGACTTCACCTCCCCAAAATCCAGCCATCTTCTCACTTCTTCCTCTCCATCCAGGACTGCTGGCATCCTAAACCACAACCACACTAATTT
The DNA here is from genome assembly GCA_016806645.1 of Ophiodon elongatus. Lineage (NCBI taxonomy): Eukaryota > Metazoa > Chordata > Actinopteri > Perciformes > Hexagrammidae > Ophiodon > Ophiodon elongatus. The sequence continues at coordinate 3,144,049 of JACSYO010000324.1, read as the reverse complement.
AAGATTTCATACAGACACCCATGGTAAAAAAAGGGTGTTTCCTCATGAGCCATCCTTACCTATCATGGATGCTTTCCAGGTTTAGGGAAGCATTCACAGTGATTACACTGTATGTGTAAAGGGGTTCTCCGCCACCTGGAGATGTCCAGCAGTCAAACAGTCCAGCCATAGTCAGCAACTTCCATCCAGTCCACTCACCTGGTGCTTCTCCTCCCTGACCAACACATAGAGAGCAGAGGGATACGGCCACAAGAATTAGCAGATTTTATGAAAAATGGGACAGACTTTGTCGGTATGATTGTAATAAAAATGTTTTACACTTCCTAGCCTGGCACCAGCATCAAAACCAAAGCATGAGTTTGCATGTACATGACATTTTGAATGCTAAAGAAACACCTGGGGGGCACATGCATATTTTGGCTCCTCTCCCACACAGGATATTTTCAGTCACGGCAATTTCCGGCCCAGCTGCATTCTCTCTACTTCTCATCTGGATGAAAGTAAATGTCCATGGTGCTTATATTGCTACAGAAAGCCCAATATGAACCTCTGTCAAGTCAGCAGATGCCTCCTCTGGAGGGTACGCGGTCTCTGAATTCTCCTTATTGCCAGCTGAGGTCGCGGGGTCATCCTCATCCTTTGTTTTCTCCTCACTGGTTCCCTGGGTCTGAGGAAAGTAGATGAAGAAAGGCTGCTTGTCTTTCGCCTGCCGCTTCCACTCATAAAAGCCATCAGCCAGGATGACGCAGCGCTGCCCTTTTATCAGGGGGTCCTTTAGGGAGACGACAGAGTGATTACACACCGGTGTGCACACGTCCAAGCACAGAGACTAAGACATAAAACAATAATGACAATATAGCTTAGCAACTGCATGCACCTTGTATGTTTTCTTCTCCAGTATATTTTCACTGCGGCAGTTGTTGGTGCTGTATTGCATCTTGCTCGGGTCATTCTCCTTGAACCAGGCAGGGACCAGACCCCAGCGCATGGAGGCCAGCACGCACTCATCGACAGGAGCATTCTGCAGACACACAAGGAGGGAACACAACAACTTAAGTGCCAACAATATATAATGCTGTTCAATGCAATAATAACGCAGTACATACCACCTTTTGGGGGCTCACAATGGTCCATAATGTTGAGACTGTGACAGAGAGGAGTTTACTATTCATGTCTGTGATTAATTCCTTTAACTACTAATTAAGGTGTGGGTTGTTACATTGAATTGCACTGCATGTTGTTGTGTATTCGTATTGTTATCTACTAAAATACGTTATGGGGCAATATCTTCACATAATGGCCTCCTATTTTGGGGTCCATCCCTTAAGAAACACCCCCAGGCAACCAAAGGGCCACCTTACCTTGTCGAAATGCCTCTGCGACAGCAGCAATAGCTGCAGTAAACCGTTAAAAATAAATAAAACATTGCTCGGCTTACCTGCTTGCATGTGTCCTGAAAGCAATGGTAAAGTTGAGCTGTGTGTATTAACGCTGTGTTTTTAGCATGGACGCTAAACGTAGTGCGGAGATTTGCCCGGGCAGAGGGCTGCTGCTGCGGCACGTGACAACGTGACGTCCGGCCTCAAGATGGCGACAGAGCACTGACAACTCTCAGAGTAAAAAATAATAACAACAAAACAGAATTCAGTATTCAGTTCGTCCACAAGACTATGACGTAACACACACACACACACACACACACACACGCACACACACACTTCGGTTGTTATGGCGACAATGCACCGGTCGAGAGTCCGGCAATCTTCCGGTCAAACTTGGCAGGTTGATACACGTGTGGACCTCAGCAGGTAAGAGCAACACGCGATAAACTATGTTGCTTCACATGCTCAAATTCCAATCGAGAAGACAGTGTCTGCTGCTGCTTTGACAGTAAGTTTTATAAAGAGTAACTTATGGCAGTAGGAAAGTTGTGACAGTGATGCTAACGTTAGTTTATCAAAATAGGAGGACTAACCTGTGGTGGTTTTCAGTTCTTGGGATATGTGTCTGTATTTTGGGCCTCAGGTTACTGGAGGAAAGCATGAGTATCACCCCCTGCCTTAGCTACTAGGTAGAAGCCTGGGTGTAGCCAACCCGTCTACTGCACAGCAATTTGACCCACTTTATGGTCCAGTGCTCTTGGATAGACACTGATCCACGAGACCAGTAGCCAGAGATCCTCATGACACCTGTGGTTGTTTACAGCGTTTTAATCGCTTTTGTGTCACTGTCCTCTTTAGCAGTTCTTGTCTGACAAAAAACATGAAGCAGAACCAAAGAAAAGGTTTCCCCTGAAGAATGAGAGCTGATGTTAGTATGGAGGCCACCAGGTCCAAACCGTCTGTCCAGCTGGGCCACGAGGGACACCGGGATACCAACAGACCCAACAGACACAAAGCACCATGCCGAGACAGTGGTGAGGGACATGGACCCCATCTGAACATCCCAAGGACCAGACAAATAATGCTGGAAATCACTAACATGTATTTTCTTCAAATGTTAATCACCATAATTCACAACACTGGATGGTTAGTTGAACCATCTATCCCTTCCAATAGCAATAACATGGGCATATATTCCAATTTTAAATTTTTAGAACTTCATGTTGTCAAAATAATTACAACTTGGGACTTCAAAAGAGGAAATTCTGGGTTTTCCTTCTTCTTTTTTTTTTACCCATTTCTAGACTGAAACATAAAGGTAACTCCTGTATGACTTCACACCTCCAAAGGACTGCATTCACAGAGTTTAAGTATTGATCATGAGCGCTGAATTAATAATGAGGTCACACTCAGGAGGACAGATGGCCAAATGTTTGAACTCAGAGACTGCTAATTAAAGTTTCATGACTTCCCAACTTGTTTGCTCCAAGCTGAAGATGTCAAGCATTAATCTTTAGTCACATTGTATTTGTCTTTGTCCTTCTCGTGGTATATGTACCATGTATACTTATTACATCCGTGTGCTCTCCAGTTTAGGCCTCTATCTTATTCATCTGCAAATTTGTGGTCATTTTGTAATATATATTTTATAAATTATGCTCTGTTGAATGTTCTAGGAAACTCTGGTGTGAATATTCTCCTGCCTCTCCTCTTGACTGCACTGGCCTGCTGTATGTTGGCACGTTATGCCATTCTGTATATTGTACTGTAACAATCCCTGTGTTACTGCAGGGGAAACGGGAGGTTCCTCAAAGGATCAGAAGGTCGCAGCTGTGGTCCAGCAATGCAACCGAGATGAAGCCAAAAGTCCCCAAACAAGTAGGTTTACCCTGCAGAGGAACAACCAACATGCTGAATGGGTTCCCTTGGGATAGTCTCCTTGTACTGTATGAACAGCATCATCTCTGGAGAGCTTTCTAGACAACTAACTAATAAATTACTCAACAGATTTTGATTTGTGTGTGTGTGTGTGTGTGTGCGTCAGGTACACCTCCTGAGGGCAAAGTTCGCCGCAGTTTTGTCAGCTTACCTGTTCTTAACCCAGTGAGATTGAGGAAAGCCAAAGCCCTTGCAGAAGAAGCTGTCAGGGTGGGTCAACATGACACATACATGATACATTCAACATTTACGTGGTCACATACGATTCTGATTGTTCCACAAAGTTCAGTCCATCACTGGCGTCTGCTCTGATTCCTCTCAGATGCACAAGGTGTTCTCTGTCCAGGGCCCTTACCCTGTCGTCAGGGCAGCGTTGAGGGCCAGAGGCTGGATTGAGCAGCGCGCGCACTGCCCGAACCGCACTGCTCACCGGCGCCACAGCAGTGAGGGCGGAGCCAGCACTGTTTCATGAATCATGTCATCACTGCATGTGGATATCTGTCCATGTCCCATCATGTATTTACATTACTTCTACTTCTTCTTCTTCTTCTTCTCAGATAACTCAGACAATCTCGAAAAAGAGCAGGATCCAGATGAACTATATGATCTGATGGTAAAAATGACATTCATGGTTGTAGGCTCACGTGAGGCTAAGGTGATGGGCAAAAGGCCAGAAGGGCCACAGCAAGTGAAAGGTCGTTGCTAACTTTGTTCAACATGTTGGACATTTAAGGGTCTTGACAGATTCAGCTCTCACCCTGTCCCCCTTCTCATACAGTCTCGCCTGGTGCAACATGAAATGGTTTATTTCCATTGGACAAACCGTAGAGACGCCATCAACAACAACAGCTTGCAAAAAGAACAGATTACCAATCATTTTGCAAAAGCAGGCAGCTTCACCACCAAGGTACATTTATATGCTATAATATTACTATTCAGTGGCCTCCTGTCACACCCACCATCCATATTTGTCTTTTCTTTGTCAGGTGGGATTGTGTGTGAACCTGAGGAACCTGCACTGGTTTGATTCAGCTGACCCGGACACCTTCTTCCCTCGCTGTTACAGACTTGGAGCACAGGATGAGAAGCCGGCTTTCATTGGTCAGCCCCGACCGGAACGGCCCATCAAACTAGATTACACCTGTCTCTTTTTTATTGTATTTCCAGCATCCTTCTACTTTCACTCGCAGAGAAAGAGCTTTGAATGCATGCCTCCCTGTCTCTGTCCTTTTGTGTAGAGGACTACAGGAGGACAGCCTGCACCAGTTTTTTGAAGTACATTGTGGAGCGGGAGCACGGTGTTCAGGGAGAGGGAACCAGCCACAACATTCGGGCTCCGAGGAAACGAAGCAAACTGCGATCTAGCCCGGTCGTCCTTTCCCAAATGATTAGCAGCGCACTCAAAGTATGCCAGGAGTTTCTAGAGAGTCTGGAGCATCGTGACATTGACATACACTTGGAGACGCCACAAACGCTTACAAAGGAGGAGTGGGCCGAGTTTATCAGCGGCTACTACCTTGTTGTTCAGTGAGTGCTGCGTGAGAGACAAAAGGAAACTGGCGAACCAAAGTGCTCTCCGGTATTCTCACCGTAGTCTTTCCGTTTTTATTCGCTCAGTGAAGGAGAAGAGATCGAGAACAGTGCTCATTTCGTGACCTGCTGCAAAGCCATGCTACAGAGGCTGGCGGAGGTCAGCCCACAGCTGGACATAGACGGCATACGCAACATCTGGATCATCAAACCTGGAGCAAAGTCCCGGGGCAGAGGTGAGAAGTCCGACACGAGCAAACCGTCAAACACAATAGCGGACACAGTCCTGGCTGACCTGCGACACCTGCCTTACAGGTATCAAATGTGCCAGGCATCTGGATCGGATCCTCAGCCTGGTGGACGGTGATCCGACCCTCAGGAAGGAAAGCAAGTGGGTCGTGCAGAAGTACTTGGAGCGTCCTTTGCTGGTCCATGGCACCAAATTTGACGTGCGGCAGTGGTTCCTGGTCACCGTCTGGAACCCCCTGACTGTGTGGTTCTATAAAAAGTGCTACTTGCGCTTCTCCACGCAGCCTTACTCACTAGATACACTGGACAGGTGAGATGGGGATGCTTCTAAAGAAAGTAGTTGGAGAGCAGAAGCAGTGAGAGGCTTGTATCATTTCTCTAATCGTGCCATCATAATTCATGTCTCATCATGTTTCTCTCCATTCCTTGTCACCAATTTCCTCTCGTTTCTTTCTCCAATCTTCCAACCCCTCGACCCCACTCTTTCAGCTCTGTGCACCTGTGCAATAACTCCATCCAGAAGCACCTGACCCCCTCCCAACAACGCCATCGTGGTATCCCAGCAGACAACATGTGGTCGGATGACCAGTTCAGGACATTTCTGTCCAGCCAGGGCCGGGAAGATCAGTGGCAGACGGTGGCGGTGCCCGGCATGAAGAAGGCTGTGATCCACGCGTTGCAGACAACACAGGATCTGATGGAGTCACGCAAAAACACATTTGAGCTCTACGGTGCTGACTTCATGTTAGGTAGGATGGAATCACTATAAATTATGCTATATTACTAAATATGTTATGCTGCCTGTTTCAACATGCATCAACTTATATTGAAAGAAACTGTTTTTTCAAGAGCTGTAAAAAAAACACATACAAGTAGTCAAATAAACATGGCATTCGATTCTAATTTAGATCACATTTTAATAAACACAATGATGAAAACAAAGGAATAATCACACGTTAGTTATTTTGTTCCGTGTTTCTGAGGTCACGACCTGCATCCATGGTTGTTAGAAATCAATGCCAGTCCCACGATGGCTCACTCCACCCCAGTGACCGCCCGCCTCTGTACTGCTGTGCAGGAAGACACATTGCGCGTCGTCCTGGACCGGAGGGCAGACCACACTGCAAGCACTGGAGACTTTCAGCTCATACATCGGCAGGTAAGGAGGAGTTATCCCTCCTCTACAGGTTGTAGTGCACATTCAAGTGGCCCACTTTGTGAGGGAGATATACCTTACTTTACATGTCACCTTTTTTTGTCTCTAGGAAACAGTAGACGTGCCAAAGTACGTCGGGGTCAACCTACTTGTTGAGGGCTACAAGATCAGGGGACAATGCTCACTTCCTCCACTGCGGTCCTCCAACCGTTCGGCATCAAAACGCAGCGCCCCCGTCAAGGACAAGGAACCTAAAGCAGAAAAAGTAAAGTCTCGGCCTAAGATGTTGCCAAAGACTGCAGAGAGTCGGCTCAAACACGTCAGCAGGGCGGTTCCACCTCCTCCTCTTCCTCTTCCTCTTCCTCCTGAGCCACCCGGACCAGACCCTGTTGAAACCTTCTCACTTCCCGTGCCAATGACTTCCATCCACCTGCCCATTAGCATTCTTTTGTGGAAGAGGAAACCAGAGGTATCAGAGGAGGTCCAACCCTGTACCTCTTTGTCTCTTTCCAAAACAGTCCAGACAAGCAGCACCTTGAGTGCCTAAAAAAACGTTATCAAGGTTTGTTGAATAAATCATTCACAAACTCCTTCAGCTTGAACTTTCTTTTGTCTCATAACAAGGTCAGAATTTGCCACCATGGCATCACGTAAAAAAATTACTTTGAACTTTTAGTGAAAAATCCACTTTTAAAGCACATTACTTTAGGCACTAGTGATTTTTTTTAAAGTTATGCATATTTAAAAAATAAATAATTTGATACAGTCTGCACTCACAAGCTAAGATTTTTTTTCTGAAGCAGTTGTCTATTTATACACTGAATCTATTTACACTATATGTCAGGTTTCTGTGTGTGTCTGTTGTGGAAATGAGAGGATTGATTAATCTAGATTGAGAGAAGGAGAAACGCCAGGTGGAGTAGTCACCATGGCTTGTAGACAGTAGGCACAGGGGGAGATGAGAAGGGCCACGTTTATAAGGCAATCGTGCATTCCTGGCCTCCCTAAAAGAAAGCATCCGATCACGTAATCTCTAGAATATAGCAGGCAGAACATAAAAGTAGGCTGTTAGAAGATGACAGTACGGCATGATGAAGTTGGATAGTATTGAAAAACACCTTAACCAAATGGTTCTCAAACTTTTTCTGTCACGTCCCACTTTGGAGGAAGAAAAATGTTCATGCCCCACCGCCCCAACAAAATTGTAACAAAATGGTCCATGTTGAATTTTTATTGAAATAACAACATTTTGTGACTCCTCCATCTGTGCTTTTTCAAAAGAAGAGAAAAACAAAACGCAATGAAGTCCCTCCTGTCGTGTTCGGGTCAAATCTGACCGATTTACAACTTGAATCAATCATAAATATTGTGTTTTACATCTGATTGCCTCGAGACCGTATGATATCCTCCACACATTTGAACATTTAAAATTGCTGATCACCACTTTCATTTAATTCTTTGTGGTTTAGTCAACTTTGTCAAAAGTGACCGCCATAGGAAATTAATGGGAATCACTGGATTATGTCCATTCATCAGATGGAAAACAGCCCCATACACACCCACACATCCACAACCATAACCACCCCTCTCTCTCTCACACACACACACACACACACGTCCCCCCACGTGAACCACACCTTCCAGACTAAACAATGTTTCATATCTTCTCACTTTCCCCCTATATAAACCGTTATTTGTGCCCTGCTCTCATTTTACTATGTGAACACAATGAGGAGGCGACTGATGAGGCAATTTTCTGTCAGAGAGGCTCTGGACCGAATTTAGCAATACATTTTCAGTGTCTATTCTTTGTATGTTCACAGCAGTTATTAAATTTGGTGATGATTAATGTTTTTTGTGTTAATGCAAGAGCAGTTAAAACAGACCGGTCGAATTTGACCGGGAACACTAAAGTAAGGGGGGGACGAACACGACAGGAGGGTCAAACCCGCCTGTACTGTAGTACCGACATCAACCGCAATAACACGCAATGGACTGATGGGGGCGACATTTCCCAACCGAAGAGGTAAAACGTGTCTTCACAGGACGACGAAGAAGAGCCGATACGCGACCGCAGACGAAGAAGACTTCCCCCCCAACTACATTCTGTAACCGTACTAAGAAATGGCGGCATCCGTGTGCCGAGTCGGGAGCACTGTGGGTAGAGCCCTCGCCAAAACCCGCAGTGTGAGTACAGGTTTAAAGGCCAACTGAGAAGCTTTGAGCAGCGCGGAGAGTCTGAGCGGGATAACGGAGCTCTTCTTGTCCTGTCGTCGCGCTGAAGCCACCGGAGAGGAGCTGAGAGGACGGGGACGAGGACGGTTAGCAGTAGTTAGCTAGCGGTGGACGCAAGGTCAACTGTCAAAACTAGCCAGTCCATCTCGTAGGACACACTTGACGTGAAACGTCCATTTTAATAGGTGTTATTGGGAGCAGCTAGTGGTTGTTTCGGACTTTCACAAGGTCAGCAGCTGTCACGTTGGTCACTCGTCCTCACTCGTCCTCACTCGTCCTCATCAGCCTCCTGCTAGCGGCGTTAGCTCGGTGACTTTGGAGACGCTGACGGTGACGATGCTGTTTGTCGGTCGTCGATATGTCTGATTGTTGAATACGCTCTTTTATATCATGCCGACAGTAATATTAACGCTACGGACTGATACTGGTTTAGATGACTCAGGAAACGAGGTCGAGAAACGACTTCAACAGCAACGTTAGCTTCAGCGGCGGTTTCAGGAATAATCCCAAATTATTACACAACGTGTGTTATTGTATAACTTTGTAATAACGTTACAGTCGATATCAGCATAGATTGCTCTCAGAAATAATCATAAATATTGAAATGACCCTGTGAAATGAAACTGGTTATAGAATGACATCACCTTCCAGTGCAATGTGATGGATGACATGTTAAACTAGACAGTTTAAGATACACGTTTTACATCCGATTAAAATTGGTATGTTTATACGGATATATACTGGTGTATTCTGGCTTCCTCTAATGTTAGTCATTGACAGGTAGCAGAAGGTGTCAGTGGTGTCAATGTCAGCTGCAAAGTGTTACCCTGCCAAACGTTTCTGTCCTTGCTTTGAATGTGAACGGATCGACTTGCAGTGTTTGGATCAGTGAGACATACAGACTGTGGACCCTCTCATGAGCCTCTCTTTACTCGATTACTGCATTCAGTTTGCTGTCTGCACTTTCCCTTCTGGTCTTAGTGAGAGAAAAACAGAGCACATGCCTCAAATCTGGTGTGCAGGTCCTTTTTAAAATGTGTTATTTTTTTAATAACAGAAAACCTGTAGAAATGTTCTATCTGCATCTAATGTAGAGTAGTATTAGACAAGCAGGGCACACATGAGCCTGCTTTTTATTAGTTGCAGTAATGGATGTTATTCTAACAGGCTTTTTTAAATGTATAGGATTTTAAAATGACTTGTGTTGCCTCTTGTCGTCTCCTCTCCTCCAGCCCATCCTGCTGTCTCTGAGGCGTAGCCATGCCTCGGTCAGCTATGCCCAGAGCCTGGTGGGAGCCCCTGAAACTCGCCTGACTACCCTCGACAATGGTTTGAGGGTTGCATCTGAGGAGACTGGACATGCCACTTGCACTGTAAGAACACAGTAATGGGGTCTATTTACAACCAATGTAGGAGGTTGTTTTAGCACTTTATAGACATGTCATTTCACTGTCATTGAGTGTTGCTGTTGATAATAATTTCTCATACTCTTCACATATCTTCTCCCTGTCCTAGGTTGGACTGTGGATCAGTGCTGGTAGTCGCTATGAGAGTGAGAAGAACAATGGAGCAGGCTTCTTCCTGGAGCACATGGCTTTCAAGGTAGACATTAGTGAACTTCATGACCCTGTTGAGTTTTCCTGTAAACAAATAGTAGTCAGGTTTGGATTCAGTCTTATTCACTGTAACATATTGAGTGTATCCTTTGGGTTTATGATCTGTTCTCTGTTGAATGCATTACCCTGAACCGCCTGATGGAATGTCACAGAGAACCATCTGAAAAGCAGTCATTGGAAACCGCTTGTAAAAGGGAAGGTGCCTTTTTAAAAAAAAAAAAAAAAAAAGACTTTGCAGATGATTGGATGAACCATCTGCATCGTCGTCTATCATTGTCATACACATAGCCCGTAGCTGCCACCAGCCCCTCACAGGATGCTGACTGTTTCGTGCTCTGGCTTACCGAACACATATACGCGTTACTTTAAGCCTGATAAGATGGAGTTTTGTGTGACGTGTGTGCCTGCGATTCTTGTGTGATCTTGTGTCATCTCGAGAATACAGCTGCTCTGCGAGGTAACCATAGTTCTATTCGAGGTAAAAAAAAACTCCACAGGGTAGGCAAGTGGCGTGACGGTAGCTCAGAGCGGATGTGTTTGCGATTGGAGCAGAGAAGAAATTAGAGGTTTTCTAGCGGTAGTAAATGTACAGTGTAACCCTGATGTGAGAGTCACATTCAGTTTAGCGGGCCAAAACAAAGTCTCCCTTGTGCCTCCCTACCACGGTCTGGAGGTCAAAGCAGAAACGGTTAACACTGGCTTTGTGTTTGCATAATAGCTTTTGAAAATGAAATCAAACCTCCTTCTACATTAACTGTCTTGAACAACGTTTTTGGTACATTTGGTTGGCCCAACGGTTTTAGAATAAGCCGTTAGAAATTAAACTGCAGCGGAGCAAAAGGTGAAACATTGTCTCAGCAAACTATTTTGTGATTGACAATGCTTTTCCTGCGATCGCATAATTTCGATGAGCAGCCCTTGAAATAAACAGAATTAATTAAAGACACAGTATTCTTCCACTCATCTTTCGTTTTCGCCCCCCAGGGAACCAAGAAGCACCCCCAGACTGCCCTGGAGCAGCAGGTTGAGTCTATGGGCGCTCACCTGAGTGCTTATACCTCTCGGGAGCACACTGCATACTACATGAAGACTCTTGCCAAAGACCTGCCCAAAGGTGACATGACCTGGTTAAGCAGTCAAATGCATCATCCCCTAGATTTTATAATAATTTGATTAAAAACCCCGTTCTTGTTTGTAAGATGAAGGCGTTAAGAATCAACCAATGAACATGTAAACTTACATTCCTGATGAGTTGAGAACCCCAATTACTTTGCCCTGTACTATATGGGGCGGTAACTAAGTTCACAGCCGTTTTTTACTTCTCTGTTTTCTCAGCCGTGGAGCTGCTGTCGGAGGTGGTGCAGAGCTGCTCGCTGAACGAGGCAGAGATCGAGCAGCAGAGGGGTGTGGTGCTGCGTGAGCTCGAGGAAATCGAGGGTAACTTGCAGGAAGTTTGCCTTGACCTGCTGCATGCCACCGCCTTCCAGGGCACTCCTCTGGGACATAGTGTGCTGGGACCCTCCAACAATGCCAGGCAAGAAGAACTGCATGCTCACACACACACACACAAATTTAAAGGTTTGTCATAATCTCAGGATAGCTATCGTCAAAGGGACACGGCTGTCCAAACAGGGCAGTGTTGTGATGAGAGGTGTGAATCTTCACTGGCCTTGCAATTCATTTCGGTTTGATTACGAATCACCTGTCAACGATTCGAATGCACAATTCTCGAGGCATCTCAATTCATCAATTTCTGTATTTTCTTTACTACTGCACATGGCTATCTTGTCAAGAATTAATCAATATGACAAATCTAAACTCCCTTTCTATTTTCTTAGTGCTTTAAAAAAATCTGACCTGAACAGTCTATATATACACAGCTGCAGCTTTTCAATACCAGTATCTGTGTGACCCACCTCAGTACATAAGCATTACAAAAATACAACAGAAATGCTTCTGCATTGCATCGTAAGTGTGCTATAACCTTGAAAATAAGTTTTCGCATAGCAGCTTTAAGACAGGGCACTGAATGCCTATGGCATTTTACACCACTGAATTAGCCTCGCTGCTAGCGAGCATTTTCTTACTTGTATCTCTTCTACTGTTGCTTGGACTTGGCTTACGTCAGTGCATGTCCCGACAGCGTCAACGACACCGCGGTTGAATGTGAGTCTGCATGCACGTTTTATTCATCCCAACATTGTTGACAACAGAGCAGTTAATATTGGTGGTGAGCGCAGCAAGCTAGCAGACCGCAGAGGGCCATGTCTCTGCTCTGTGCACACAGTGTGTATAAGCTTAGCTCTCAGTGGAACACATCGAGGAGAGGAGAGAAGGAAGCATGACAGAGGACAAATGGCAGCAGCAAAGACTTGAGATGAAACCAAACTCCCACCATGTCCCGTCACTGCATCGAGTCGCTCACGTCCGCATTGCGATGCATTTTAGGATTGAGAATTTTCCACACCTCTAATTTTGGTGATGCTAATTCTCCCTTTAAGAGAGGCACAACAACAACATGATGTAACTTCAATACTTAATGTTTGCATTTCCTTTCAGTATATTTATTCCATATTATATATAATGTGTAAGTTAACAGCAATACTCGTATGCAATTCTTCCAGGAATCTGTCCCGCCAGGATCTAGTGGATTACATCAACAGTCACTACAAAGCCCCACGCATGGTACTGTCTGCTGCTGGAGGTAGGCCCTCTTAGTCCTAACACATACACACACACACACACACACACACACACACACACACACACACACGCACACACACACGCACACACCGTGAGGTGAATTTCTACTTTTCCTGGAATGACTTTGCGTCTATCTGATTCTTCTTCTTCCTCCACAGGTGTGAACCACGAGGAGCTGGTCGGCTTGGCCAAAACTCACTTCAGCGGAGTGTCTTTTGAGTATGAGGGCGACGCCGTGCCCGTGTTGTCACCCTGTCGATTTACAGGCAGTGAGGTGAGACATGTTGAGGATGTTTTGCTGGAATAGTTTTCATATTTTCATATATTTTTCGCGTCAGCAACAGCGTACCATTCTAGTGAACATGTGTCTCAGGAACACCTAAAGGGAATTTATTAAATTTTGGCACACACATCCATCTGGACTCCAGGATGAACCAGTTAGACTTTTGGAGGTCAAAGGTCGCTGTGACTAGACATCCATCCCATTCACGTGAACATGAAATGTCAGTAACACCGTGAGGGAATTTTTTCCAATTTGCCACAAACGTCCACTTGGCCTCAAACTGTTACGGAAGTTATTTAACTTATATTTTAGATTGATGTGTTTGATGCATTAGATGTGATTCTGGCCTGTGGAAGAGCATAGAGCATGTATTGGTAGCGATATATATATTTTTTTCGTCATCATGGATAATTGTTTTGTTGATCTGTTCCCAGATCCGTATGCGTGATGACGGTTTGCCTCTGGCCCACATTGCCGTGGCTGTGGAGGGGGCCAGCGCTGGCAGCCCAGACATCGTGCCACTCATGGTGGCCAACTCCATCATCGGCAGCTTTGACCTCACCTATGGAGGCGGAAAGGTTGGTTAAATATGTAATCTAGGTTGGTTACAATCGTTTTGTACAAGCAAATTTTAGTTTATGCGATAAAGAAAAGACAGCAATGATGAAAGTTGATTCATCTTATGCAGTTGTGTCCCCTTTTAAGCTTTGCCCACTTGAGGTTGTTGGTGTTTTGAGTGGCCATTATGAAGGGGTAGACTACGATCCTCTCTGAAAACCTGGGTCAGGGGTCTCACTCCTGCCTCTGGACCTGTAGAGAGGAACAAGACCTGAAATTCATAGCACCGCCAAAAAATTGTTTAATCATGTATAGAATAGAACAGCTATTTTTAGATATGTGACCTATCATATATCACATGTTTAACTTACTGATGTTATAATGTATACTTTTTTTTTAATGCTATTATAACTTTCTTATATCTCATTTGTATAACAGATTATGATAAAACGCTATAATTAGCACATTTGTGGGGTGGCAGGAGTTGTACTTCCTGTTGTTCCTCCTGTAGTTATACAGGGTTATACAGAACTATAAAAAGGTTTTATATTATATTTTTCTGTTCCCACTGTTCCTGTACTACTTTAACACTAGACTGCTTTCACGATCACATACTTGGAGCAGGTCAACCTAAATGTACTACCATAAATATATTGGCTTGCTACCTGATGCTGGTGCGATTGTAATCTCACTTTGATCGAGAACAGTCGCATATCAACGTCCGTTCCTCCCTCTCACCTGCAGCACCTGAGCAGCCGTCTGGCTCGCCTGGCAGTGGAGGAGAACCTGTGCCACAGCTTCCAGGCCTTCCACTCCTCCTACTACGACACCGGCCTGCTGGGCATTTACTTCGTGGCCGATGGGCACCAAATTGAAGATATGATGCACTGGTCCCAGAATGCCTGGTCAGTAGTGAGACGCACGCTCGCCGAGCAACATGACTGTGATGTTATGTCAGTTTGAATGATCTGACTGTGTACGCGTTTTCTTCTCGTTGCCTCCACCTCCTGCGCAGGATGAACCTGTGCACCACAGTGACGGAGAGTGATGTAGCCCGAGGCAAGAACACTCTGAAGGCCAGCCTGGTTGGACAGCTCAACGGTACGTTACATGTCTGTCAGGCACTTCCACGGACACACGAACAAACCCCTCCGAATCTCACGTCAACGGCACCCGTTTGTCTTTTAGGAACCACCCCAATTTGCGACGACATCGGCAGACACGTCCTGAACTATGGGCGCCGTATTCCTCTGGCAGAGTGGGACGCTCGGATCGATGTGAGTCGACACTCTGAATCAGAGTTTTGGCCCATTTATGCCATTTGTACAATTTTTAAAAAGACGTCTTGTCGTCTGTCTCCGGGATAAGAGTTCTGACTTCCTTTCGCATGTTTTCTTTCAGGCCGTGACCCCCAGGATGGTGCGAGACGTCTGCTCCAAGTACATCTACGATAAGTGTCCTGCTGTGGCAGCTGTCGGTGAGTTCTTTGTGGCTTTTTAGTCCTTTTGCTGCAATGATGTAACATCTCTCTCTCTAATCCGTCCTTCCCGGCTCCCTCCAACAGGTCCTGTGGAGCAGCTACCCGACTACAACAGAATGCGCAGTGCCATGTACTGGCTGAGGTTTTAAGATGCGCACCTGTGTTGCTCCGTGTGTCCCACGTTTACTCCTCATCTTCCTCCTCAACCGTACTCTGCTTTTGTCCCGCCATCACGGCGAGAGCGGACACCTGAGGATTGTCCACTCGTTGGCTTGACGGCACATTCACCCTCTCTCTTCCTCCTGCCTCCTTATCTAATCCTGCCCACCAGTCACTCTTACTTAGCCATGGGGGGGGGGCAGCCAGTCTGCACATTGTGAGTATTAAATTTGACACATCGGTTACCTATTGATTGTACTTTGCTGGTCCTCATTGCCTGGTACTGACTTGCAGAGAGGAGGGGAGAGAGGGCAGACTTGAATAGTAAATAATCATCAACTGGACACACAGAATACAACCAGTCCGGAGCAAGAGTATATTTATAATTTCTGTGACGTTTGTTTCTGTCCTATATTGTACATAACAGAAGCTCTCATTCCGACAAAATAAAAAAAATACTGTAAAAGATTGTCCCAGTGTGTTTTTATATTACACCTTTAGAACCTCTTACACATTTTAGTGTCGTGGTCAACTGCAATAAGTAGGAAGGCCAAGAGGAGAATGTGCACGCACGCATTTTTGTTACCGTTACATTTAATTCTGAGACTATTACCAGGACTGAAATCCAAACATACAAGAATGTCACTGTCTAGTAGGCTTCAGATTTCTAGGACACTAGATAAGATTGCTGAGCTTAATTGATGTTGATCCAAATAACTCCTCCTAACTGCACACTATTCCTTTTCATTGGTAAATAGACTTGTACAGCGGCTTTCTAGTCGAGTTGCCTCTGTCACACACGGACCACAGCTCCGTGCTGCTCTTACCACTCACCGCCATGCGAAGTAATGTCTTCTCAGCATTGGCTGTTGTCCTTTTGTAATCTGTACTTACGCTTACCAATTACCATTATTTATTATTTTGTTTGATTTATTTATTTGGAATCCAGTTTTTAGTCAGAATTTGACCGGTAATTCAATGTGCACCACAGTCAGGTTGACGTCACTGATCAAAGTGATTGTAATGACGCGCTCTCTGACACATTGAGTTTATCTGATCCACAACCTACGTCAGTAGGCCACTTGCGTGACAAAATAGGACCTGCTGTGATTATATATATCTATAGCTGTCATAGCTATAGATACATATCTATAGCTATGACATCATCTTAGATTATAGTGTGTATTGCTGCGTCATGCAGTATCTGTGATGATAATGCTATTGGTTTAGCCTACAACCCAGGACATCTCTGTTTGCTGCTGGATGACATTTGTGTGACCCGTGTTTCTTTATTGGAGGGTATCTGAGACGGCTTGTAATCCTGAAGGCCCCTGAGGGCCCAACTATCGTAATCGGGCCGCTCTTGTGATATCCATATCATTAGTCAGATGAGGATAAGTCCCTTGATGGGCTGGACTGGAGGTGACTCAGGACTCGAGGTAGGCTTTGTCTCGTTGGTCTCCCTCCTGGGCCTGACAGCCCCTTCCTCCTCGATGTCCTCCAGAGGGCTCTCTTTGTGTTTGCTCCCGTCTAACCTCCCAACACCCCCACTTCTGTGGTCTTAAAATAGAGATTTCTGTACTCATGTACATAATGTTCCTTTAAAAAAAAAAAAGTAGCAATGCACATTGTCCAGCATTTAGATTTTTCCATGTCATGCCAAGCATTTCACGGTCCCACACGGGAACACACGTGCACATAGCCGGGGTGGCTGTCATTGCACAAAATCAGATCTGACTCGACAACATGATGAAAAAAAAACAAAAAAACGACTTTAATTAAGCCTTTCATTTCAAAATAGGAACCCAAGGAGGAAATTTAGAGTTGCCCTTATTTTACTTCAATTATTATGAAACGCATTAACGCCCATTTCAAGATATGCAATTGCCTCCCTAAACTCTCTCTCTGATGACACCTCATTTAGCTGCTGTTAGTCCCAACTAAATGCTTCCTGTAGAATAGAATCACCGTCACAGTAATGTGGAAGAGTTTGGGGCTGCTCTTTCATGTAGAACTCCCATATGAGGAGTTTTTGACGTCGGCTGCTTGCTTTACGTCCTGGAGATTTGAGGAGACTATGGGAGAAAATGTTCTGTTGATTTAAACATATTTGAGTAAAACCACAAACAAGTATACAGTGGTATCACACCTTCACCCTTTGTCTTATGAAGGTCACGATACAGTTAAACTATCGGTGACCTTGACCTTGAGCACATTTACTTAAAGCAGAGTCTTGAAACTAGACGGTATTAAAAATCACACAAACTCAATAGGAACTACAAAGGTGATCACAACAATCTGCAATAGCATGAATGATGGCCATCTCAGTAGCAATATTGCTCGTCTTACCACTGCCTTTAAACACAACATATTCCTCCCCTTTGTATGATGAGGCTTCGGTCCCCCAGTCTGCGTGGATGATTGACAATACAGGAACTCAGAACAACACGATAAGAAAGGGATTGTTTGTTTGTTTTTTTGCAGTGTGTTGATACTTAACTTTATGAGCATAAGTGGTGGGTTTCGGTTGTGCTTTGACTCGGGGCAACTCTCCCATTCATTCTAGGCAACCTATTGTGATTGGTATTGTGTTATTTTTAGAAAAGAGAAAGACGGCAATGAGTGGGAAGGAAATGAGATGAAATGAAGGGAGGGTGATGGGGTGTAAAGATATAAAAGATAAATAGAGAGGGGAAGGGGCAGTGCCACGGCAAAGACCGACGTGGACGAGGAGGCAGAAGTCCATTTGAATATCCGACTGCGTGTCACACAGGTCCATCCTCCTGTAGCTCTAGAAGAAGAAGAAGAAGTGGGGAAGCAGCAGACAGTATTATTGGGTCCAAGACAAGCGATCAATACCAAAGCCCTGCTTCAGACCAGAGGAAGGAGACGTGCCTTTTTGTCAAGTTACTAACTTTTCACGGGGCTGACTGAGTAAGTATTGATTGAGATTATGACATTTCTTAAGGTTTACCCAGGTTTATCTGTAACTTACGTTTGTCAGAACTTATTGCATAATTTTGTTTAAGCAGTTGGACAAAATACAGTATTAGTTATAGGACAAGTGGACAAAATACTGTATTAGTTATAGGACAAGTGGACAAAATACGACAAGTGGACAAAATACAGTATTAATTATAGGGCAAGTGGACGAAATACTGTATTGGTTATAGAACAAGTGGACAAAATATTGGAGAATCTAATTCCCTGAAGAAAACTTTTATGCTTCTCAGTCTTTTTTTAATCTATATTTCAAATCGACCATTCACTGCACACTGGGTAGATCATTTATCATTTGTGCATTGACAGGGACTATTGAAATGTTAACCTTACATAGATGTTCCTGGATATTTACAAAATATTAGGAATCTCCTGCTTGCGTTGCATCTATATTCTCTTCTAACAGCCTCCTGTTTTCCTTGAAAAAAAGATTGACTTTGACTTTCGAGGGATTTGCATAATGTAATCAGCTCAGAGCGACGACCGAGAGAAGCCTTGCGGTGTCAGAGTTGTGAGACCTGGAGCCGCTGGCTGATCTGTCCTCCTCTCCTTGCAGACAGAGTCCTGACCATGGGAAGTGTGCGCGTGTGCTTCTGCTTGGCTCTGCTGCTGCCCTGGACGGTCCAGAGCCAGAGGAGCAGTGCCGCTCTTTCGAAACTCGATGAAGACACATGGAGGGACGTGCTGGCTGTCGACATCCTGAACCGCAGCGGCGTGTTGAACTCATTGCTCCGGCGAGAACGAGCCCCGCGCCCGGCCTCCCAGGTGCCAAAGAGAGCCCCGCAGGGGTCCCGCTTCGCCCTGTCCCTCGATGTTCCCACCAGCATCCTCAGCGTCCTCATAGACCTGGCCAAGAACCAGGACATGAGAACCAAGGCTGCAGCCAATGCGGAACTGATGGCGCGAATAGGCAAGAGGAAATAAGAAGCGGGGGAGGGGAGAGGGGAGAGGGGGTCCTGGGAGCTGTCAGGGGCCGGATGGACACAATCTCACCTCACAGAGGAGTTAACCTCTTACATTGTGACACTGGCACCTGGTTAGAGACAGCGTTAGTTCAGGTGAGATCAGTCATTACGGTCAGTATCTGTCCTTTAGAGCTTAGATTTGCTTTACTTTTGTACTTAATTGCATTAAATGATTATATGACCTCATTTTACACCCAAAACCTATACACTCCATGGGTGGACTCTTGAAACTGAAGTAAACAGAAAGCATGATGTAAAAACATAAAACAAAAGGACACCGCAAACAATGTCAAACAAAGTAAGATGAAGCTGGTCTTTTGTCTCAAAGATCATTCACCCATGGGTCGGATTCTGTTTCTTGTGTTTGCATGTGTAATCTTGGATTCAAAGAAAAAGGTTGTTCAATTAAATCCAATATGATAATCGACTCTTTTTTTTTTCTTCTCAAGTCTAATTCATTTCACTCACTGCATTGATATGAGGCATGCTTAGTATAATTACAAGCATCAGCAACCCATAAAGCACAAATGAATGGGTCTGAGCCAAATGAGCTTGCGTCACCCACAGCAGGGTCTGATATGTGATAACAGGACAAAGACATGGGCAGGATATTGACCTCTGAAGGAAGAACAGACCCTTTCTATAGACCTTTGTTCACTGATACTTGATAAATTTGGCAAACAAGTCACAGCTATTTTAAGTCTGATGCGTTATCTGCTCCACATTGCATTAATATCTGTGGCATGATTCATCTGTGGCCCTGCAGGGAGCATGAAGTATGAAGCAACCGAGTGAAATAAACTGCTCATCTGATTTACATCGGAGTTTGTTCTGTTTTACGCTGGTTGTAACCTTGAATTCTAATAATTTTTTGTTCCACTTCAAGACGCGGTAGTTAAAGCCAACACAAGTACAAATATTACAATAAATGTTTTTAATATGTTGCAGTGACACTGTGAGTATGAAGGCCATTATTAAGTAATTACTGGGCAGCAGAGAAACCCTCCAAACCCTGCAGATATACAAATTACCCACGTGGTTGTCACCCCAACTGGACTCCATGAGCACAAGGCTGTTTATGTTTCCATTAGAATGCTGCAACAATAATCTATTTAAGGAAGCCTCAATGGTTTTCTCAGGCTACTTATTAAAGGATACTTATTAAAAATCGCGTAATAACGTACAGCTTTGTTTTCCACTCTCTAAGTGACGAAATGTGACAAAACTAAAAAAACTCCACTCATCATCATAACCCTTTTAACACAATGAACATGTAAATGGAGACTATATCGTTTTATGTAACGATTGCACTTTTAAGTTTGTCTTTTCAGCTTGAGTTTAAACTTCATTCACAGATTAGTCTCGACAAGAGTATTTATGCCACAGTGTTTGATACTACAGGCATTTAATCAAGTATTGTACTGCAAATCATATAGATCTTCTTATATGTTCTTTTTTTGCAAGGGCGTGGGTTATATCACAATATGGGGGGTAATAGTTTACATCTGTACTTTTACTTCAGTACAAATTGAATAACGTTACTACATTGTGTTACTTTTACTGAAGTAAAGATATGCACGACTCTCCAAAGCATTGAAATGGACTTCGGCTCGTGACAACTGAGGCAGTTCATCGTTTGTCCGCATGGTGTCCTCGTTGTCTCTCTTAACTGTGGCTATCATTAGTTTATAGAAAAACGGCTCCTCACATGGTCAAAATATATCCCCCCTCACACACACACACACACACACACACACACACACTTCTCCTCCCAGCAGCTTATTGTTTAAATGCACGGGAGTTCGCGTGCAAACAGAGGGGGAGAAAGAAGCCGGAATGGCGCAAACTGTAGCGGTTATTAATCAGTCTCCTCCAGGTGTTATTAATTAGCGCAGAGGCAGTGCCGGGCTCCGTGCGGCTGCACTTCACGTCAGGAAAACACGCGGGGGTGAAGTAAGTCTCAATAGTTTACTGTTTCACGTTGTCCTTTGGATATTTTTTTTATCACACTTTGTTCTGTGAAATAAAGAACAAGCTGGTGCACACCTTTGATAGAAACTAGTGCATTTGTATCATTATACATTTAGCATTAGGCTATGGAGTCGTTGTTGGTAGGCTGTTCTCTTTATTTGGCCCCCTCTTGGTGGTTGCAAAATGCTTTTTTTCCTTCTTTTGTTTTTCTCTCAACCTCAGTAGGTCCATAGTGTGAGTACGTTGTGTTTTTGTTTATCTAAATGCTGCATGTGTTATCTTAGAAAACAAGAGGCTGTTTTTTAGTTGGATGGGTCACTCCCACAGAGCCCCCACATTTAATTCAGACTATAGGAAGTCTTTATTTGCCAAGTAAACATGAAGATGACTATATAGCCTGTCCAATGGGCGAACAGTAGGCTTAACCATACTGTCAGTGGGGATTCTTCACATGTCATAAGAGAGTTTTACTCCCATTCCCTCCATTTCCTCCATTTCCTCCATTTCCATTCCTCTTCCCACAGCTGTGCAGGAGGCTGATGAGTGTAAACATAAAGACTCAGAGTGTGAGAGAACAGCAATGTGTGTGTGCTTTCATCTGAACTAAGGTTTATTTAGGTATTAAAGGTATCACTTCTGAGCCACACACATTCAGACTTCTTTCTTTTTAAACCATTTGAGTAACATTACCAGTTGAGTGTGGTCTTTTGACCAGGATGGAAGAAACACAGTTTCATAGCAGCTGTGTCTCGCTGCTTCTTCCTGCTGAAACGACAGATTTAAAAATGTACTAAGATTTCTGTCACATAGTTTTCATATCAATCCCTGGGTTTTAGTTGTTGTGGCCTGTGTGCACCGGTGATCTCAGACTACCTCTAGCTGTAGGTGCGTACCATCGTGTGATAACAGGCGTGGACATGGGTTGTCTCCATAAGCCAACACGCCAATGTGTGAGATGCCTTGGTGAACATTGAACGAAGAAATGTTCAAGGATGGTGCTTTCCAGCAAGTACATTACTGTCACATATTCTCCGCAACCTTTGACCGAGAGAAAAGTGCAAGTTGTCATCAGTTTTGGTCAGAGGTTGAAGTTTGAGCAGGTCTATTTGAAAATAAAATGCCACAGTTTTCCCCTTTTGAAATAATGGGAAATTAAAAAAAAAAGCGTAGATGACCTGTATCTTTCCGTTATCACCAAATCCTACTTTGACTGCAATAAAGGTAGAAGTTTAAACTAGGACATGGCAGCTGTCGCCTCTCTGTTGTTTGTGTGAGTTCATTTTATTCTAGCTTGATGTCAAGAAAGTATTTGAAATCAGATTTATTCGAAAATTGTGTTTAGAGATGAGATTGTGACAAATCTGCTCTCGTCAAGAGCCGTAAAGCAAACATGTTCTGTTGACCAAGACTTCTGGTTTTCTTATTACAAACCTATTTGTTCTGTCTTGAAAAGGGCTGATTCACCAAATTCGAATCACATTTTCTCGCTATTTAGCCGCAGATAAACGTTTTCTGCCACCAATACAGTAGAGCTAAATATGATTTAGTTTGTTCGACAGGCATTGAAAAATAAGATTTTTAATGTCTTTTAGAAATCTTTCCAATAACAATCTCCAGGTTAATCTGAGTCAATGTCAACAGACCACACTGTCGGCATATTTTAAGAGGGACAATTTCCTCAGTAGAAAGTAGCTCCAATGCAAACTGTTCAGAGTCCTTTTAGGATGATCAGTTAAATGTAACTCTGGCTCATAACAAACTGAAATCCAAGGCTTTCGCAGGGGAGGGTCAGAGCAGTGCTCAGGGAGAATTACTCAATAAAGCTTGCAACAAGCTCAACAGTCATCAGTGCAAAGTTCAGTGACTAAGTGGTGCAAGAAACAGCAAGAAGAGAAGAGCGTGTCAGAGAGGTTTAGTGGAGTTAGGAGCAGCACTTCAGGACCACGATAAGGATTACATCCAAACACGGACAGGGAAACAGCTTTCTATAACAATAAGGTAACATATGTTGTTTATCTGTTGTTATTGGGAAATTTGTGTAGTTTATTGAAGGAAGAAAAGGAGTCTGGTTTACAGATTTGACTTAATTATTACAGATGTAGACCTGGAGGCCTGGACACTAAATAGGGCATGACAAGAATCCTTTGCCCTAATTTTTTATCGTTTGTGAAATGTTTAAACTTTCAAGCTGCAATATTCACTCGTAGCTGCTACCTGCTGTTCGGCCTGTTGGGAGTGTTACCCTTTGCAAGTGATGATGTCTTCCAGTTAAAGTCTACTTGCTAAACCGACCCTTCCTCCAATCGCAGGTCGATGTGCTCTCAGATGGATTACGCTATGAAGTCCCTCAGCCTTCTGACTCCGTCTTCCCTCTCCAAGTAAGACCACTGCTCCGCGGGCTGGATGGGACAATGGTGGATGAGGAGGTTGAACATCATGGAGTTTAAGTATCATGTCTCCTATCTCTTCTCAGGTGTGTGACAGCCAGCGTCTCGGCCAGTGCCTCCATGACCCAGCAGCTCCTGTCGGGTCGAGGTCCTCGGCCAAAGCCCTTCAGGGTCACAAATGCGGACCGCAGTTTGAAGAAGGGCATCATGGCGGACATGCTAGAAGACCTGATGAGCAAGGCAAGGAGTGTCTGTGTGTGAAGTGTTGATTAAAATAGCTACAGACTAATTGACCTGTGACTCACTTATTGCCGCGCCGTCTGTGAGGCTCACGCTGGTTAAAGTTCACAAGACCGAGGTGCACGCCCGACTGCAACAATGCTCTGTCTTTGTATGATGGGCGTTACCTGAACTGCTCCTCCCTGTGCCCGCTCTCTCAGGTCAGCGACTCGTTGAGTGTGCCGTGTGTCGGCGCCCTGGTGCTGGATGAAGACGGCACAGGGGTGGACACGGAGGACTTCTTCCAGACGCTGCCCGACAACGCTGTCCTCATGGTCCTGGAGAAGGGCCACAAGTGGACCCCACAGCCGGTATGATCGCGTTTGACCCTTTTTGTTTTTCCACCTCTTCCAGCAGGTGACACTGTTGATCGCTGCACGGTGTGCTGTTTAACATACTGATTGACTGCTTGAATTCAGCGTTTGTTATGCCAGCGATTCTTTGATGTATTGACTGAATTAACAGGGGAATATCTGTTTCTTGACTATGGATGGTACGGGGGTCTGTAGACTGAAGAATAATACAGTGACATTGAATCAGCCAATATTGTATCCTCAAACTAAATAGAGGAATATGTCAGTTATTGTGCAAAGGCTGAGCTCAGGGCGAGCACCAGAGATTAGTTTCTTCCGTCATAATTTTTCAGAGAAGAATCAAAAGCCGGTGTTAAATTTAAATGGTGTTTCTCCCGCAAGCAATTAGTTTCCATATAAATTGATGCACGCAGTGATTTGCCCCCCCCCCCCCCCCGACCCCCCCTCTCCCCTATATGTTTTCTCTGGTGACCTCGCATTGACCTTGCTTCATTGTCATTTGCCTCTCCCATGATTGCTGGCAGGAGCTGCTTCAGTCTGTACTGTGCTGGAGGAGCTCTGTGTTGTCGTTTGGCAACATTTGCTGGTCGCAATCACGCCAAACAAAATGTGTCTGTGCCCCTTTGAAGCAACCTGTGTTTCCGGTCCTGTCTCCTCACAGAACAGCCCCTCCAGAGATCAGCTCAGCGAGTTCAGGCCACACCACCGGACAGATGTGGCCAAGGTGACTTTTGACCTTTACAAAAACAACCCCAAGGATTTCATTGGCTGCCTGAATGTGAAAGCAACCCTGTACGGCGCTTACTCTGTGTCCTATGACGTGCGCTGTTACGCTGCCAAAAAGATGCTGAAGTGAGTGTCTGTCGAATATCTGAAGCATACTGTCATTATTATGCTTTTGTTGTTGAATGTCATGCCATCAATGTTTGTTTCTTCTTCATTTCAAAGCATTTCTCTGGCGACTTTCCATAGTTACAGTTTAATCCAGTCAAAAATGAAAATGTGTCTACTTTAATGAGTTCCTAATTCATAAAATACCAAGCGGATCATCACCGTTGCAATGCTATTACCCACTAGCAATTACATTTTTTTTTCTGGTTCATTTTCTACTCTACATCAGCTGCATTTCTACCATATAAACACCAGTTGTAATAGTATTCTGTGCACAACCTCTGACATGTAAATTTCTATTTTAATACGTATACCTGTGTGGGTGGCCGAGTTGAAATGATCAGATTGCAGAAGAACAAAAGGCTTGATTTTTTTTTTACAGAGATTAAATTCATGTTATGTCATCGCTGTGGAGATCTGCTGTTTTTTAGCTTTGGCACGGAGTTTCAGTCAGGGGGATTACATTTTGCAGACTCGTCAAATATGGGTCTTTTATGCTCACAGTGCAGTAGAAGAGATTTGTTTCTTAGATGTCCGATTTTGCAGTTGATGTGAGGAATGATTCTTATTTTATGTCAGTCATCAGCTTGTGTAGTTAATTTCCTATGAAAATTACTCAAGACATTTCATTTAAAACATTTTTTATCTCATACCTATATGTATATGTCAAGTTGCTCCAATGCCGTGTGTCTGTCCAGCCGCCCTGGGGATGGGAATTTTCTCCCTATGACCACTTTCTCTCCCTGTGCTTCCAGGGAGGCTCTGCGATGGACCATCTTCTCCATGCAGGCCACAGGCCACATCCTGCTGGGGTCCTCCTGCTACATCGAGCAGCTGCTGGAGGAGGAGGTGGTGGTGGAGGAGGAGGAGCGGGCCGAGAAGATCCTGGCGCTGCCACAGGAAAGCAGGATCAGGCAGCTGCAGAGCATGCTGCTGGGAAAGATATCCCACTGATGATGGACTGGTGCTGCCAATGGTGGAGCAAACGCCTCGTCCACTCTTAGGTTTAGGACGCAATGTAGATGGTCACGGATGAAACTGCTGCTCTCCACACGTTCACGTCACAGTTTCCTGTGCAGTTTTGCGGACAATTTAGACATTGCAACGGTCTCACAGTCACTTTCTTGTTCTGTTACTTTTTTTTGTGCCCTATATGTACAAGCTGATACCACAAGTTATTCCTCTGAAAGCACTTTTACTCATTACTGTAACTTTTTCCTATGGAGATGAATAAATAAACACTTTTTTAAAATTTTCCCATTCCTAAAAGTCCATTGAGTCTACATGCAGTAGGTCTACAAGTGAGCTTAGGTGTGTGTGTGTGTGTGTGTGTGTGTGTGTGTGTGTGTGTGTGTGTGTGTGTGTGTGTGTGTGTGTGTGTGTGTGTGTGTGTGTGTGTGTGGTTCCTGGTCAGTGTAATTGGCAACAGGTCCAGCTGTCTCTCCCACGCTTCCCTAATTGTCCCCTGGCCTGCACTGTCCTGTCAGCTGCCGCCTGCCCCTGCCTCAGAAAATCAGAGGAAGGGAGCGAAGTAAGAGCAGCTGCAGGGGGCGAGAGGCCGGAAGCAAACCATTATGCTGCGAGAGAAGAGAGATGATGGCTTCAGCTGGCGGTAGAAGTGCCACTTTTGCCATCTCGTCGTAAAAGGGTGCAGCAAAAAGCTGCGGATGGATTTTCAACCAAATTGTCTGTCTGATACACCCGGAGAAGGATACATGTCTGAGATGCATATCAGTAGGTCAAGAGTTAGAGACTGACTGTGGCTCACTCCCCCTTCTGTCTTCTGCCGGTTTCTTTTGTCCCGTCTACAGAAATAATAGTATCGTTGACAGATTTAGCCATTTGGGATTCAGTCAATGTTCACGTGAAAGACAATATACACCCTCACATGATATTAGTAGATTTATTGTTTGCTAATGTATTGAGGGATATGGACGTTGTTTAAATGTAATGAGATAATGAATCATGGGATAATCAAAACAATCTCCAACAGTGATATTGGCCGTTCATCAATTAAATTGCATCTCATGAATGCATGAGTAGTAGTTGCATACGTCAACAACATTAAAGTGATTGAACACTGGTCAAGTGCCATTGTTTGAACTGAAACGAGTCATGGGGGTGACTATCTCTTGTGCTTTAATCTACATTTGTGTTTCGCAGTATTTCTGATGGTGCTATTAGTGTGTTGAATAGCAGCTGTACAGTTGGCTCCCTGTAGATTGGTTTCTACAGTATATCTGTTCTGTTTAACAGGTTCGGAAAGTGGTTTTGATTTTTCTTTCCCTTCACCGTGTTCAGATGCGCCAACTGAAAACCATGCTGTTGTCTTGGTTGACCTTGAAGATTGTCAGATTTATAGCTTTACTGTAAATCCTGCAGTCATTAGAAGGGACAACCTCCGATCCACTTGTGAACAAAAGGGTTCGCTCCACCAAAAACACGAAGCAAGATCAGAACCTACTGTCACTCCAAAACAATTGACAGTTGAAAAATTGAGAAACATTCCAAAAGTAGGCTTCAATTCCTAAAAGAGTTCTCCGCTGCTTTACTATCGCACTCCTGACCATGTCGGACTCATGTTGGACACTTAAAAATGTAGATATCCTGTATTTTGTATTTAATACAGATTTTCTTTGTTACATTTCATACATTCTTTGTCTTTGTCAAAACCTGGCACCTGCATTACCCACAATGCAACTCAACCACCGACTGTCAGTATGCGTTATAGGCCCTTAGCAGCAAATGCAGCCTTAAGCATAGATAAGTGGGCTACAGAGGTTTGGTAAACTCACTTCTTTGAATCTCGACAGCTTCATATTTCTGTAATTGCTGTGGCTCAGTGGGTCGAGTGTCATAAAGTCGGTGGTTAGAACCCGGCTGTCGAGGTGATCTTCTGAGGATGGTTTAAACGCAGATGTCAGATTTCATTTATGTGTGTATGCTGTGACATTTATTTAAAATAAAGTGTAAGTTTCAAGACGTGTAGTCTTTAGCCCCGATCACTGCCTCAAGTGACATCACTTGAGGCAGTGAATCCGTTTTTGTGCAGCTCCCTGTGAAGCCACAAAGATAACATAATATACAGCTTCTTCCCCCCCCCTCCTCACATGTGCATTTAATAATGTGACTATATTAATTTAGTGCACACACATCGGAGTGGGGCTTTAAGTTTCTACCAGCATCGCAGCACAGACTAGCCCGAAGTTTTAAACCTCCGATCTGAACATGCTCGACAGTGGATGCCTCCTCTTCCTCCTCCTCCTCCTCCTCCTCCTCCTCCTCCTCCCGCCTCCATCACGCGGTTGAAGTCATCCTGCCGTCAGCGTCCTCTGTGGATCCAGCAGGAGCTCTTCCTGCGGACGGCTGTCCGTCCTTCCGTCCCACTGAGCGGGCTTGTTGTCAGTGGCCCCTGGTGGAGCTGTTGCTGCTGCTGAGCATGTGCTCGGCTGCTCCGCGGAGAGGAAGTCAACTATTGGCTCCACAGGACATAAGGGACGCTTCCCATCAAAACACACACACACACACACACGCGCGCGCGTTGCAGACGTGAATGGCTGAGCGCACGGCTCCGACTCGAAGAGGTAAGAGCGCAGTTTTTCAAAAATAATCCAAGTGTTTAGTTTATTTACTCTGCGATGTATATTTTGTTGGTGCAGCCATTTGTCCGATAAAAACATTTTAGTGTAAAATTGCGCAGCAGCTTGGCGAGCAGTTGGCAGGCAGGCAGCGCCGACCTCCAGTCCAGCAATAACTTCAGTCCACTGAATCATTTCATAAGATACGAACGTGCTTTTAAATTCCACACGTTAGAACGCCCTTTTTCTTTAAAACTTTTTTTCTTATAGGCGAGATCAACTTTTACGCAGCGTATTTTTTTTTTTTTAATCCATAACCGTTCGTGTGGATAATTAACAAAACCCTGACAAACTGGGAACACTATGGTAATGCATATATATTATATCAAACTCTCTGTGTCTATTTGATGCTCTATAGATGGGCAGGCTGCATGCATTCCCCCCGTGCAGTGCAGTGCACAGCACACCGCTCCGTGTGCTGTTTGGCACAAAGCGCCCCACGAAATATCGATTCAGCAGAGGAATCCGGGTTTTATCAGAACCCACGGGCTGTACGTGGGAGTAGGTGCTTGACACAGTTACGGGCACGGAGGCTGCATTTCTCCCACGCTCCGGAGGGAGTCCTCCTCAATGCAGTCCGCTGGAAACATCTCACCATGCACACTGTACATGCACACTGTACATCAAAGCGTGGTTGTCTGTTTGGAATGGTGTTTGTGTTTTGTTGTGTGCGCCAACGGCCCTGGGGCCAAACGTCCCTTTTTTTAAAATGCCTTAAAGCTCTCGTAATCTATTCTCACTTCCCGTCAGCATCTGGTAGTTGCTAGGTCTATCTGTCCATCCTCAGGAATAATCAACAAAATACAACTTACGTGGAATAATGTGTAATTAAACCGTAAGATGAAGGTGATGAGCAGAATTTAGTAGTTGCCATTTGTCTGTTAAACTATTCGGTTTCTTTAAAGTTACTACAATTATGCACTGAGGGTTATACCTTAATTCTAAGATACTCACTCAAAGGATTTTTGTTTACTTCATCCAAAATGTGGTTTTCAAGTTCAATCAACCTGTCGAGCAACAATTTATCTGGTTCAAGTTTATCTACTGTGTTTATTTACTGGTTTTCTTAGTCTTCTGTTATGTATTTTGGGTTACTTTGTTTTGGTTTTGGACTGTTGGTCGGCAAAAAACAAAAAATTATAGTCATCACTTTGGCTTCTGAGAAATAGTGACTGGCATTTTTAACTATTTTCTTTTAGTCCAAATGATTAATTAAAAAAACAATTACATTGATAACGAAAGTTATTGCTCCATTGTTTGAGTACTAATGGTGTTTGGTAAAGCCTTTGGGGTTAGACAGGCCAGTAAGGCGAACAGTAGTTTTGACCGATGGGACAATATGCTGCCCAGCGTTTTACAACCGCATTCTGCCCTCACAGAATCAAATAACTTAGATTTACGCTCTCATACAATTCCCGTGTTGTCTCTTGCAGTTCTCCCTCTCAGCTGTTTATCACAAACAACAGTGCTCTTTGTCAAAGAACAACTAAAAAAGAGGGATCTACAGAGGCACAAATAGACAGTAAAAGTGAAACTAAATGCAGTGAGACACAGCAGGCGAGATGGGGAGTAACAGCAATGGGGTTGCTTGCAACCGTGTGGAGGTGGAAGAAAGCAAAAGAGAAGTCTTGATGAAAGCATTTGGGTCTGAGCTGTGTCTCCGCCATGCCGTCCAGCTGTGGACGGCTTTGATTGTGAACATGAAGGAGGGAAACCAAATCCTGCTGGACACATGAAGACAGGCAGTGTGTCTGCCTGTGTGTCAATGCATCCCCATCCCCTCTCCGTCTCACACTCAAATTATTCAATTGTCTTCTAATTGACTCCTTCTGCAGATAAATAACCTCCTCGTTTTTCTTTACCGCGCCGCTTTCTGTTCAGCATCTGTCATCTGTCAGCTGCAGCACCCTTTTTTCCCCCCCTCTTGTCCCTATTTCTTCTTTTGGGAAAAAAAAAGCAGAGAGAAGAAAAGTGGGGGGCACTTTTAGGTTTTTAAAATGCTTGGCTATTTGAGGTCCATATTTCAGCTCAGCAATAAATCATTTAGGACAACACAAAGGTCCTCAGTGAGAGCCCGGATGCTTTGCTCTAACCTGAATTGCCCGACTTTCTGAGAATACGTCTGAATAATGGATTTTTAGTGTATTTTGAATGAAATTGGAATAGGTGCACTCCCTGAGCGCTCAAGTTATTGCTCAGATTTCTCCTCGGCGGTCACTTGAAGAGATCAATACATTAAAGATGAGCCTCCTGCTGAAGAAGCTGAACTTTTGCTTGATTTTACTCTCCCTCATATTTTCCCTGAAAGCACTCTCTGTATTTCTCCATATTTCATGCCATCCTGCTGGCTTTTTCCAGCTGCTCCATTATGTAATGAGCCAAAATATCTATGACTTGGGCTGAAATGATTATTGAATTACTGCATTGAAAGTATGGATGCAGCTTTAACAACAGCCGCAATTAAGGTCAGTGAAAACCCTGGACCAAGGGTCAATAAACCAATCGGAGTGAAGCAGACCCCTGACCCCTACTCTGCTCGTGCCCTTGCTAACATATCAATGAAGGTTAAGAGCGTCCTGACGTAGTACGCATGTGTTTGTTTGTGTTGATCATGAGGCAGTGTTGTATTATCTGGAACCGGTTTAACTTATTTTTTCATTAAACAAAGTTTGTAATATTTTAAAGAGTCAAACAGAAACTTGAATTCTCCTCACTTTTCGTGGAGAAAATCTGAACTATACTGATACTACAGCTACTGTGCAATTTCTTTTCAAAAGAGGAGCATCAATGCCATCGTCGTCGTCATCCAGGAACTGCCTCCACACTTGTCCTGCACCAGGAGGAAAGCAGGGAGGTCATGTTGTAGGGCTCTGGCAGTGCTCCTCCTGTCCCTCCTCGCACAAAGGAGCAGATACTGGTCCTGCTGCTGGGTTGTTGCCCTTCTATGGCCCTGTCCGGCTCTGCTTGGGTAATGGCCCGTCTCCAGCTATCTCCTCCACGCTCTTGAGACTGTGCTGGGAGACACGGCAAACCTTCTTGCGTAAACTCGTACAGATGTGCCATCCTGGAGGAGCTGGACTACCTGTGCAGCCTGAATGGACTGCAGGTACCGCCTCATGCTACCAGATGTGACAAGGGCACTAGCTAAATACAAAACTAGAGCAAAATCAGCCAGGAAGAAGAAGGAAAGAGAAATGGTGTGTGGCCACCACCTGCAAAACCATTCCCTTTTTGGAGGTGGTCTTCCTGTTGCCTCTCCTGTCCACCTGTTGTCGCTTTCATTGGCACCAAAGCAGGTGAAATTGATTCACAATCGCTAACGCTTCCTAACTGGACAGATATCCCAGAAGTTGAATTGAGTGGGTGTTATACTGTGATGATTACGTGTTCCCTTAATGTTTTTGAGCAGTGTATTACAAACTGATGGTTAAAATATTTAGTTTTCACCCAAAGAGGAGTTGATCTAACCTTTTTTTCGAAGGCTATAATGTCTGATGCTATACAACACACTCGCCACACACTGAATTATGTTCACACATTCGTCCTCATAGATGAGCATCAAAGTTAATTCCTGACATTGAATATAGCATTAGACAAAGTCATTTCAACTCAAGGACCACTTAATAGCTTTTACTGGCGCTTTAAACCGCATCACATGATTCATCAGTGGATGGCTAAGTTGTCAAGGAGATACATTGGTTGAAGTGAGTGATATGGTTGAAAGCTCCAGAAAAAGCCAGGGAGTGGACCTTGAGCTGGGAATGTTCTGCCAAACGACCATCTTAAATTGCGACAGATATTCTGTCTCAGTCCCAGGATAGGGCGTCACAATTATGTGCAAGCTTGCCCCCCCCTTGTGTGTCCATAACCATGCATTAAATGGACACATCGGCAGTGTAGAACTATATATTTGCATTTAGAATGTTCGTGACACTTTACATGTTGATATTAATCTTGAAAATGGTGAACATAATGTCACTGTGGTATTTGCCCTCGCATTTGAAGGTCGGAGTCATGCCTCAGAGAGCTGGCGTGCTAAAGGCAGACGACCAGCTAAGTCCGATTCAGTGGGGAAATCTGTATTCAATTTGTATTTGTTTAACATTTCATCTGCCGGCAGAGAAAATAATCCCTAAGATTTACGACACTGTAAAACACTCCAGCGTTGCTCCAGATGAGACTTTCGTCCTCTCTGTATTCTCCTCCATATACAAGACCACTTAGACTCAGCAGGTGTCCTGATGTACAACTGTGTGTGTGTGCGCGCACAAATATAGTAATTATAGATGTGTGTTGCTCTCCCAGTCCGACTGTGCTGAGGATGAGCGGTGGCCTGCCAGTGTTTTGCTCTCACTTGACCTTTTGTCTCCATCATGACGTGGTGACTGGAGAGAGTACTCAAATAACAGCTTGACGTCTCAATAGGGAGTCTTTTTACACTTGTGTGCGCACACACATGCTGGTGGGTGTTTAATGCATAGTAGGAGTGCACAGTATATGCTCCTCGTGTTGACTCCAGCCTCTCTGTTTTGCCGTTACTCACCCCTTCACACTGCAGACTCTCAGAGTCTGTCCTCTCTATTCTTGTGTCTGCTTCGTCCTCAGTAATGTCTGGTTAAAATCAACATTCTGCTCTGTGGTGGTCAGCTTAACTTCAAGAACTTGAAGTAGACAAAATATTTCTACCACACATTGTGA
Source organism: Ophiodon elongatus (assembly GCA_016806645.1). Classification (NCBI taxonomy): domain Eukaryota; kingdom Metazoa; phylum Chordata; class Actinopteri; order Perciformes; family Hexagrammidae; genus Ophiodon; species Ophiodon elongatus. The sequence goes on along the minus strand of JACSYO010000324.1, from coordinate 3,110,617 downwards.
TGGCAAGTCTCCTATTGTAGTGTGTGTTCTGTAATGGGCTTACAGTGTCATTATATATGTGTACATTAGAATAAATACCCTGACTATTCCCTTTTTTTCTGTCCTACCAGTGTTGTACAGTGCATGAAACCATACATGGCAGAAATGTCATACTTTCCTCACAGCTTCCCTCGTTTGCGTTGACGGTGTGATTAGATTTTCAGGCACCTAGCTGCATAAGTTTGCATTTTAATGAGGTTAAAGTGATTTACTTCTAACCGCTATAAATCTGGGATGTTTATAGAGTTCATGTGAACTCCCATGTGTTATGCAATGAGAACTATGTGGATATGCTTTACTGATAAATGTGTAGATAGCTTAATGACATGACACAAGCAGATGTTGGCATGCTAACATGATAAACTAAGGCTACGTTCACACAGCAAGCCTGAGTGTTCAATTATGAATTATTGCTCAAATCTGATTATTTATAATTTTTTCTAAACATGGTCATTATCAGATTGCTGTGTGAACTGTTCATGGTTACGAATTGAGCCTTTGCTAAGCCCCGCCCCCCCACTGCTACTCCGTCAAGGTCTCAGAGCTACCATGGAGCCCACACGGTCACTAACCGCACTCACTGAATAAACATTATCAAAGTTTTTGGAAACATGAAAATATATATCCAGGATGTCAAACTAATTGAACAGTGAAAACCGATTATATAGATCAAGAGAGAAGCTAAAGATCACAGTGTAAACGTAAACCACCATATCATCTGGTGTTCGAGACAGAAGACAATGGAATTAAGGAGCAACACTGTTCCTGTAAAGAAGGTCTTTACTGTTACAATGATTGAAAAGCAAAAGCAGCATGTGTTTACATTCAGTATACCTTCAGAAGCTAGCGTAGCATAAAAGTGCGAACGCTAGTTAATGATGTGCTAACATACTCTGCTAAAGTTAGCGCGGCAGGTTTTTATAGACCTAATGTTTTAAAAACGTATATAACGAGTAACGAGCTGGCTGAAGCTACGCTGGGATTGGCCGGTCTGCATTCGAGGGGCGGGACTTAGTGATGGCTCCTCTTAGTGACCCACACGTGCAAAAGAACAATAACAAAGACGTCACACGCGGCACACTGTCGTACAGAAGTAAACATGGAGGCCACTAAATTTAGCGTTTACGTTTACATTAGCAAGTGGATGTGTATGGAGGCCAGTGAATTTATGAGCAGATGATGAGGATGAAGAGAAAGAGGGACACATTTTAAACGATGGCTTTTTGTGAAGCCATAGATGCTTCTTCTGTACGTAGGTGTGTGTGGACGCAGAGAGGGAGCCAGTAGTGGTGGGATCTTGATGTGATGTAAAAGTCACATCAATTTCGAGTGTTCAGACAGAGGTACCATTCTGGAATAAAAAAAATGTATACCATTTTTTTAGTGTACATATATATCGTAGTACTTTAGTAGCACTTAAATGACACTTACTTATAGCACTTGGTAGTTTGGCTTTCTTGAGGAAATTGTGCTTTATTGATTCTTGTTGTTCTGGGTTTGAACTCTCATAGTTGAATGCACTTATTGTAAGTCGCTTTGGATAAAAGCGTCTGCTAAATGTAATGTAATTGCACGAAATCAGACCTGAATTGAAAATTCCATGTGACTTGTACTGTTCAGACAAAAACATATGTGCAAAAATATAAAGTGATGTCTGGTTCTGCTTTGGTTGCCACTGAGAGTGAAAGAGTAAAATATCCTTTTTTTTTGTGTGGTTGATGAAAATATAGCTATAATATCCCATTGCGTTCCCATAGAAATACATTAATACTACTGCATTCCTACATTACTACTCATGTGCCCTTCGTCTGCGTTCCTGTCTTTTTTAACTGTACATCCGTTTGACAACCTGTTACATCAGCTCGTCTCACAGGAATAGCAAGATTATCTTCACTGCCGTTTAATCTTTATGCTGCTGCTTCTAGGGATTGCTGATGTGACGAGCTGTTCAATTATACATGTTATACAGTCTCTTGTCACATAGTTTCTGGCTTCCTACACAGAAGGGGAAAACGTGGTAGGGCATCACTTAGATCTGTGTAGAGAGTGTTAGCCTTGGATGTGGTGCACCAGCTTGTGAATTAACCCCCGTGCTGAGGCATTTACTTTTAAAATGAAAAATTACCCGTTATATTACCAGATCAGTCTCTGGTGTCATAAAGCATTGTAATTTACATTTTTGTTTTACTTTTCCTGAACTTGTATTGTTTTACATTTCCCAGAATTACGTTCTACAATCCCTGGCGACCCGCTTTAAATTGTTACATTCACGTCTGACGTTTTGGGTGGAGATGCAGATTTAGAAATTAGATGGAAATTGGTGACGTCTACTATTTTGCTTCTGGATTGCTGAAAAGTTTAAATGTTCAACTTGATTATCCTGAAGAACGATGGCATTAAACAAAATCCCAAAGCAACAAAACAAGCATCCATAAACGGGTTGAATACAAAATAACATATTAAATATTATAAGTCTTTACATATAAATAGAACTGAAATGAGATCAAACCAAACAGAGAGACACACAATCAAAAACACAGGATAAGGGATTAGGACCCAGATGTGACGTCAAATGCTTTGCAGAATCAAATGAATGTTTACATATTGCACATTTCTACATTTTGCACTGATGATATCAGGCATCAACTGCAGCCAGATATGACCATTTCCATTAGTTTATTGTCAAACAACGAAATGTGTTAGGGTTTTCTCACAAAACACAAAATCACACGACTTCTTGGGTTCTCAACATCCTCACCTGACATTCAGTTTTACATAGAAATGTCTCATTGCTTTCACATTCGACTTCGTTGCATTGTCAGAGGGTAAACGGACACGTTGCTGAGACGAGGCGACCACAGATTAAAAGATGTGATCTTTTCCTGGTTCTCAGTATGTTGGGATCTAAGCGTGTTTATTGCCCTCTGCAAAGCCAGATAATGGTCACACACACACACACACACACACACAGACACACACACACACACACACACACACACACACACACACACACACACGGTCACCTGGGCAACTCCCTGGTGAGCGCCGTCCACTCGCAGGCAACATAATTAGGAAGCCATCTTAAGACGAGCGCCTGGTTTCACACTTGCCTGCCTCCGGTTTGCATTAGTTATCAGGAGGGGTGGGCGCGCTTTCTGACAAGGTTTTATCTGGATTGGTAAATACAAAAACACACTTTACAAGACCTAACCCGAACCAACCCAGAGATGACTCAGATTCAGCTTTTTTCAAAGAGGGAGACAAGTCCAACTAGCTTGTGTATGAAGAACGGTGTGAAATGGCACAGCGCTCTCCAGGGTGAGACACGAGGCACGCTGGGTTAAAGCGGAGCCATGTTGATTGATTTTGCACACTTCCGCTTCACATGGACGCCCCGTGCAACTCAACCTTTTAATTCAAAGTGATTAAACAGAAGTAGAAAACTTACCCTTGCATACAAAATACTGTCTAAAAATCACACCAATACTCCCTAAAAATAGAGCATACAAACACTGCACATCTAAACCATCAATCCCTATATTAAAGGAAAACCGATGTGTTATATAGAGCTCCGGTCCCCATCATCTGCTGTGCCATTCAACAACCAGATTGCTTTTCCTGCGCTAAGCATCTAACCCAGACCGTCATCATGCTTTTCACTCAGGCAATCATGAGTGGAGTCTTTTGGGACAGAGGCAGCCTGTTGGGTACTGGAGGCAACCAAGAAACCAGCACCCTGGGACATCTTGTTTACCAGTGCTCCTGGCTCGCCCTTCCTTTCTACTTCCTTCGCTCACATTTTTTGTAATCTGTCTCAGCTCTCTAGCAAGCATTTCAGATGTCCTACTTCCAGGTGATACAACCACCCCCCCCCATCTCTCTCCCAATTCCAGCCTCTGGGGGAAATCAGGCAGCTTGCTCATGAACAGACCAGCTGGAACGTGGGTCAAGCGGAGTGGCTGCAGGGCTGTGCTCGTGCACACGTTCCATCACTGGCTGTTTCTCACTTTACTTTGCCCAGTATTCCTCCTTTCATTTCACCTTACGTCACCAATGAGATATCTCTCACAGTTTTAACGAAAACCCAGAATCTGTATCTGCCAACTGCCTCCTCGCTAGCTTGAACAGTGCTGTAAAAACTGTAGCAAAGTGGGTAATTTGCTGATACTATTTTGCAGTTGATCTTAGGGGACTTTCATTTCCTTCCGTTTACAATGCCCAGGGAGAACAGGAACACATGAAAGTCAACAGACAAGCGGACCGAGCGCCAGTGCATTTGTTTTTGTCTCCCTTATCTTCTCCGTGGGAATGTAACATGCTCTCTGTGTCGTAGTTGATGTTTTAACTCCACTACTCTACCGCCTCTCTGTCACTAGCGTGGCGTCACCAAAGAGCTCGGAGTCACACACTTCAATACGATCGCACCTGTGCTCTCATTAATCTAGACTCTTGTAGTGTAGTTGCCGTGGCAACGGAACTTGGGAGAAAATGAGTCCATCGCTCAACCAAATGTCTTGTTTCCAGCGGTTGATAGTTGATCTGTTGCTTTGTTTGTACTTTTGACTTGTAGGGCCGTCAGCAAATGTTTTAACATTGTGTTTGTGATTTTCAGCTCTTGATGATTTAAGGGGGAATAAATAGCTGGGATTGGATTCATTCAAGTTATTTCCTGCAGGTGCAATCAGTGGCCTGTTAATCAACCGTGTGTTCTTCAAGATGGGAATTATGGGAATAAACCTGCAATTTATATTTAGAAAGACATACACATAGATGTGTGTTGCTACAGTGAGTTTGTTGGTCAACCAGCGGAGCTGCTGCACTTACAATAGGCTTTGTGCTTGGCAGACAGATACGTTGTTGTTTGTAAAGAAATAGTTCCATCATGTACAGTAACACCCCTTAAAAATCACATTTACATTTTTGTTTGTGTTCGTATTAAAGTTAGATTAAAATTAGAAGTGCTGGTGGACATATTTTTTAACAACCCCTGTGTCAAGCTACAAGTGCATTTCCCAAACTGAAGAGCAATTATTTTTATGTGTGAAATGTGCTTCAATAGAGATTAAATTAGTTGTTTTGCTAGGTTTAACTGCAGATAAAATTGCCAATTTCCGTACTTGTTTTTTAATCACATGAATCTCCCTAAAATCTGCTTTATGATTGATGTTTACCTTTTGTTTTTTTAGGCAGCTATTCCTTGACCTCCTTCCACAATATTTTAGTGAGACACTGATACTAAAATAGATTTAAATTAAGTGGTCGTCAGTTTAATCGAAACCTTCCAACACTGAGGTTTTTCCTCTATCACTTTGGCTCATTTTTTAAACAGTCTCTATTGCACGTCTGCAAAAGGTTGTTTTGTCATCATGTGAGCCATACTGGCCAAAACCAGTTTTTTTCAGTCAGCCCTGGAAAGGTTTCTTATGTTCAAATCTCTGTTTTGCTCTACTTTTTCTTTTTTCTTCTTTTTTCTAGCACTGCCTGCTTACTGTACTGTAGAAGAACGTCAGTTTTGTCGAGATGAATTTCATTGCGCTTTTTAGATCCCCGATTTCAGCAGTAGGTAAAAATGTACTGATTATATTATTAATATTTATGGAATACACAAGTATGTCTGACAGATTTTGATAATTGAATGTCTCATTTTGCATGTGATGGCTCAAATGATGAAAATAATGTTTAGAAGTTGTGAAGAGTTTTTGACAGCAAATCAGTTTTTATCAGCAAGCCATGTACAAGTAGTTACTGTGCAAATTATAGACACTTCTTTACAATTTTGTGAAATCTGCTTGAATGAATGAGACATTCTTATCTCTTGTGAACAACAAACTAATTTTTCAGGGATTTGAAAAATAAATTCTCAGTCAAGAATTGAGCCAAAGTGAATGTGAAAAACTGTAACTGAAATATGCTCCTTTGGCAGTAGAGGTTTTGAAATAAATTATGTGGTTTGCTACAGCTGGCAGACTAGATATCTCAACCAATTCTGCGTAAATTGCTGACTGTGTTGTTTTTACTGATCCACTGAAAGGTCAATTGATTGGGTGGGATCCAGTACACATTAGAGACGGCCTGCTGTAGCGGCCTGAGGTTCTGACGGCTTGTGTGCTGGTCTCAGGCTGTGGCTGAGCCCAAACGCTAATCAGAGATACTGAAAAGAGACAGATTGAAGGCTAGTCTGATGCATAATGCACCTGTTCAATCTGCAGACGCTGGGGATTTTATATGCTTATTTATAACAATTGATCGTAGGTAGGTAGGTAGGTAGGTAGGTAGGTAGGTAGATGGATGGATGGATGGATAGATAGATAGACAACGTGGGTTATGATCTCTGTGTTATGACTTTTCTATCCAAGATAATGTTGAGATGCCTGACATTCTATGAGAGAGAACATGTGTTTTGATTTTCTCCTCCCCAGTTCATTTCTCATCCGTCTGGATTGTGTTCCTGTCTCACAGCGCTGTCACCAACCTGTTATTCGTCGCTGCATCATGGAGGCTCAGTCCGGTGCATCATGGGAGCTCATCAACGGTGTGACAAATACAATATATGAGGGCTGAGAGGTCGTCATGGAGACTGACAGCTACACCTCAGGCCCCGCCAGCACTGACTGGGTTGGGACGGTGGCCGGCCTGGACGGGATGGGACTCCTTCAGGAGCAAGGAGCGGGGGGCTCGCTCGGCGGCCCGGCGTCCTGGTACACGCCATACTCGCTGGGCTTTCAGGTGTCGCTCACCTCCTTCCTCATGCTGGAGCTGGTGTTGGGTTTCAGCAGCAACCTGACGGTGCTGGTGCTCTACTGCTCTCAATCCAATTTGGTGGACTCTGTGAGCAACATGGTGACTGTGAATTTGCATGTGCTAGATGTGGCGGTGTGTGTGCTGTGTCTGCCCCTCACTCTGTTGGTTGTGCTGCTGCCCCCAGGACCAAACATGGCCCTGCTCTGCTGCTTCCATGAGGCCGGTGTCACCTTTGCCAGCATAGCCACGGCCATCAACATCCTGGTCATCAGCTTGGACCGATACGACATCTCAGTGCGGCCGGCCAACAGGCTGCTGTCCACACGTAGAGCAACGCTGCTCCTGGCTGCCGTTTGGATCACCTCGGTTGCTGTGTTTTTTATCCCATTCTTGGAGGTGCAGTGGTCCAGTGGAGGAGGATCATCACATGGCATCAGTGCCGCGGTGCTACCAGGGTGGCGTAACCAGACACTGCTGTGTGTCGGAGGGCAGGGCTTACACACAGGTCTGGCTATGTACTACCATCTTATCCTGCAGGTGCCCATCTTCTTCACCACGGTGGCAGTCATGCTCTTCACCTACTCCAGGATACTGAGGGCTTTAAACATCCGCATTGGCTCCCACATTAAGAAGGGCCAGCGGTTCAGGGGCCCTTCCTGCAAGGGGCAGGAGGGGCCCCAAAATGGACAGAAAAAAAAGAAGGCAGGGCTCCGAACGAATGACGGTGGGCAGGTAGGAGGGGAGCGGTGCACCACAGATGGTACCAAACAGCTCTGCCACCCTCCCCTCATTCCTTCCCCCACCCCCACTCCCACGGCCACCTCCCCCCCTGCCCTGTCCTCCGCCCCACTCGTCACCTCCGACACAGGCGCTGCGACCGCCATGCCCCCCCCCCTGGGCGTCCAGGCCTCCGTGTCTGCCATCATTGCCCTGAGGAGGGCAGTGCGTCGACACAGGGATCGGCGAGAGCGACAGCGGCGGGTGTTCAGGATGTCCCTCATCATTATCACCACGTTCCTGTGCTGTTGGGCTCCCCTCTCTGTGACCAACATACTAATCTTGGGTATAGGCCCCAGTGACGCCCTGGTCAGCCTACGCCTCTGGTTCTTAGCCCTGTCGTACGGCACCACCGTCTCCCACCCTCTGCTCTACGCCTTCACCCGACAGAAGCTGCGCCGTGCCCTCCGTACTAAGGTCAAGAAGAGGGTGGTGTCCCTGCTCCAGGTAGACCCTTCACCAGGGGGCACCGTCATACACAACTCCTGGGTGGAGAACAGAAAAACCAGCCGGCAGGTGCGGCTTGAAGCAAGCGAAGGTACTGACCGCTGCCTGGCAGAGGTCCTGTGAGACTGACACACATGGGACAGGCTGGTTATTAGTAGTAATTAAAAATAGAGTCACAGGTGTGTTCTATTATGAAACTCACTGGTGCGTGAAGCCAGCATAGGAAATGTGAAAAACACATTCTCACTTCTGGGAGATGGTTTAATGTAACCACCAAGCCCATGCTAAAGACGGCAAACAGTCACCTCAGGCAGCAGGGAGAGCAGGACACACAGCCTCTGACTGAAGAAAATCATACAGCACACACACACACACACACACACACACACACACACACACACACACACACACACACACACACACACACACACACACACACACACACAAATGTATATAATTTACACTCAACTAGTGAAGTCTGTTTACATATGGAGTTGTATGATAGAGCGTTCTCATAGTGGTGCTTACCTAACTGCTCCAAAGAATGTGTTTAGCCAGCAGATGATCTGGTCTGCCACCCACTCGAATGCTCCAAGGCAGCTTTAAAAATACAAATATGATACACTTTGAACAAATGAATACTCAAAAGAACTCTTTGAATGTATTTGATATTGTCTCTATCTTAGTTCCGCTCTAATGGTATGATGTCTATTCTGAACTCAAAGGGGAACATGATGGAGATTTACAAGCAAGACACAGTGATGATATGAGGATGAGATGTAAATGTGCCAGGGTTTAATCAAATGCAGTTTTGCTTAAAGTAGTTATTAAACGGTCAATGTTACAGTGTTTACAAGAAATCTTGCAAAGCTCTTTTGTATGAATGAAACTCTTTTGCTCCAAAATTTGTATCAAATGGTGTAATGTCTTATTGATGTTTTGCATATACTGCTTGGAGGAGGTAGGTATATTGATTGAAGTCATAGTTTGACATTTTGGGAAATAGGCTCATTGGCTTTCTTGCAGAGAATTAGATGAGAAGATTGATTCCACCGTTACATGAGAGTGCTTTCAAACTTCTCATCGAACTCTCAGCAAGAAAGCCAATAAGCCTCTTTCCCAAAAGTTCTAGCTCGTCCTTTTTAAATAGTAAAAGATAAATCTATTTTATTATATTAAATGTTGACAGACTTATGGGTAAAGTCTGCTTGTTGTGCTGAATTAGCTAGTTGCGATGACCCCGTGAAATCGACGGGTGATATAATATAATGCAGTCTCATCACCAAAATCGCCAATCTCAAAAATAACCATAGATCCATAATCAACACCTCTTTGAAACATTCTCAAACAAAAACTGAATACTTACAGCCTTAAGAAAAGCAGTATTCATTGTCGGCCTATTGTTTTGAATTGCATTATATTTAACGGTCACCATTTTGGGGTTTTGGCATGCTAAACGCATGCAGTTCTCTTTTGAAGTAACATTCTTGTACATGTTGTAAATACTGACCAGATTAAAATGTATTTCATGTAAAATCTACAATACAAGTCGCTCAGTCTGTATGTGATTGTAGATTTAGAGGAGCGATTCAGTTGCAGCTGGCTCATCCAAACATGTGGTCCCATGGCTCAACTCAACACAAGAGAGTAACTGTCACCACAGCCGAGCGCTGACAGACTGTGGGATTCTTAATAGGACTTGTGTTGACTTTGTTCTACCTGCTTGTGTGTTCACTGCTCTGACGCTGCACACGCACTGAGGCCACCTGATTTCTCTCACACACACACACACACACACAATGCATTCTTGAATGTAAACACGTGAAAAAAAAAGATATATATTATATTGTATGTACACCAAAAAATATGCTATCTTTAAATAAGTTTTCTTCATGGTGGTGTTCTCATGTGAATGTATCACCATGCAATGTTGAATTATATCAATAAATATGAAATACTGAGGTCTGGACTTGCTGCCTTTGTCCCGTGCTCATGTCTGCTTGAATTCATGTATGCTTCCTGCTGTGAGTTTGTGGAATGCCAAAGAGGTAGGACACTGAGAAATTATACAAACTATACAATACAAACAACGTTTCTGTATGAAAAGCTTTGGCCTGGGGGGATTGCGATTGCAATCGTAGCAATCGCAGCTGTTTTTTTTCCCCTTACAACCTGCTGTGAGGGGAACAGCATGAGGACAATGTACACCACTGTCCATATAGCTCACATGATTATTCCCTTGTTACTGGAAGGGACACACGCGGCGATGTACTGCTGAGCCAGAGAACGCCATGTCCTCTTGGACACACATTGTTGCAATAAAATAAATATATTGTATACTTGTGTTCAATGTTCCTCGCTATTCTCTGCGGTCTCTGCTGGGCAGGGACGGCATGTTGCATACGATAAACTGTTTGTGCACTTCGAACAATGAGAAAGCAGCCAATAATAAAGTGAGTAGGTGGTGCAATCTGTAACGTGTTAATTTTAGCATTGTCTTGTTACTGTTGGCATGGTGAAATCTAACTCCACTGGTGAACCGGTTTCATACTTTCTGATGAGAAGCCATCCTTTACTGTTTCAAGTGGGTGCATCCGTGTTCCCGAACGGGTGCCCTCAGTAGGCACGAGCACCTCCGGTACCTGCCAGTGTTCACGTCCTGCTCCTCCCAGCGAGCTATGCTGCACGCATTCAGTTGAAAAGCTTACCAGCATGCCGTTTGAAAACTTTGCGTGGGCTTTGTCTTGCGTGGGAAGAAGGTGATGCAGACCTCTGCAGTGTAGGGAAAAAGAAGGTCATCCATGTGGGATGAAGCCTGCAGGGCAAAGTAATTCGGCAGCACTTAAACCTCGCAAGAACCATCCGGCCAATGCTGCTACTTTTGATGATTTTAGACAGTACTTTGGTTAAAGTCAAATAACATTTAGACGATGAAAAAACAATTAGCCATTTGGACGTTTATTTTAATGATACACACAGTACATGTCTAGCTCCACCTCTGTGGTTATTATCTAACATTACACCCTGAACCTTTGCAAGTTGAAGTTTGCTCAGCTGAGAGAGCTTATTATGAAAGGTTGCTCAAATTGACACTTAATGCTAAAAAATTATTAATTGTTGTAAACTGTCTACAGCAAAACATAGATTTATATATATATTTTTAAACATTTCAGAGTAGAGATTGAACAGTGAAGTATTAAGAGAGTATTAAGCTGTAAAGGTCACATGGCAGATGTCTTATTGCCAAAGACACAAACATTACGAGAGAAGCACAAGTCTACTGGTGGAGGTCATGTGAGGTATTTTCTGAAAAACAAAATTGGTTTCACAAAACTTTAAGGCTTAAGCTCACTCAGGCAAAACTCCCAACCTCCCCCCGATGTTCAAAACTGGAAGTCTATCGAGACCCGAGAACAAGAAAATCAGTCCAAAATTAGACGAGGAACCATATGGGGTTTACGATTGTTGTTAAGGTAACAATAAAGGACCTAAAAATAGAAAGAACAAGGAAGATGCCTTTTCTTTTAAATAAATGCATTGGCATTACAATGGGATAAAATCCATGAATTATTAATCAATTTATGAATAACATAACATTTGTAATAAACAAATTTGAATAAACCTACAATACTATGGGCTATGTTTGCATTCTTTGCATAGCTTGCTTGTGTATAGTATATACATAGTATAGTATGCTGATTTCACAACAGCAATGCATTTTTACAGCTGAATGGTGAAGGGTACATGTAGTCCTGAGAGGGAGCCGGAAAACCCCACTGTGAGGCAAACAGCATGGCGATAATGTCCAGTATTGTGCATTACAAGCTCATATGATGATGCATTAGCTGGAGGGCCTCTGGCCAGATCCATGCTGCGGTGCTCTTACAAACAACCAGACATTGTTGGAGTGAATTTAGACACCATAAATAACAGTTTTACTGCTCGAATTACATGAGCTGAGACTGCTTGACCATTCAGTGGTTTAGTGAAAATGCCTACAAATATTATTAGGGCCAATCTGCCCTCGGTTCAACATCTGCCACACATGCTGCATCTGTAACGGCTCTTGCATCAAGACTGACCTCTTCCATCGTGGACTCCATGCTCCCTTGGCCGTCTGGTAAAATGTCTGGCAGCATCTGGGCTGCAGTCTGCCCAGTTTCTGCCACAGTCTTTTCCCAGCCTGTCAACAACCTGAGATTTGAACTTCGTGATATGAAGATCCTAACTTGGAAAACGACAGCGAGAGGTCAACGTTGGGGTATAGCTTTATTAAATGTGACGTTTACAATAGACGTTTTGGGTCATAACTTTCAAAGGTCACCTTCATTTCCACTTCTTTATAAATGTGTGTGTGAATTTGTATGATGCACATCCATGTGTGTTTTCGAAAAACCCTAACGTTACCCTAACTTTACCCAGGACGTGGTGTGTCACACCACACTGCAAGAGCAACTTGCAAATGTATCAAATGTGTAATTTGTTCCTTTCTAATTAAGGAAACTGTTTTGTAGACATAAGATCGAAATGCTTCAAATATTTGTCGTTAATCATGAGAGAAAATAATCAAAACATTCCTTGTAACTGTTAATACGATGAACAATATTCTGGACTAGACTGTCCTCTGGTGGGTCGACTGAGGAATTACACTAAAGAGAGTCCCCCTACTCTCATCCGCCGAAATAGCTCAGTTGGGAGAGCGTTAGACTGAAGATCTAAAGGTCCCTGGTTCGATCCCGGGTTTCGGCAGTGACTGAGTTCGTTTTGAGAATGAATGTGTTTAAATCATAGAAGGTCTAAGATTAAAATGCATGGCGAGTAACATTAGTGAATATAGGGGTCAGAATATGAAGTATCAAATAAATAAATGTATATTTAAACACAGAAATGAATAAATCCTAAAATAAACAAATAGAATGATAAATAAATAATGAAGTTTATTCCAAAGCGGTGACATTAAAAAAGTAATCTATTTCTACACTTTTGTTTGCCTTCATTAATTTATTTCTGTGACAGGCGGTTCACAGTGCACAATATATTTCTATTTAACTGAACTAGGAAGCCATGCACCTTTGTTTTTGTGCAGAAGGACCGCAAACGCGTTAAGTCCACC
>JACSYO010000324.1:2902500-3092500 GCA_016806645.1 Ophiodon elongatus | reverse complement strand
ACTTAAAGGTGTTTTTCCAACTGCATTGTGAAATGAACATTTATTTACCATTGAATGTTGCGGCAAACATGAAACACTGTCAATTTGTTTGCATGTCCCCAATAAGTGTGTCCCTGAATTGAAGAGATCTGGCCTACAGACGAGAAGGAATAATTCGAAGATGGTCTTGTTGTGGAGATCTTGTGACATCACCCACCATGATGCACACAGTCCAAATGTGACAAGGGGAGGCTGTCTCAGGGAACAGTATGACATCGCTTTTGTCCTTATAGGCAAAAAGGAGGCATTGTCTTCTCAGACTGACTGAGTAGAAAATGACTGAGTAGCCCACTCGCTGTTCCATGAACGGGCTCTCCAAGGACAGCGGGGAGGCTTGTTTCTCGGTGTAATCTGTGTAGACGCTGTTGTTCAGATTGGGGTTGTTCTTTCTCTGAACATTGTTGACCTTTGCAAATGCATGGGTGCTGATTTACGTCATGAAATCAAAGCTGCAACGGAGAAAAAAAAATGCGATTGCTGTTCTCTTCATCTAAACAACGGGGATACACTGAGTGCTTGTGTAAAAAAAAAAAAAAAAAAAATAGAATTAAAATATCTCTAGCTCTGCTGTGATAAAATCATTATGCTACTAAATTAATTTGAAAAAATGTATTTTACTAGGAAGTGTGATAAAAAGTAACAGAAAACGTATGAGCAAGGAGAAATAATAAACATACCTTGTTATTCTAAGTACACTGTGCTCCCTGCTTCAGTTCCCCATAAATTACCACTTTTATTTTTTTAAGATTTAGTAAATCTTCTCTTCCTCTGTTCTCTGCTTCTACCACTGAGTGTAGACCTGGAGGATCACATACAGGATACGAGCACTTTGCTGACCTCCTGCTCTGCATATCCAAACCAGATGAAGATCACTGACTTCGCCTGCTGGAGATTGAAACTACCAGGTGCACCAGTCTGTGAACTCACACGCATCACATTCATTCTTATGCATCTACGTTTCATTTCTGTCACCTCTTTGACTTTTGAGAAGTCGTAAGTGTTAAGGACCGAGGTGAGGCTCGCTACCTAATGCGTCGACGTGTTGCGCCAACACGTGTCAGCAGAGCAGTCACCCTTTCCAGTGGCAGACTGCTGTGTTTGCCATGTTGGTTCAGTCCTTTTCTGGTGCTAATGTGTGCGTCATTGTCGTTGTGTCTGAGTATGTGTGCGAAGTAATCACTGTAGGGTTGGGTCCATAAAGCAAACATTTTCAGATAGAGAAAGTCTCTCTCAACATTTAGATGTTTGGACTTAAGTGATAGCCCCACAATGAAGGGGTCTGCAACCACTTGACTTATAATGTGAATGTTAATGGTCTTGGTGGAGCTCAGTCTGATTACTTCACAATGTTGGTAAAAAAATACAGAAATTCATCGTATTTCAAGAGTTTGTTCCACATTTTGAATAACAAATTGGGGCAACTCGAGTAAAGTACCACTAACCCCTAAAATGCATGAAGTATGAGTGAATGTACTTGGCCCTTATTAATCCACACTTCATTGGTCAGATTCCCACGTCCACTTCCGGAGTAGTGGGCCAATCAGAGTCGTCTGCCAGAACCGGATGACGCAGGGGGCTCCGTTGAGGAAGTGTGGGTACATTTTTAATTTACCTGCACTTTTCATCCTACTCTAGGAATCAAACCGTTCGGACTACTTACGGCAGCGGCACGCGCCGTGACGCTGGATACACGATGAACAGACCCGACCAGTTTGGGCTCATTTAACTTGTTACAACCCAGGCTAACAGCTAGCATAAGCTAGCTGCGTAACGTCGTAACCAAGGTTACCAAGACAGCCAGCTGGTGTTAGATAATTGAAGCTAATTTAAGTTACTTTGTGTAACACTAGACTTAACCGTGAGCTTTTAAAAAAAAATGCACTTAGGTGCTGCTTAAGTAAGGTTAGGAGCTGTTTGTGTGTGTGAGAAAGGCAATGTATGGAAGAGGGGCAGATAAGTATTAAATAAGTAGAAGGTAGTGAGGTAACGCTAACTAACTTATATGGTTAAGTAGACTAACGTTAAGGTAAGTTAGAAACACTGTGGTTACTGAGGAAAGACGTGGTCATGTTAGCAGTCACACTTATTACATTATGTTTGTCCAAGTGTTTGAGTGTGTGATATTTGTGGCTGTTGAATCAAATAAAACAGGCCACCTGTGGTTGTATGGTCGTAGCATGTCTAGCTTTGCTGGACCTGTTTATTACATGACCAGTACCTGCATCACATGACCTGCATTCACCAGCACCAGATTCACCAGCTGTCTGGCTTGGGGCTGCAGACAATACTTATTTTTATTGTGCCAATTATTTACTCAATTAGGCAATTCACGTTTTTCTACAAAATGCCAGAAAACAAGAAAATGTCCATCGTCTTACAGTGTTTAGTTTTGCCTAACCAACGATCCATAACCCAAAGATGTTTCACATATTGATCAAATCCTCACATTTGAGAAGCTGGGACCAAAGAATGTTTGACATTTTTGCCTTAATATTAAATGAGCGATTAATAAATATAGTTGCCATTTTTTTCTGTTTGCTCGACTATTTGATCAATCCGCTTATCATTTCAGCTCTAGACTGGTGTTTATTTCGTTTGCCTGTTCTTACTACAAAGCATCAAATTTGGTAACTTATCTTTCCTCATGTAGGTTTTTATATACACAAACCTTTCGTAAACCGAACCAAGTAGGTTTGTTGCCCAAACCGAAGGAGTTTTCTGGCAGAAAGGCAAAATTCTCCCATGTGCAAAGTACATTTGGGTGAGGTTTTTCCAGATGTAGATTTGGCGTAGTCTAAAGTCTAGCTCAGCCAGTGAACCAGCCTTTCTTCACAAGCCTATTAAATCGTGGGTATCTCCCCTTTTGGATAGGACTCTTACATAACACTTACATAACACATGTTTTGGTGAAGATTCCCCCACTGGCACAGGGCTCTGACTGGCTTGGCTGGCCTCCCCTATGCTGTGATAGTATTCTGTGTCATCGAAAACTGAAGCCAGGTAGTCACATGGATGATGACAAGCTGTCGTCTCGCTGAAGATAGAGTTTGGCATCACATATTTCACAAGCACATCTCATTTTCTGTGGCACGATCTCACACAGCACATTTTTGTACACTGACGCAAGCGTTTAGTTATACATACAGCACACAGTATATTATGTCTCCACCCACCCATAGGATCATATATATCATTGCATGATAATCTGCAATTATTTAATTTGCATTTAGTTTGTACTATCTATCCTTGTGTAACAGCAGTTGCACGATGACATGTAGATATATTGCTCGGCAAAGCCAAGCAGCTCCGGTATGCATTCGAAGAAAAAAATAAAATATGGGAATTGACTTTGTGAGACCACAACCGTACAACATGTTCTCCTTTCATTTGAACTTAATTTTCCATTCATTAAAAAAAGTAACTGATGATCGCCATGAAATGTGTCTGCAACTATCTTTGTAATCAATTGTTTGTCATTTTTTAATACAAAATTGGCAGAAATTCTCTAGTGCCGGCTTCTCAAATGTGAATATTTGCTGGTTTTCAAATTATTTATGATTTTAAAAGGAATTAATTTGTGTTTTTGATTTGGTCTGATAAGATTAATTAATTAATCCACAAAATTCAAATAATTGTTAGTTTCAGCCCTAATAAAGAATCAGGCTTGGCAGAAAAAAAATTATTTATCCATTTGATTTTGCCAAATACCTTTTATAAAACCTACATCATATTGGGGATAAGGATTAAACTGAGTATTACACAGTTATTTTATAACCTACCTGTTGTTGCTCTTTCCAAGCGACATAAGGCCTAGATTAATATGATGTGCAGAGGTGGAGTGTAATTTTGTTGCGCAGACTTATTTTCCTAATGCGGTGGTATACATGTTGTTTCTTTGTTGCAGGGTGACTCCTGGATTCCCCCTGTACCCGGTAGCAACAAACTCTCCGAGGCAACTGCTGACAACTTTTCTGTTCTGATGTTGATAAGGCTGACAGCAGTCCATGCAGGGTGACAGACCAAGTAAGACATACGTGAAACAGAAAGTTAAATAATTCAGAACTGATGCTGATGCTTCATAAGCTTGCAGTAAAGAGGCCGTAACTGTGTGCAGTGATAGATCCTAATAGGCTGGGCTCCATTAACATGTTTCCTTCTGTAGATTACTGGCAGCAGGTTCACAGGGCTACTTTTGTCTGATAACAAAGCACACAGCCAGTTCTCACTTGGCAGACTTACATGTACTTTTAAATATTTATTTTTGCATAACCAAGCCAGAGCGCTTGAAAGGGCAATTTTCACATAACAGAAAAAGAATAGCAGTAGCTCTTGTTTTTGTGGTCGCTCCTCTCATTCAGTTTTCCCCAACTCTAGAGCTGTGACATGGCTAGCATCTGAATCTCTGCCCCCTTTAGGCATGCAGCCTCTTGCGGCCCATCATTCAGCCCCAGTTAATCTCCCGAACCTCTGATCCGAGGGCTCTTATTACACGCGCTCATACACACCGCCATGTTTACTGGCACTGCGCTAGAAGGGATTTTTGGGTGGTATAACCAACCAGTGTGCTTTTAAAAAATGGTAAATGGACTTGTACTTGTATCCCACTTTTCTAGTCTTCCGACCACTCAAAGCGCTTCAACACTACATGTCATCATTCTCCCATTCATACACTGATGGCGGGGGCTACCATGCAAGGTGCCACCTGCTCATCAGGACTCTTAACTAACAGTCATACCCATTCACTCACACACACACACACACGCACGCACGCACGCACGCACGCACGCACGCACGCACACACACACACACACACACACACAGCGCCTCTTTGAGCTCTCTGAATAATTCAGGTACTTACCCCAATCCAGCAGGGTGACTTTCAGGGCTATCGCTCCCTTACCAGTCAGTCCCCATCTCTCACACACGGAAAGTGTGACGAGTTTTAATCCTGAGACTGCAGTAGATAATCTGCTAATTCATTTTTCTGATTAGTAGCCATGAGCCTCGTTTGAAAGGAGGAGCATTATTCTGTAAGCTTTAGCATCCAGGTGGATTGCCGGCCTTTTTCCAGGGCAGTGGGTTGGACAGCAAAGGGGAGAGTGGTATTTGTCATTGAGAGGGCGTCGAGCACGAAGCCGTTCCATTCGTGCGAGTGGACGACCTGCTCTGAGTAGCGGTGCCGCAGTCCTGGGCCTTTGCCGGCGGCATTCCTCCCTTCACCTTGCTCCCTGTAGGTCACATCCCACTATTCAGACTGACTCTCATTTACTGCCCTTTTGTTGAGGGATTACTGAGTTTATATTTAACCTCTGTTTGCACTATCGAAGTATTTGTTGGCGCTGCCAGCTCATTCATTTAGAGTCCTTATCTGTCTCTGTCTGGCGTCGGACTCCCTTCGCTGTCTCTCCGCTTTTGCCGCCTGTCTTCTGTCTCACATCTCTCAGTTCCAAGGCCTTCTCTCCCTCTGGATAATACAGTCACTCTTTATCTATTTTTGTCCAAGCAGAATCCAGTTTCTCCTTGTGGAGTCCCCAGCTGGGCTTCACGTTTAAGACCACACGCACGCACGCACGCACGCACGCACGCACGCACGCACGCACGCACGCACACACACACACACACACACACACACACACACACACACACACACACACACACACACACACACCTTTCATGCTTTGTCCGACACTACTCATGTATGTTTGTGTGCGCACTGTGTTTTAGGAACAGGCTGTTCCCTGCCTACTGGCCACGAGAGAGTTGGACAGAGTGAATTCTAATCTTCCCACTGCCTCGTTGAGAGTTCAGTTGCGGGGTTTGGCCTCTGGAGAATTGCACTTAAGCAACTCTCCTTCGTGGCGAAAGAAACACTGTCGGGATAGAAGAGGTCAGTGGCATGGAAACAACGGTTTCTATTTCAGGGGTTTGGCTTCGTTTGTGCCTGTGCATGTGTAACCTTGTTGACCTTTTGTTTCGCAGCATATGCCCAGTCATAACTCTGAAGTGGTGTTTATGTGTTTCTGTGTGTTTTGCAGGGGTTGTCCTTTGAGCACACAAAGCCGGGAAAAAGGTGTTTGAGCTTCAGGTAGGCAAGGACGTCTCTGGACCCTGAATTGTTTGCAATTCATCCGACATTAATCCTCTTTTTTTTACTTTCTGCTACCAGTCTTCCCCTTCCCCACCTGGTGTGCTCTTTCTCTACCTCCACTTTTGACCCTGGCTGTGTCTCGGGTGTGCTTTTACTAGGCCAGGTCATGTTAGTGTTATGTACATTAGTATAGTCTAGACCTGGAGGTGCAGACATGATACCTGTTGATTCAAATGTCTTCACCAGGGGCTAAAAATGAGCCGGCCCTTTCTGGTACGCTATATTGGAACTAAACACCAGCCAGCGGGGAAAGTCCATCTGAAGGCCAAATATTGTCCTGGCTCTGAGTAGAGATAAGTGAGGGTTGGACATTTGGACAGAAAGTTGATATGCCTTGTGTTAAGACTTATATAAATGCCACACAAGTAAGTCATCAGACGGGTAGACACTGAGTCTGATTTAGAAATTACGACTGTGACCTTCTGTTAGGGTTTCACCAGCATGTCCATGTCTCATAACATACGTGTTACATCATAGCTCAGACGATCTGACAGGGGGTAATTCTGTACCTTAGGATGTATCAGGTCTCCACACCTTGCATTATTTAGCAAATATTTTCATTTGTCAAATTTGACTTGCTTTTTATTGCTTTCACTGTTTTTCATCATAAAATTGACTAACTAACTATTTGCTTATTGTATTGTATGTAAAGGACTTTGAAACTTGTTTTGAAAAGCACTTTATAAATAATGGTGTTATTATTATTATTATTATTATTATTATTATTCTTTAGCTGTCCTTCTGTCTCTTTGTGGGTGTTCTGCAGATGTTCTTCAGTCAGCTTCCTTGAACAAGGCCAAGCTTTTCCCATCAGCGACCATTCAGCAGCCATCACCAGGCCCGGCACCCCAAACCCCAGCAGTCTCAGCTCCCTCTTCCAACCCTGCTTATGCATCACCTGCACTGCTCACTGTCCAGGTACAGACCTTTAACTCAGGGGAAAAAGAGACAGAGTGGCGAGAGGCGGGTCATAAAGGTATCTGAATTTTAACACAATTGGTGGATGAGAGGTTAGTGTACTGCCTGTAATGGGAAATATTATGAAGAAAAACATGCGCGTTGAGATCAACGTTGTCGAGGAAAAGAAGCCAGTTGTGGTGGATTGAATACTGTACGCTGCTTTGAGGGTATGACACACTTTTCACAGTGTAGAAATGCTGCTATTTTGGGAATGACTGAGTACTGGATGTTCACTTGACAAGGGGATAGAAATGAGGGCGTCTTCACGGGGGAGTTTGGATGGGCTCTTCTGTAATCTTCTGACATGTGCACTCGTCCTCGCACGCACACGCAAGCGCTGCAGGCCAGAGCCGTCTGTGGCACAGAAACACTCACTGCACTGCTGCCAACGCAGCCCACACTGCTCTGTATCCCCCGCCAACAGCCATCCTCACACAGACAGTGTAAACACACATTTCATCACAGACCTCACTGTAAATCTCCTCACTGTTTTCTCATTCGTGCTACAGTGGAACTTTATGTCTCTTCCCAGTCATCCTTTTTTTGCTGAAAATACTACATAAAACCTCCATCGTAAAGTCATCCACACTAAATGGTGCTTCTTCCTATATTTTGAGAGCAGTCGGTGCCACAGTAATTCTAGGAATCATGTTGAAATCTTGAATCACAAGTTGTGCCATAATTGCCTTCCAATACAATTATATGGAATACTATAATTAAAATAGCTCTATATGTGTTTTGCTTTGGACAATGACTAATTTATTTAGTATTACTGATGTTTTATAGGGCATATGTTACTGTGGAAATATTACACAAATACAAAAGCAGTTTAAAGTTTAGTAGGAAACGACAGTAGCTTTGAGTTTGGGTTAGATTGCCACATAAAGCGGGTCCAGTAAGGGCTAAATGAACAAGATCTAACACCTACAAGCATTTTGCAGGTGACCGATTATTTCCCATCCTGGTTATAGGAACGTTTTCATGTTCTTTGTGCTGAGATTCTGGGTTCAGATGCAGCCTGCAATGCAACCAGATTGAACAGCAGAGTCCAATCCTTCAGCGGAGTAGCACAGTAGCACACGAGACTCAATTGCCCCAAGTGTCTATCATGTGTATCTGTCACAATGAATAGATTTACTGACTCTCAGTTGTGCATCCAAGTATGTGACACGGTGTGTTTGCACATTCTTGCTTGCGTTTGTTTCTGCATGTAAAGACCCGTACTTCAGTAAGTCAGTCTGCAGTGCACCGAGCCTCCAAGTTGCTGCAACTGTACTCCGTCGTAGAGCCTTATATTACCGTATTATGTTTTTGCACGTGTGGGCTTTTTCCAAGGATTAATATTTATCTGGGTCAAAATCAGCAGGGGCCTTTGCATGCTGATATAATTTACAGTATTGGGTGTCCTGGATGAAGCAGTTGCTTGTCTTCTCACTGCAATGATCACACTTCTTTAAATGTGATGATATCAGCTTTCAAACCATGGCTTCATCTTTCCTTCAGTCTTTCCTTTATTAGACTCCACTTGTGCACTTCTTCCTTCATCGTTTCCTTTAGTGTCACGATCTTGCCTCATCCAGTTTTCTTCTCACGTTTCCTTTTGTCTTAAATTTCTTTCCTTCATATTTGGAAATGCCTGGCTCTTTTAAGATTATGGCTCTGTCCCATTCTTAAAAAAACAACAACTTGATATGTTAGATACACATGGTTTGACAGTGTGCTGTCACCGTTGCAGTATCCCTTCTGGATGAGACATAGCTGCATTCAAATTCAGTTTGGCTGTGCACAAAAATGTGATTGAGGAAGACAGTTTGTGAGAAAGAGCTTTGGTCTGGAGACACTGAGGGCATGCCGTTGTGGTTATGTCAGTGCCTAGCTTTTAATACTATACAATAAGGAGTGTGGGTGAGTGAAAACAGAGTGCTGTTGTTATTTGAGCAGATGCTCTACGTTTAACAGTTTCAGACATGGAGACCTTGCCATTCGGATCAAATAAAGCAAGTACTTGTGTATTCTTCAGGCATTTAGAAATACATGGGAAAGCTCTGGTATCCATGTGTGAAGGCAACTCAGGCCAACATGTCGATGCAAAAGTGTAAGTAAATTACCGCTGGATGGAAATGCCGCTGCCACTGCATTCAAAACACGAACAGATACCTCCCCGGCCCGGGCTTCTGCAACCGCAGCATCTGCTGTGTTTTGTGTTCTGTCCGGGCCTTCAACTGTCCACACTGTTACGGTGCTGCTTGTACAGCCACGGATGGGCAGTTGAGTGTTGTTGACACACAACTGTGACAAGGTCCCTGTAACAGGTTCCTGTTACCACGGTGGGTTCCTTTCCGTACAATAAAGCCAGCACACTCAAGTAACGTTTATCAATGTTTTATTTAAGCACTTAAGTTCTGCCAGCCCGTGTCTCCTGCTCTGCCCACTAACTGTTCCTACTGGCGTTAATATGGGAGAGAGACTCAACAGATTGATTCCAGCTGAGGCTGATTAAGCCTCTTCCCGGGCCTGTTCCCTGGACCACTCCAGGAGGCGAGTTAGGAGTGACCGGGTGCTTGTGATACTGATATGTCGACAGGTATCACTCCCACGATGTAACCCAACTCAAGGGTTCCTGCCAAATACAGAGCGCCTATAATGGTTATCTGGGGTTTACCGCTTACCTGCCCACGGCCTTGCTCGGTCAAGGCCAGACATTAAGACAACTGACCAGCGTCATTTGTGGGTTTGTGTTTAAGGAGATATCGGCAGTAACACTTTGAGGATATTAACTATTTCATCCCGCTGTTTCTACTCCTGAATCATTGGTTGTCGTCTTTGTTTTTGATGAAACAACCACTCAATCACATTCTCGTTGGCTGCACAACTGTTGGTTTTGCGATGAGAATGACTTGTTGTTTTCCTCTGAGTAGAATTGCATATTTTTTTTTGAGCGTGGTCCGTGTGAGAGGCAGAGGTACGTTGGGGGAAAGAAGACACTGCTATACTGTCCTGTCTAAGAAGTTTCCTAGAAACTAAACTAAGGAGTGGGGGTGAGCCAATGACCTTTGACCGTCCTCGGCTGCAGATGAGGAACACTGCCAAGAGGCCATGGAAATAGTCCAGTCCAGGCCTGTATGAGGGAATACCAGAACCAAAACAACTGAGGGAATGTGGGTTTATTGTCACTGCACTTTTTTTGTTTGTGTCAACATGAGACACATACAAATATATCATTGCCGATGTACAGAGAAGAACAGCATAACAACAAGGGATCTTTAAGAAATGCCGCCTAATTCTTTACATGGTAGCTTGATGGCAAAATAATGAGTTATGGTGTGCCTTATGTTGCTGTCAATGAATTCCAAATCCTGTTCCAGCGCTAAAAACACAGTGTGCATGAGGCATTCGGTAGTGTACGAACCAGTTAGCAGTTCTCTGCCAGGGAACTGCATTGTGTCAATAGACTGAACCCAGTTTCTGTTGAATTATTCTGGGAAGTGTGGACAGCTTTAAGCATAAATCCAGGAAGTGTGTGACGTCCACATTCCCATTTTCTGTCCAGTGGCGCTGAGCTTTACAGCTTTATAGCCGGGGCCGGGCCCGAGGGCAGCGCAACTAATTACTATGTCAACTAATTGCTATGTCAGTGTCATCACAACTATTATGATGGTCATTCTAATTATTGCTTATATTATTATTATTATGATATGACCATTATGTGATAACATGTCATTATATTGTTGTTATTATTATTATTATTAGGATACTGCTGATGAAGAATACATTTATTTATTATTACTGCAACAATTCCACTACATCTTTTGTCTTTCCGCACACACACACACACACACACATACACACACACACACACATGCCCACAAATGCTCACACACACACATGCCCCCACACATGCCTACACACACCCTGCGTAACCCAATCTGATTGTAATCTATAGTCCGGGACCCTTATCACTTCATTACCTAAGTCATAATAACTGCTTTACGTTATGTTTTATTGTCTGTATCTCTGTCCTTAAAGAAAAAAAAGATAAAAGAAAAAAAGAAACAATCTCCTTTGCCAGAAGCTAAAAACTATTTGAGAGAGCGTCCCTTGCTCTTGTTGTGAGTGTGAATAATTGGATAATTAATGTGAGATAGTTTTCCCCTGGCAGGAGATTTGTGTCTTCCAGAGCAAGTTCTATCTGCCCCCCTTTTTCTCTGAGCACTCACAGCCTCATCCTGCCTGCCTCCCAACTTTGTGCTTGCTCCAGTTAGACTCTTTCTGATGGACCATCATCATCTTCACCAAACTCCCCCTTCTGTATGACATATCTCCAATATCATATATTCACATTCCTTGAATGGAATCAACCATTATTAATGCTATACCTTGTTGAGTCAAAGTGTCCTCTTTGTGAATTGTTTCCTTTCTGTATGATCCCTGTGTTTATTTCTCTCTTGCATTTGGAATGAAGCAAGCTATTTATTAATAGCTAGTGCGCAGCATGAATTCCTCACAGCATGTGGTATTTCTAGAGGGGGCTTAGGTGTTTATCTGGTGTGATGTCATGTGAGGTGATCAGTCTGTAAAATGACCCACGGAAATCACCACACGGGTAAGATCTCCACTGCATCCGAGCCAGGCGCCTGACCAGCAGAGGTAGAGCTTTGTGTGTTTGTATTTACGTGTTGGTGCATGTTTTCTTTGTTTTTATTTAATTAATTTTTTGTGTGTACGTGTTGCTTCGTTTCTGCCTGTCTGCGTGTGTGAAGTTCATGGGTTCTGAGAGGTCTGCGCACCTTCGCATGTCTCCCCTTGGCCACAGCCTAAAATGGTCCAGGTAGATCCAGACTCATGCCACCTCATTCAGATTAGCTGTCTCATCCTAAATCTTTTAAGGCTCTTGCGGTAGATAAGGTCAGCAGTACAAAAACACACAACAAACTAGGTCTGAGAACCATGAAAAATACTGAGCATACACTGAACATGTATAAGAGGCATTTATGTATATAGGGTTTGTAAGCTTGTTTGTGTTGTGTTTACTGGAAGTGTGTGTGTGTGTGTGTGTGTGTGTGTGTGTGTGTGTGTGTGTGTGTGTGTGTGTGTGTGTGTGTGTGTGTGTGTGTGTGTGTGTGTGTGCCCTTTGTTACTACTTTGCCCTTCACATTCCCCGTCTCTCTTTACTGTGTCCCTCGCGTTTGTTTTATATCTAAATTCACTCAGCACCTCCATATTAGCCTCCTCCTCCAATGTCCTTGGCCAAACAAGGGCAGAAGACAAACTGCACCCTCCCTTACTCCCTGCACTCCCGTCCCCGTCCCCTCACCAACCATCCTCCACACCGGTCCTCTTAATTCGGACATATCTGCCGATCACATTTCTAGGACGCCTGAACCTGCTGCAAAGCCCTCCAGAGCTACCGCAGCTTTGATCAATGAAACATCGACCCACTTGACCTCTCCCTCTGTCCCCTTTGCTGCCCTGTTATTGTTGATATAGACAAAAGCTCACAGATTAAGTTTGCTAAATGAGCCCTTGGATCTCCGTAATTATGTTGATCGTGGTGAGGAAGGATGTTATCTGCAGGGCAGAAGGTAATGCACAGTTAAAAGCCGTTTTAAGATGGAATATTGTATGATAGGAGAGATGGTGGCTTCAGCTTTGTGTGTAGCATACATCGAGGAAGATGGATCCAGGTTTGATTTCTGGTCCTTTCTGTGGGGCTTTGGCAAGATCGTCGCACGTCTGCGCTGGTGGCCAAAGACATGCATGTGTAGTAAATTGGGCGTGAGCCTGTTGAGTTTAAAATGCCTGTTATCAATGTAACAGCTTTGCAATAGTTTGTGCTCCAGTGTAAAGTATATTAGCAAAAAACTGTCTCAAAGTAAATTAAGAATGAGAGAAAGCATTAACATGGTTGTAGGCTTGGTCTTCAGCTATGGCTTCTGTTTCTTTGGTTGTTCAGGTCATTTCCATGGCAACAGCTACAAAAGACTGTTTGATGCTGATTAACTGAGATGCTGATATATAAAAATTAATTTTGAACCTCAGCTTTGCAAATAGCTTTTAATAAAAGTGCAACGGTCGGTCTGTCTTTGTTATTTGTGTGATGGACTGGTGACATTGACCGTGTGTACCTCTGTGACAATCTATATAGTTATATACTATAAATTGTGTGTTTTAATCAGATTGATTTGTCAGTTAACTAAATGCAGCTCAGTTCCAGTGTGTGCAATCAGTCTAGTTTCCTAACTGAACCTGAATCTCGCTTGCTGTCATAGAAGAAACCCAAAATGTGACAAAGATCAGACACAAACCGAGGACTTTGAAATCCATTGCCAAAGCTGTTTCCCCAACACCTGTTGTGGTTCTGGATTCCAACTTCCTGTTGGCTGCATATCCCAATGTCTCCGTTAGCGACTGGCACATACCTCATCGGCACTGTGAAAAGCCCCCGCTAACTGCCCCATGCTGTGTTCGACCCTTTTATTCCAAGGTCACAGCGATCACTCCGCTGCCTCCTTTTTTTAAATTGCCGTTGCTTTCTACAGCATTTCATTTCAACCTCACAGTTCATAATCAATTTACAGTTTGGGCTTCAATTGCTGCATTTCCACTGCATGGTACGACACGACTCGACTCGACTCGCTTGGAACCGTTCTTTTTGCTTTTCCATTGGCAGAAGTTGTGGAAAGTACCCGGGACCTGGTACTCTTTTTGGTATCACCTCCAAGCCCTCATGAGCAGATACCAAAGTGTGTTGAAGAAGTTCAAGACTGCAGACCACTGGTTGTTCAGAGAGAATCGTCACGTGCGCAACACAGGACATCATGCACAAACCTGCTATTTTTAAATACCCACGCTCCCGTCTATATTAACTCGACCCAGATATTTTTTTTTTTCAAAGGCAGCCCACAAAACCCCAACGGGGACGAAGTACAGATGTTCCTCCTGTTTGGTTGCCGATGAAAGGATCCAGAGACGTAGTACACTGTGTTTGTGTCGTATTGAAGATGATGTCATGGCAGTTTCACTCGACGTCGCCATGATAATCAGCGAAGAATCCCACCTACCTTCAGGGGTTACAATCTGCAGTGGAAAACGAAATTGACATTAACAGAGTGTTTCTTCTGCTCCGAGCAATTTATTTAATTTCATCATCTATATGAGGAACTGTATCTATAGCACTCTGGTGTTTTGCAGGTTATCCTGATTCGAAAGCTTCTCTATACGACATTTAGTGCATTAATATGGCGGCAATCAACTATTTGCAAAGATATACAAAGTAATGGAACCCAATGCAAGGAATAAAGTCTCCCTCTCTGTGTGTTGTAATCCGTGCTTCTCTGACATTGACATGGTTGTATGTTTACGCTGCAAGACAAGAATGTGGTCAGAAACTCAGGGAATACTTTTATCCTTGTTTAAAAAGGTTTCATTTATGACCCAGTTATGATTTATGTCCGTGCAGCCTTCCGACACCCAAAACAGAAACATACATTAATGGGAGCAGCTGTGTTGTGTGTGGGCTATAGCTTGAAACACAACATTTACTGATTACACGGAGTCAGCGGTGACAAAACGGATATTTCCCTGCTGAAGACTAGCAGGTTTGTACGGAGTCGCAAGAGCCAACCATCTTCTGTGCAAAACACACGTGTGTTTAAGTGTAACTGTTGCTATTTCCTACTTGTTTGTCATGGCCTATTTTCTACTTGTGTTTCCTAAAGGGCGGATTAGAGAGATTAGCTCTGGCTTTCTGACTCTGTTCCTTGCACAACCAGCCAGTGTCCAACTGTACCGCACAAACCCACGTGCCTGTGCACGACGCACGCAGGCACATACTCACACTCTCACAAGTACAGAAGAAAAATACATCCTGATACTTTAGAGCCCGCAGACATGCGTTTTGGTCATGCTCCATGCCCTTCTGTCTGCGTCGTGTGTTCCCTCCAGCAGCGTAAAGGTGGACGCACACGAATGGAGAAAGCAGTGACTTGTCTTAATCAGATGTTATTTTGTCTGCTACGATCATTTAATTTAATTTATTTTATTTTGCTGTTTATTTTGCAGGGACAAAGCACACTAATCAACAGTAATACTGTCAGTTAGCCAGAGAGGCTAATTTTCATCTGCTGTCCCCGGCCAGATTTTTTTGAAGGCAGCCTAAAATTTTAAAAATTAAAATAACATAATGAAACTAAGATTCATCAATAAACAGACCGTAACGTATAGACAAAACCAATTCACATATAAGCAAAAGAAAAGTGTACCTACAGAATAAGCACATATACAACACTGAGGCACATAACATACATCAACACTGAACAAGACAAATGCACATACAGGTGAAACAAGCAGGACAGACCGTACTGCTGCACACCTGATTGGCAACAAGCTATTCCTTAAGGCTATATAATCTGTGTCAAGGAGGGAAGGAGGGTGGATGAGGATTATAGTTTCCACTCTGGTCACAGCATGAGTTCCTAGAAACCCCCGCTTGTCCCCCCTCTTTACCATATCCACCTCCTCTACTGCCATCTGAATCTCCGTCTTCTACTTTCTTTAAATCTTCAAATGAAATGATTATTGAGCCATAGGCATTGCTATGGTCTGGAATGATTTCACTTTGCAATGGAGTTTTAAATAATGGCAGGTTTCCCCACAACTCTTATTCATTCATCTAGTTTTATAGTCGAGCATATTGTTGCTACACCACTATAATTCAGGCGGCAGGTGGGAGAAGTAAGTACAAAATATTGAAATTCTCAAAGCTGCATGCATACTATACATTTATGGACTCTACATAAAAGTCTTCTTTAATCGTATATTTTCTTTATTGTAAAGGTAAAGCTTTATTTAGTAGTCCTTACAATTTGAGTTATTAGTTTATTTTGCCATCAGTCGAATGGTATTTTAGACTTTTATTCTCCAGTCAGTTGAAAGTTGTAACACGCGTTGTGTGTGTGCGTTATGGAAATACGTAAAAGTGGCAAAAGTGCCTCTTATAGTAGTAGCCGTCTAAAATTGATGGGATCCATGCTGATCCCTGCTGGTCGGTATGTGATCCCCGATTAACTGTCATCAGACCGCTGTAGTGTGACCATTTTATTTTAAGTTTGCCCATTGCCGCTGGGCATTCTCATTGACCCAGTGTGCCAGAAATACACTGTTCTTCCCATTTGTGTTCGAGGGAGCGCGCTTCCCACAGCATACTTTTAGTAAAGCTTGTCATTATCACATCATAAGATCATGAAAATTGAATGCTGAAGCGTTTTGGGAAACACTGCAAGATTGTTTTTAGTTTTTTTTCTTCTCCATTATCTAAACTAGCCAGACAGAGCCACGGGTGAGGCCACGGTGAGAGGTTTGAAAGAGACACGCCTCTGATTATAAGATACCTTCTACTATAAGCTATGAAAGAGACGCGTTTATCAACAGAACTGCATGAAAAATGAAAGCAATGTTGGTGGACCTGCTGGCAGCCACAGAGACTTCAGCTGGGAGCGGCAATTTTTGATGGCTAATACTACTTCTACTGTAAGTGTGACGACATTAAAATGAAGGTGTCTTGCACCATGTTTTGCTGATCATATCAAAACTGTTGGCTCTTTCAGTCCAAGTTTTCTGTGTCGTTGTTAAGTCCTTTTGTTTTGATATTTATCAGCGTATTTTGTAAAGCACGCCAGTTTCTGTGTTCCTATCTCCAATTTGTTCTGTTGTTCAATTCCCTAAGCCTCACTTTCCATGAGGAAATGGTGTTACTTGTTGTGTCAGGTTGTTAATCCTGCTGTGACAGAGAGAAAAACAGCTGGGCTCAGCTTTCGCCTTCCCCCTTGTTTTGATTCTCTCTCTCTCTCGCTCTCTCTCTCGCTCTCTCGCTCTCTGTCTCTCTCTCTCGCTCTCCGTGTCTCTCTCTCGCTCTCCGGTCTCCTTCTCTCTCTCTCTCGCTCTCCGTGTCTCTCTCTCTCACTCTCCGTGTGTCTCTCTCTCTCGCTCTCCGTGTCTCTCTCGCTCTCCGTGTGTGTCTCTCTCTCTCTCTCTCTCTCTCCCTTCCGCTAGACTCCCCCCTCCCACCACTGTCTTTGTTTTCTCGCTTCTCTCCCTTGAAGGGTTACCACCCAACAACCTGCTTTGGGTGCTCCTGATTGGTGGATTGCTTGTTATGGGGGTAGGCCCAGTGTCAGGCTTGTGAGAGCTTTACCAGTGGCGAGCCAGCTCTCAGCTGTCAGAGAGCATTCTGTCTGAAGTGGAGGCACAAGCAGGATC
Organism: Ophiodon elongatus; assembly: GCA_016806645.1. Lineage (NCBI taxonomy): Eukaryota > Metazoa > Chordata > Actinopteri > Perciformes > Hexagrammidae > Ophiodon > Ophiodon elongatus. The sequence goes on along the minus strand of JACSYO010000324.1, from coordinate 3,075,096 downwards.
GGACTCTGTGTGCTTTATCTGTTCGCTGCAGCACTCTCGTCCAAACCGCCACATTTACAGGACTTTCTGTGGCCTTCTGTTTCTACTCAGCTACAAGAACGGCCAGACGAGGAGTTCAAAAGGAATAAGAGATCCACTAAAACTTGGCTTTTTTATTCTGTTTCTCTTCTATTTCCTCCTTCCTGTCTTAATGCCCACGGCGGTGTGGTCAGGACCAGAGGAGGATGGGTCCGGCTGTGGAGCCTCAGGCCCCGAAGGCCATGGATGCAGAGCAAAAGCAGCAGCAACAGCAGCAGCAGTGCTATATGGAGAAAGGGGTGATGCTTGAGCCTTTCCTACACCAAGTGGGGGGGCACTGCTGCGTGCTGCGTCTCGGGGAGCAGACCATCTGCAAACCCCTGATCCCCCGCGAACATCAGTTCTACGAGAGTGTGCCCGCAGCAATGAGGAAGTTTACCCCCCAGTATAGAGGTAATGCAAACTATCCTTCCTTCATTAACCAGTGTTGTCCTGTTATGTCCTGTTATGTCCTGTTATGTCCTGTTATGCGTTGTTATGCGTCTCTCTTTCTTTATTTCACTGCTCTATGTGCATATGTGAAAGTCAGGTGGGGAGATGGATGGTTTGCAGATCCTGTTTTAGGTGTTCATTTTTAGATTTTGAGGAAACGGAGCTCCCTGCTCCTGCTCAAGTGTTGTTTCTAGGTGCTTGTCTGCCACCGGAGGGAGCTGCAGCTGTGGCTGCAAGTGGGCCACTTACAAACATGCCGTGTCGTATTTGTAGGAGGCTGTACTAACACGGGTAAGTCACCTATTTATTTTTGTGGCAGACAGCCAGCCCGGTGAAAAGTGGGACTCTTCCTCGCTTTGATCCCAAAATCCACCACAAGGTCATCTGCATCTGAAATGTCAACATTGGCAGCACTCTCCTAAACCTCTGGATGACTGGAGGAATCCACTAATCCAGTGGTGACATCACCACCACACCCCTTTTTAGGGTCTTAAAAAATGAAGCGCAGTAAGTGGCATTAGCAGACAGAGCGTGGTGGACTGATGGTTTAACATGAGGGTAGCTGTATATCACTCACATATTTCTACAAGGTCTGCAGGTTGTCTATGCTTCAGTGCCGGAGACATATTAGTTCACACAAATGTGTAATAGGATAAAATGATGGCGTTTAACTAACTTCACTGAAACATCAAAATGTTTTGCAATAACACTTTTCTGGCCATTACGCAACGCCATAATTCAGGAACCAACGGTGTGATTGTGATCATATTTCACAGTTTTGTTCCCCTCTTTGAACTTTCGCACCAATAGACAAACAAAAACAACAAAGCTCGACAAAGTCAAGTAAAATATTTTTTATTTTGATATCCTTATATCACAAATTAGAAATTTGCCTTCACAATCTGTACAGCAAAACAACATCCTCTATCCTTAGACCCTCGACTCAACTATATTCATTCCCTGGATGTTCACTGGTACAGGAGTAGAGTGTTTCACCACCAGCTCTTTGGTTTTTTTTCCCTTTGTCTCTAACTGAAGACTGCATCTTTCTCACTGGAAATTATTCACTGGAATCGTACATATTAATATAGTGATAACTTCCATTTCGCCGAAAAATGCACATAACCCTTTATCAAGTTCCCTCAAAATCTTCACTGCGTCTATTATATGAGTCTGGACAGACGTGGATGTAAACTGCAACCCGACTAGTTGGTGAAGGCATAAAACCGCGAGGGGGGAATTGTAGTTGTCATCTGTGGACATCCCCTTTTCAAAAATACTGAGCCTAAAAAAGATTCATTCCCTTCCCTTGCTTTGCTGTGAATATTTTGTGGTCACGGTTCTTTCATGTCAGCATTTTCACCTCTTCATCTTTATTTTTTCACTTACATTCTCAGTTCTCCTCTCCTTCTCCTTCAGCCATATTATTTAACACCATGGGGAGGAAAGACTGTTTATGATACAAATCTGTCCTGCTGACTGTTATTTGTTGTGCTCTCCATTTGTAGATGAAGCCTGTAGACTAGCATCATATCTTTTTTGTTTTCTGTGTACATATACAGTGATGCTTTGTTGTTTCTGTATGGTATTCATGAATATTGCTCATTATCTGTGTGAGATTCAATTTTTGGCAATAAACTGAACTTAAATTATTGCAGCCTTGTGTCATTTATGTTTGGCTATTACTTACTGTGTTGCTATATGCATTTCAGCTTTACTACTTAAAAGCATTGTTTTTTTTTTTGTATGGGTTTACACCATTATAACCCGCTGGCGGCACACCGATATTGATTGATTGATTGCTTGTTGCTCATTCTGTCCTCTTCTGTGTTGCTTTTAGAGCTCGGTATCTCTGTCGTGATGTTGTTAGGACAGATGTCTTAAAGAAATGTGGGTGTAGACACAAACTACTCTGTAAAGCAGCAGGTATAATTATCAGGGATAAGAGATTCTTAGCACTTAAGAGCTTGTGTTCTATTATCAGCTTTATTTTGTTTTGCTGCAATATGAGAGACGTATTCTCTTCCCTCGCTCCATGACACTCGCGTCTCACGGATGTCTTTCTGTTTGTTTCCCTCTATGTTCGGCTCTCAGGTGTGGTGTCTGTGAGCTTCGAGGAGGACGAAGAAGGGAACCTTTGCCTCATCGCTTACCCCATCCAGAGTGACCCAGCAGACGATCTGGAAAACCCCTCGGCCGACAGCGAGCCCAAATGCGAGATGCTCATGTGGGGGAAAATGATGGCGTCCTGGCCGCTTGTGGACAGCGAAAATTACAGCAAAGAAGGCCGAAGCCGCCATTCTTGTAAAGACCAGGACAAGAGGTGAAATGAAAGGAAAATGTCCCACCAGAGACGGCAGTACACGGTGGGACTTATTACTCATGAGGAAGTAGAAGGTGTAGAAAATGCATGAACGGGCGGTGGGCGGGGGGGGCAAAGTGAGTCGCTTTCACACTCAAATCGAGGCTCATCTAAATTAAGTTGAAGATGATGCGTAGGTCACTTCAGAACCGTTACACAACTACGATCTATTTAAAGTGATCTTTAGGTTTCCATGAATGGTAAAGCTGTAGTCTGTAGACTCCTATTAATCGACAGATGACGCACACATTAACTTACACATACAACCGTAGGCGTGAAATACTGTGAGAGGCTGCTCCTTGGCCTTGGCAGCCAGAGAGAGGCTTATATAACTGCATTAGATCCATGTCTGCATATACACAAACACTTAGTCAGCCCTGGTTTGGAGTGGCAGAATGACCGTAGGTTGATACTGGTTGACGGCAAAATAGATGTTGAGTTGGATTTTAAATGTTTTGCATGGATCATGGTAAGTGAAAGACACAATAGCATTGGTTTCCTCTTTATATCCAATACAACACTTCATAACTGCCCTCTACGACCCACACACATGCTTTACCTACGAACACAAGCAGATGCTGAGTTAGTTTTTTCTTTCTTTATGCCTTAGTCTAATGACGTTCTCCCTCCGTCTGCCGTTCAGTGTTCACAAGCTGGAGGAGGAGGCCGAGGTGCTCTACTACAGACTGGAGCGCAGTCACACTAATGCTGTACCACAGCTCAAACACAACCCCTGGACCCAACAGCACCACCTGCAGAAGATGAAGGACAAGGCCATGCACTGCAACCAATACAGTATCCTTTCCCTGACTAAGAACTGCACCGCTTTTTTTTTTTGCCCCTATTTTGCCGACATTCAGTACCACAGTGGAACAAGATTTAATGTTCAGAGGTTCAAAGGCTAGAGGTCATGGTACGTGTCTCAGCCAACTGAGCCGCCAGGACACCTCAACACCTGATGCAGCTGAAATGTATACATGATCCTCAGTGGCTCCGGCATGTAACCGGAGGGACATTACCTACTACAATTACTAGCTATCAATGTCTTTGTCTGATGGAATTGTGCTTCCAAAGCACTCCCATTAGTTACTTGATATTCATGTGACTTGCCTCTACACGGATTGTAGCATTTATGTGAATGCAGTTAAATCTGTGGAGGGAAAATCTCAGATGGACACAGGTTTTTTTATTTTTATCGAGCGTTGTTAAGCAGTTTCATGTTGTAAACTGAGGTGTCTCAGTGTAGAAGATGGCCACTTTTTTACAACTCTTGCCTCCTTGACTCAGTCGACCAGAATTCATCCTGCTGGAGAATCTGACGTGGCGGCACACGCTGCCGTGTGTGTTGGACCTGAAGATGGGCACACAGCAGCATGGAGATGAGGTGCCCGAGGAGAAAAAGGCCAGGAAGATGCACAAGTGCCAGCAAAGTACAGCATCTGTTTTAGGAGTCTGCCTCTCCGGCATGCAGGTGAGCTTTGACAGTTGGACATTTGGGAAACACCTCTGAAGCGCTATAATTATATTATATCTCGTTATTAACGAGACCATTCCGACTGTTCGTTAACCATTCCTTTTCATAAAACTTGACTGCCATGTATTGTTCAGGAATCTACTCTGCGACAGAAGTCTGAAGTTAACACCTGTCAAGCACCAAATAGAAGTGAAATTTGCCTTTTAGCTATTAAATCAGTAAAGGTGACCCACTGGCCATAAACTATTTTAGAACAATAGAGGGTCGACATCTGCTCATCATCTCTGACTATGACCAATCAAAACAGTGGCTCTGTTTGCTTTCCTTCACTGCCGGGATTATTTAAGTAGAAACTAGAAAGAAATTAGGAATAAAACGCAAAACATTTGGTGTACAATTAATTAATTAATTAATTAATTATGTCTTCTACCTGGCCGGTTTAGTCCTGGTGAAACAAAGCCAATTTTCTGGCACTTCTTTCAATATAGTCAAACAAATCTTCGATGTTATAGAAGTAGTCGCCATTCCCTCTCTACCATTCCAACCCCTCTGTGTCTCTCCGTCCTTTCAGGTGTACCGGTGTGACACGGGCCAGCTGATGTTCATGAACAAGATCCACGGCCGCAGGCTGACTGTGTTGGGCTTCAAGGAGGCTTTGTTCCAGTTCTTCCACAGCGGGCGGCGTCTACGAAGTGAACTCTTCTCCTCGGTGCTGCGCAGGCTCAGAGAGTTGCAAGCTTCCCTGGAAACCTGTGAGTCCTATCGCTTCTACTCCAGCTCTCTGCTCATCATCTACGACGGAGCGCCCCACCAAAAACACACTGGGGACGGCCTCTCGGAAGAAGAAGAAGAAGAAGAAGAAGAAGAAGAGGAAGAGGAAGAGGATGACGGTGAGGAGGTGGAGGCTGAACCAGAAATGGAGGAGGAGGAGGGTGAAGTAGCAGGTGCACTTGGTTTTCCTCGCAGACCCTCCACGTCGAGCAATGGCAGCACCAGTGGCGGGAGCTCAGGTGTCAGCCAGGCTCGCTTGTCCCGCTCAGACGCCCGCGTCCCCTTGGTGGACGTGAGAATGATCGATTTTGCCCACACCACCTGCAGACATTACCACGGGGACAGCGTGGTGTACGAGGGCCTGGACAGCGGCTACATCTTTGGTCTCCAGCACTTGATCACCATCATCTCCGAGCTGGAGAACCACAGCACAGACTGAAGACTGACATGACACACACACACATTCAGATACAGAGTCACAGTGACACAAGAGGATAAAGAGGACGACCAGAGATTTCTCCTTTCCTCTTCAAAAATAGACCCGGCCTGTCACTGGACCCAGTTCCTGGTTCTGCCGTCGGTGCTTGTCAATGTTCCTGTTTTTGTGTGTGTCCCGTCTTCCCGAACATGAAAGAGACCTGCACATAACATAAACGAGCCATCTGTTTGACTGATGTGATCTCAATAAACAGATTCTGCATCGTATCCGTGGTCAGACTGATAGCCGATGGGTTCCCAGGTTGTGACTGATAGTAGTGATTTCCCCGATGACATCATTCTGTTTAACACGGCGGCAATTAAAAAGCAGTTTGAAGTCTTGAGACAGAACGAGACAGAATGTTTTCCTTGTGTCCGATTTCCAAAGAAGGCGTAAGCAATTTGCACACACAAACGCTTCCTGTTGATCAAGTGTGTGTTTGCACTGGTACAGGGTTATGAGAGAGAGAGCGGGAGTTGTATGAGTATGAGGACAGAGCCGATGGGAGGAGAGGTCGTGACCCTCCAGTCTTCTTTTTTGCCTGTTCGTTCTGCCATCCATCTTTCCCTGTTCATCTCCACTCAAAGAGATTATATTCATATAGGTATCAGGGACAGATGATATAGAGTTATTTCTTTATTTGACATGTTTCATAAAATAAACTAAAAGTTCAAAAAAGAATGTGAATGAAGAGTACTACATTCCATGTTGTTAGTGTTATAATAATGATATTAATTAATATTGTTATTTGACATCTTTGGTACCTCTATCTTGTATGTATGTGTTGTCCACAGTTTGTTGGCGAAGAAAAAATAAAGACTTTGGTTTGTGTTAACATCTCTGTCATATTTAATGTTGCTTGTTGACAAGGTCAGGCGCTTTATAAACACTGGGTTAAAAAAAAGAAACCACCGACTTGGTTAATTTAAATGTGCAGCAATCAAATTTCATGTAAGTATCCAGAATGTGAGGTCTTCCCCGGGGTGTGTACAAATAACTGCTCTCTGAGCGGCAGCCAGCACAAACACGTGATGACAGAATTATTAATATCTCTACAAATACCCTGGAAAGTATGAAATGCTGTGGAGTGCAGCCAAGACACATGGTTCCCCAAACATATATATATATATATGCATATATATATGGATATATATGTATGTATATATATATGGATATATATCTATGTGTATATATATATATATATATACATATATATATATATATATATGTATGTATGTATATATGTATGTATATATATATATATATGTATATATGTATGTATATATGTATATATGTATGTATATATGTATGTATATATGTATATATGTATGTATATATATATATGTATGTATATATGTATATATGTATGTATATATATATATATATGTATATATGTATATATGTATGTATATATATATATATATATGTATATATGTATATATGTATGTATATATATGTATATATGTATGTATATATGTATATATGTATGTATATATATATATATATGTATGTATATATGTATGTATATATATGTATGTATATATACATGTATGTATGTATATATATATATATATATATATATATATATATATATATATTGTGTGTGTATATATACTTGTTTCCCTTGGTCTAGAAGAATGTATTTGTTGTAGAGCTGTTAAAATAGAGACGGGTTGCTCTGGCAGGAGGAGGATGACGACACCCTGGGCTGCCTCAGCCGGTCCCGGTCATCTCTTACCAGTCTGAGGCAGAGAGGAGTTGAACAATCTGCTCTGAGAGACACAGGCCAGGAGGAGTAGCCTGTGTGGAGAAGAGCTATTAAGCAGACACAGGCTTGTGTCAACAGAAAGCATGAGCCATCACCACCGCCGTGTCCTCTCTCTGGAATGTACTGCTGACGCAGACATCCATCTGACACGCACGTTTCAATTCCATTTGATGTTTAAAACACACTTTTATATTCGTTCATTGTCATTTTTGTGGACACAATTTTGCTGTTTGACATTTCAATCGTAATACAGCTATACACATTGTTTTGTTAAATTAGAACCTAAATATCTGGCACAGTTCAAACCCTTTTCTCCCATATCTCTCACCACCAGCTGTGCAGACCCCGTTTTCTATATAATAATATCATTGGTTGACTGTCAACACATATGTTCTTTAAATACTGTATGTCAGGCCTGGTTTATTGTGTAATCCTGTGGTGGTTTAAAGGCAGTATAATAAAAGGTCAAACCCTTTATTGTAACCCAGTAAAGGACAGACACTTTAATCTTTAAGAGTCGGGTTCGGGGAGGGTTAGGGGGGCGTTTATGAACACATACTGTATTAACACGCCCCTTTTAGAAGCCAATGTATGTTTAATATACCACCAAAGTTCATCTGCAGCGCCACAGTCAGTCCTGAGGCAGTATAGATGTGATGTTTTCTGTGCCATGTGATTGCAGAGAGATAGAAAGATTGATAGATGAGAGGATGGAGGGATGACAAAGATAAGCTCTTCCATCTCAGCTGTATTGGAAAGGGGGGGGGGGGGGGGGGCAGCCGATGTTGCATAACAGCCTCAGGATCAGTGGTCTCCACCATCAATATGACCCCATTCTGCCATCGTATTGTTTGTGCATATAACACTGCGCACACTGTAGATCTCTGTTATTCTAAACCACGGAGCTTGCGTGCCACTGTATGACACATGTTTGCATGTGTGTCCTTGTAGCCCATTGCTTTGTGAAGTGGAGCAGTTGCATAATGGTTAACATCACTATGGCAACAGCAGCCTTTGCTGGGAATGAAATGGTGTCAGAGCTTTTTAGGCCAGGAGAGTCACAAAACATGAGTAACTTCTGTTACTACTCAATTCATTCACCAAGTCTGCTCCATCATTTCATGAGCATCCAGTCAGTCATTGTACATTCCTGCATACGGACATCGTGGCGCACACTTCCATTCAAAGCACGCAGTCCTATGCTCGATGCATGTGTCGCAAAAGACAACAATTATTATATTGCATGCCGACAGAAGTTCAAGATCATGCATTATGCAAAATCAATTTCACTTGTTTGTTCACTTCCACCAACTCATTTCCTTATCTTTCAGCATTTCACTCATTATCTGCAACAGACTGAGGATTACTTATAACTGTGAAGCACTTTCACTTATCACACTGTTGAAAGGCAGCAAACTATTCCACAGCTCTTCTGCGGGGGGGGAGGGGGGGGGGGGGGGGCATTGCAGTTTCACTGCCACAGCTTTCCCCTTGGCCCTTTGATGTTTATAGGACTTGTCCTTGACTGCCTCTCAAATTGGGATATGACAGGACACACAAACATCAGGAAAAACAGTGCAAAGCTTTCTATTTTTATTTCTGGTTGTTGGCATTTTGGGTTGTGTTTGTGAGTATGTGTGCGTGTGTGTGTGTGTGTGTGTGTGTGTGAGAGTGTGAGTGTGTGTGAATGTTTGCATGTGTCCTGATAGATGCTACATAATGTATCGCCCACATCCTCCCTGTTTTTCACATCCTTATATACACACACACACACACACACACACACACACACACACGCACGCACACAAAACAACAACAGCAACAGCTTTACATGGCCTACACTGCCACACAGGTCTTCCCTTTCGGGTCTCTATGTGGTCTGCAGAATAACTGTCAGATGACCTCTACATATGATCCTCTGCACCACTGCCTCCTCTCGCTGCCGTCTGAGTTATTGCTCCGTTGTCAGTCACACATTTTAACGCCCTATCGAAACAAAACGAGAACTTCAGGAATACAGCCATGCCTGTTTTGACAGGCGCTGAATTGAGTTTACTCAGTGGTGACAAGGTCTGCTGAGGCCGTTACATAAACGGGTCAATAATGTAATATACAGGAGATAGATGAAAGCCAGAAAATAACTTTCTGCTCTTTCTCGCTCATATGCAGAAAAAAAAAAAGAAGGAAAATCTTGCGAGATGTTGGTGCTTGTGGGGATTAATCTCCTGACCTGCTTAAAAATGAATATGATTTGATTTAAGTTCAGCCACCAGTTAAGTGTGGGCGTGGACGAGTGCACCAAAGCCGGTGTTCAGGTCAGGTCAAGAGAGCTTTGGTATGAGGAAGCTGTACTGAAAAGACAGGTACAGCAGGAATGTATGAATCAACCACACTCCTTCATGATGCTTCACGTGATGTCCATTTAACTAATTATGTTTTATAAACTGGCTGCACCTACGACTCTAACATTCAGTCTCTGTCACTTGCACAAATTTAGCAAAAAGAGTTACTAGCGTGACTATGGACTTTGTTTTTTAAATATCTGGCATTTTTGCCTTTATTTGGCAGTGTAATGTCTGTGTGCTAACACGCTCACAATGACAATGCTAACATGCTGATGATTAACAGCTAACGTTTACCACACAGATCACCTTAGTTTAGCATGTGAATGCACGTCTATACATAACGCCATGGTGATCCAGCCAATAGTTAGACTAAGGTAGTTCAGTCTGGACCAAAGTGGTGGATCAACCGGTCAGCAGCCATGATGCTAGCGTGGCTAAAAACAATTGTAACGCAAAGTCCACTTTGCTTTTTGTGGATCTGGCAAGAGAAAATAAAAATCTATATATATATTACTTTGTTAAGCTTCTGTTCAAAAGGTTGAGAATCAACTGTAAAGCTTAAATGTGAAGTATAAACATCATCAGTAGACTGCATAAAAAAATCTATATCTCAACTTGCTTTGCCCAGGAGCCACACATGTAAATGACAGCAGGCCAGGGGTCAGTCAATAAACAAACACGAGTGATATTTATCGGATAAAATGAATAAACAAAAGACCCTTTACCCATCTTTCTTTGAAATGCGTTCTTTTCAAATCAACTGACTTATTGTTATTATTTATAGTAATTTTTTTTGTCTACTTTGATGCTTTTCCAAGAACTCTAGCACTTTGCTAACATTAAAAGTCTGGCACCCAATTGCTGGCCAGATTTGACAAACTGAATGAATAATCTTTTTTTCTTTTTTAACTAAGAAACTTTCAATACTTCCAGGAATCATTATCTCTGAAAGGATAAAATCACACCACGACCCCATTCCAATCTAAACCATTAAATTCATAAAATCCCTGCCCTCTCGCTTGATCCTGCCCTCACATAAGCACAGGCTGCCGCCTCTGCAGATAAACTACCAGAGCCCACGCCGAGTAGGTTTTAACCACTGAATAGAATCGAACTGTTTACAGGAACGTGACACCACAGTGGAGGCTCGGTCTCATCGTCCAGTCGCAGAAGCAGAGCAAGGCAGAGAAACGGACGGCAAAAAGCAAGAGAGGTAATTGGAGGGTTACATAACGGTGGCAGTGACGCTGTCTGCCAGGCGTCGACCCTCGACCTTGCCTGAGGCCCCTGTTGTACTCATGGCATGCTGGGCCACTCTGTCAGACTCATTTACACTGACCTCTTAATTACTATAATGAACCATCAGAGGCACATATTTACTAAACACGTCTTTATTCAAGCTCACCCAAGAAGGTCAAATGAAGGAAGACTTTCTGCCCTCTGGAAACACTCCAAGGGTGTTACTGTGGCTCGCTTTACACTATTCCACTGCCAGGCCTCAATCAGATTAGTTGGGGATTACAGCAGTTTGGGTTTAGGCTTTTTTTCTTCTTTTTTTTTTTTTTACTATTTATTGCTGTTTATTTGCTTATTTATAATACTTGTTTTGATCTTGTTTCTTTTTTTACTATGTCTCTTGTTTGCACTTTACCTTCAGCTGCTGAAAATCGGTAAATGTCCCCGCTGCGGGACTAATAAAGGATTATCTTATCTTATCTTAGCTTATCTAAAATAGAAATACTATGAATACATAAAACCGTTGTGAAACGTTTTTTAGTCATAAGTGGCTGTGCCTTCCAAATGGAGCCTCAGCTGTCCACAGTCGGGCGTGGTTTCAGTGATAGACAGGTGCCAGACATGGTGTTAGAACAAGTTTATTATGAAATGAAAATTCAAACATTACAGCCAAGGATTATAATATTTACCCTGGGATTCTCTCGACCCACTGATATCTCTCTCCCTTTCCCCTACTCATGGACAATCCTCAGTGGTGGATTTACATAAGCCCTTCATATAAATAAATAGTGTTTGCGTGGATGAGTGTGTTTTTTTAATTTTTGATAATGCTCATTCCCAGGTCAGGACCCTCAAGAACATAAAATACTCATCTCTAAAAAACAAGGACGAAAAAGTCAGATTTGTCTGCAACAAGTGCAAACTAACCGGCTAGCCGTGTACTGACATCACTATGTGTGTTCTTGTTCACATATCAGCCTCCCACACCTCGGGCAGACTCCATGTCTGTGTCACTCTGCACAACATCACTGTGTGGAGCAATATCTGTCGGGTAATGTTTAGGTGAAGATCAGTACGGTGTGGATTTCTTTTTTTGCTGCATGTGAGGAGAAGTGAAGTAATTGTTGAATCAAATGAGTTTGCTTCTGCTTTTTAAGTCTTCTTTCCTGGAAATAGATATGTTTGGTTAAAGAGGGTGTAAATACTGCACTGTGTGTGTCAGCGACTAATGGAGGGAGAGTAGTGGAGATATTTGGTTTCATTTAAGTTTCAATTATTATTCCAGTATTTATTATGCATCTGTTAATGTTCAGCAGGTGTTTGAGGCCTTAATAATGTAAGTCATAAACATATTTCAACCACTGCTTTGCTTGTCTTTATGAAATGTTCTTCATCTTTTAGCCTTATGAAGATATAAGCCATGGATCATACCAAATATTAGCTAGCACTGTTATATTATGTAGATTAGAAATAACCAGATTTTTTTTAAGAATTGTTTGAAAAATTAATTGATTATAAATTAAATGTTTGAGTCTTTTTTTAAAGAAACAAAATGCCAAAAATGTACACTCTCCAGACTCTTTAATGTAAAACATGATTTACATGATAGTAAACTGTCTATATTTGTGTTTTGGACCGTTGGCCAAACAAACCAGTTTGGGGTTTGAGAAATAAAAACAAGCATTTAAAAAAATATTACAAATATATTTAAATTACAACAGATTTATTATATAAATTAAAAATTAAAAATTCACCCTGTGATTAATTTTATCTGTAAGACCATATATCAAGAAGGTTTAAAAAGCTATATTTAAGCTAATGGGATTGCTTAGAGTTAGCTAAATGGGAAATCGTATTACATTTAATGTGAAGGATTTAATGCTGATTCTTGGGTACAAATTAATCCAGGATAGTTTTGTCTTTGAAGAATCCAAGCCCGAGGCACAACATGTCGTCTCACCTTTGTCTCTATGAGACAAATTTAGAATGTAAATAGTGTGGTCCTGGGTCTATTTCCATGGCCCGGGGTTCCACGTATTAGGCACACACTGAAATAGTGGTGAGTTTACATAATTGAAGGTTGCAGACAGTCATAATGTCCTCTACAGGTGCAAACAGGAACAGCTTGAGCCTGTACTGTAGGGGGAAAATGACTAAGTTATCAAAAAGTTAATCAGCATTCACGTTTTACTGGCATGGATTTTTCTTCTGTACAAAAACAAAATAAATATTTGTGTTTTGCCACAGACTATTTGAATTAACTGGCGCCGAGGCACTGATTGCACATGGTGTATTAGGCTGTGTTATCCCTTTCGGATCATTAAAGCACAGCAGATTAAACAAACGTTTCTGGATGACGCTGTGCTCATTAAAACATGCCATTGATTTATTCAGAAATAGATTCCCAGCTAATAATAAAAACCTCTATTTAACATATCAAAGCTGAAGTTTAATGATTACCTTATGACTGACAGGAAGAAGTGTACGGTAGATCTTGAACAATACTATTTAAAACTCTGTGAAAAACAGGTGCTGGAGGGGGTTTGTGTGGTATTTGCTTGTCCTCACCTGTTCAGCTCACAGCTCTGTGGTCATTATGTAACCACATGAACAAATATGGCTTTATCTGAGGCCAGATGTGCAGGCTCCCAACCATCCTCTACTATCTCTCTCTGTGTGTGTGTGTGTGTGTGTGTGTGTGTGTTGTGTGTGTGTGTGTGTGTGTGTGTGTGTGTGTGTGTGTGTGTGCGTGTGTGTGCGTGTGTGTGATTTCTGCTGGAAAACCAATCAAGTGATGGACGAGAATAGGTCCAGAGAATGAAAGCTCCAATCATTGTGGTGCCATCGTGTCATCATTATGGGTCAGTGGCACCAGAGGTGCTCACCGCCATTCAATACCACACACTACAACAGAGTGATGACATCTCCTCATTAAAATAGCCAATACGCACAAACAGCCTCTCGTCAGTAAATCTACCTCGTTTAAATCAGATTTTGTTTTTGTTTTCATCTAACAGAATACCACTCACACGCGCAGCTAAATATCACCGGAGGAACAACACTGACCCCTAGTGGTGAGAGCGTCTCGGGAGAAACGAGAGCATGAGATTAAAAAAACGAGATTGCTTCTCAAATAACTTTATTAGAACTGAATGTATTCTGAATGTTTGCAGAACACTTAAAAAAGCCCACTTTAAGGTTACAGGGTGCTTTTATTGTCATTGTACAAGCTGTACTATTGCTACACAATGATAATAAAAAAGCACAAAAGAACAAAACAAAAACTATGACAGTGCAGGTTGAAGGATGAATTTAGGAGTCTCACAGTTTGAGGAAAGAAGCTGTTCTGAAGGCCGGTGGCACAGCAGATGATACTTCTGTATCTCTTGACAGATGGCAGCAAGCTGGGCCGGGCATTGTCTTTTAATATCCATTATCCCAGGAAGTCTGCCTTCTTAAGTTTTCTTATTCAGCCGTTTGAGAGCTTTTTAACCAGGATGGGGGTATCCTTTCATCTTAAACCGTAACATTGAACTGCCAAGACTTTTATTATTATTTTTTATTTTTCTTACAGTAAATACATTTTAATAAAATGTAAACTTTTTACAGTATTTCTTCTATATATACTATGCCAATGCAGTAGACTACTCTGCAGCCACACTTATTCTAGGTATTATTATTAGTTATTAACATTATTATTATTGTGGTGTAAGATAGATCCCGAGAGGCTCTTTAGGGTGAAGCAACTGGTGAGTCTGGAGCTTGGTGCCCCCTGCAGGACGGGAGACCTCAGTGTCCCGGGAGGTTAAATTATACACGTTAAATATCGCAATCTCGCGTTTTCCGAATTGCCTGAATTTGTTCATCGCCTTAAAATAAAGTGTCTCGAGTCCACGTATGTGTGCAGGGGGGAGGGGCGGGGGTGTCATGTGTGATGGGTCCACGCGCGTCTCAGAGAAGTGACGTGTGTGTGAGAGCGGCTGGTCTGGTGACGTGTCTCTCCTGCTCTCTCTTTTCTTACGGAGAGGCTGGATGGAGCCGCACTGACTCCACTAAGCACTCAAACTGGTACCAGTAACACGGCAGGAGTCGGTCTCAGGACGCCATGGGGAGTACGTGAGGGTCCTCTCTTGCATGCACGTGTTGAGTGGGGGGGCTGTCTAAAAATACCTGCTGTCTTTTTTTCATCTCGGAACTATAACGGACGTAATGCGCTCGTCGGAGAGCTAATTGGCTAACCTTGGATAGGTTAACGCTAGGTGGCAAGTTGGACGTCAGCTAGTTTGTAATGTGAGGCTTTTATTCTCCTCATGTCCCGCCTGGGACGGGTTCAGTACCGTGTGCTCCGCAACCGGAGCCCTCACGAGCCCCCTGCCCAACAGGCGCACGAGCGCCCTGTTTTAAAGGGATTGGCTCTCTGGGTTTGTGACCTGTAACGCTAGCTAGCATTCAGCTGTTCAGCCAGGAGGGTTCAATGAGAAGACGGGTTTCGTCTCCTTCCTTCTCGTGTGAGCACGTTTGTAGATCCGCAGCGTCGACCAGGAAAAACATGCTAAATCGGTTCCTGTCAATGTCAATTTTAGTGATTGACACAGCTGATCGGCAACCGGAGACCAAACATTCAGCAGCAACGAGGCCGCGAAACGGTCCAAAATAATGGCCACACACTGGATACTAGTTCCTCCAACGTTGCTCAAGTCTATTTGTTTGTATATCCAGATATTGCTGAGAAAGCTCAGCAATATCGACCAGGTGACCGCTGGCAGCTGTACACCTGGTGGTTAGTGATGACGTAGCTTCTAATATGACCTGGTGAAAGAAGACCGATGGCTTCAGATCCCACTCGTGTTTGTGTGGGGTTTGTGTGATGTTACCCGTGTGTCTCACAACCTGCTGATCTCTTTCTCCAGTTAAGTTTTTGGAGGTCATCAAGCCGTTCTGTGCGGTCTTGCCAGAAATCCAGAAACCAGAAAGAAAGGTATGTAAAGTTCCTGTTATATATTTTCATTTCATTATGTCTGCACTGTGCATATATGAATGAAAGATATGAATGACATGTGCTCTTTTTAAATCCTGGCAGATTCAATTTAGAGAAAAAGTACTATGGACCGCCATCACACTATTCATCTTCCTGGTGTGCTGCCAGGTGAGTTTCTGGGGACAACACCCAACCTGCTGGTCCTGTTAGTGGTGACCGTGGTTTGTGACACTGTTTTACATCTTTTTCTTGATTTCCAGATTCCTCTTTTTGGCATCATGTCTTCAGATTCAGCAGATCCTTTCTACTGGATGAGAGTGATCCTGGCTTCCAACAGAGGTGCATGATTTGTATTTGTTTAACAGGGTTAATCACAGAGTTCTTGTATGTCCTGCGCTTCTCCGATAAATATAAATATGTCTCATTTTTTACACAATCTCATTATCACGTGATAAGTCAAAGGTCAACAGATGTTGTCCCCTGTGCATCGCTTTTGGTATTGCTGCTATTGTTGTGCTGACTGAGGCTCCCAGTGACACTAATGCTGTTCCCCTCCAGGTACTCTGATGGAGCTGGGCATCTCACCCATTGTCACCTCAGGCCTCATCATGCAGCTGCTGGCTGGTGCCAAGATCATTGAGGTGGGAGACACTCCCAAGGACCGAGCACTTTTCAATGGAGCTCAGAAATGTAGGTCTACTGCTCGCTACATTTGCTATTTTTAGACCTCGTCACGAGCCTTTTGAAACTGAATATTGTTTTATTTGCCTTGAGGATAGCAGACACTGTTTGTTTTTGTAATAACATCAGTAGTAGCTGTACCTGCAAGATTTCCAATTGCAAATCTTTTTTTTCTTCTGTCTTTTTGCAGTGTTTGGAATGATCATCACCATTGGACAGGCCATTGTCTACGTTATGACTGGCATGTATGGAGACCCTTCAGAGATGGGTGCTGGTATATGCTTGCTCATCATCATTCAGGTTAGTCCAAACTTGCTGCTGCTCTCCTGCCTGAGACATTTCCAAAGTTAAGATTCTGTTATGAAATCGTGCTTTAGCTCGTTAATCGTTAAATGATCTTACCTGCTCAGATTACATTTGTCAGCCAAAATATTTAATTCACATTCTTTATAGTAGTCCGTCAATCAACCTGATTTGGTTGTGATGTCTAACGTCAAGTATTGTGTCAAGCAATTCGAGGTTGAATACAAAACATGTTGTGCAGTACATGTTTTCCTTAACATTCATTAAATATCTCACAAGTTAAGATGAAATTGTAATCGTCTCCCTTCGTGGGGAAGACAGAAATTAGAAAATTCAAACCCTGACTGGTTAATTGTGACTTTAATAATGTTTAGTGGCACGCGGCTGACACCTGAGAAGGTGTCTGTCTGAATCGGCTCGATTAAAAACCTCGAGCCCGTTTCTTCAGCTCTTTGTTGCAGGTCTGATTGTCCTGCTGCTGGATGAGCTGCTCCAGAAGGGCTACGGTCTGGGCTCTGGTATCTCTCTCTTCATCGCAACCAACATCTGTGAGACGATCGTCTGGAAGGCCTTCAGCCCCACCACTGTCAACACGGGCCGAGGTATGAGTACTGGGAAACGAACGCACCTTTTAAAGCCGAGTGGCGGTAAATGAGATGCGTCTTCATCCTGTATTATAAAGGCTAACCCCGTGACTCCTGTTGTTTCTCCAGGTACTGAGTTTGAGGGAGCCATCATTGCTCTGTTTCATCTCCTGGCCACCCGCACAGACAAGGTGCGCGCCCTGAGAGAGGGCTTCTACAGACAAAACCTGCCCAACCTCATGAACCTCATCGCCACCGTCTTTGTGTTCGCAGTGGTCATATACTTCCAGGTGAGCAGGCGACACCCGACTAAATGCAGTGCAGAGTCTTACCTGCTGTTGTTGCACTCAAAGAATTTGGACGACAATA
Source organism: Ophiodon elongatus (assembly GCA_016806645.1). Lineage (NCBI taxonomy): Eukaryota > Metazoa > Chordata > Actinopteri > Perciformes > Hexagrammidae > Ophiodon > Ophiodon elongatus. The sequence continues at coordinate 3,057,237 of JACSYO010000324.1, read as the reverse complement.
TTTTGAAGCAGAAATCGGTGCACTGATTGGCACACTTTGTTACCTCACCAGGGCTTCAGGGTGGACCTGCCCATAAAGTCGGCGCGCTATCGTGGTCAATACAACACCTACCCCATCAAACTGTTCTACACCTCCAATATTCCCATCATCCTGCAGTCTGCCCTGGTCTCCAACCTCTACGTCATTTCTCAGATGCTCTCGACGCGTTTCAGCGGCAACTTCCTCGTCAACCTCCTGGGAACTTGGTCTGTGAGTATATAATGGGTGCTCCACCTCCAGAACATCTCGTCTGTCTTTTGCGACATATTTGCGAACCATTAGATCGTATCAAGGAGTCTTAGTTATTTTCATAAAGAGGGCCCAGTCAGGTTTTGTCTCTCGTGATATATTTAAGTCATGGACTATCGGCATCTCACGATCCAAATCTTGTTTTGTTCAGGATGCCACGAGTGGGGGACCAGCTCGGGCCTACCCAGTGGGCGGTCTCTGCTACTACCTTTCTCCTCCAGAGTCGTTTGGTTCTGTCCTGGACGACCCGGTTCACGCCGGTATCTACATCGTCTTCATGCTCGGTTCCTGCGCCTTCTTCTCCAAGACCTGGATTGAGGTCTCGGGTTCCTCTGCCAAAGATGTAAGTCTGTGCTTGTACGGGTGTTTGCTCCTTGCTTCGCGTTCGTCCCACATGAAATGAACCTGCTTATATCAACTCTGTGTGTCCTCAGGTGGCGAAGCAGCTGAAGGAGCAGCAGATGGTAATGAGGGGACACAGAGAGACCTCCATGGTGCACGAGCTAAACAGGTACAAAGCAACCGTGCAAGCCTCAGGTTTCATATTTGTTCCTTTGCAGCACATTGAAAGATGTCGTCCAGAATATGTATGTATTTATACTGGCTTCACTCTTCACAGGTACATCCCCACAGCTGCTGCCTTTGGTGGCCTCTGCATAGGAGGGCTGTCTGTCATGGCTGACTTCCTGGGTGCCATTGGTTCGGGTACAGGAATCCTCTTGGCTGTGACCATCATCTACCAGTACTTTGAAATCTTCGTGAAGGAGCAGAGCGAAGTGGGCAGCATGGGAGCATTGCTTTTCTAGAAAAATACCAACCTTCTGACACATATCAGACACAAAGCACCCCCCCCCCCCGTCCCCCCTCCGTGCGCCATCAGTACATTTTGCTGCTGGGATAGGTCTTTCTCCGCCACCTGTGTTTTACCATCATTACCTCTCCAGCATGTCAATGCTGAGAACCATTTTGCTTACTCCTGCGTTGAGCACAGTATTGTGCTCTTCAGTCCGTGTACTCCAATAGCTATTACCCCATCTATCTGCAGGCTGCCTCTGTACCCACGGACTGTCTTATCAGCTGAAGAATGCCTACAAGCCCACGAGTGTGAGGGGCCGTCTTTGACTTACCTCAGGCATTGTTCATTGCAGCATGTTCAAGGAACACTAAAGACGGCGACAATGAGTTCGTGCTCATTTCAAGCTGAAAGCACTGCCTGGACTTTTCGGTGGAAACGAAAGAAAACCGTGTCATGTTCATCACAAGTAGCAATCAGGCTTGAGGTTTCTGGGGACCCATAGTAGGATGTGAAAAGTATAAATTAAATATGCTTGTACTCCTAATAAGGGTTCTTGTGATCTCAGCCAAGCTGTCGGTGTTTTTATTTACCTTTTTATTTAGATATTTTAAATGACGGACTATGTTTATATTCACTCTGGTCTTATGTAGGGCACAGTGTGTGTCCTCTGTCTCCGGGTCCTCAAAGGAAAGTGCTTGTCAGTGTCGTCATGCTCTTTTATTCCCACTGCCGAGATGGTCGGGATGAGGGTGGGTTTGATAGGGATGAAAAGGGTTTTTTATTTTGGTTTTTACTTTATGTAACAAACATAATTGTGTTATTAAAACAAAAAAATGGATTTTCTTCCAACATACTTGGAAATTTTGTTTTGATTCCTGTTGTGTCTTGTCCTTGTGTGTTCTGTGACCACTACAGGATACCGTTTTGTGGGTGAAATAATGAAGTGATCATGTATAGTGGCATAGCAATGAATTGTGTTGGCACACATCATTGATAGTTAAAGCTGAATTTGGCACTAAAGAGAAGTAAAACAAAGTTAGAGCAACAAGCTGTTGCATACCCATCAACTTACTAGGGATGTTAGCCTGATGCTGGCTTCTGGAGATGAGACAAGTTCAGCTTTTATAACTTGGCTGTAGTTTAATTCAGTTGCTGTAACTACAAATCAATGAACTTCCACTAGAGGTCACTGTATGAGGTTTAAGATAAACTTGTTTAACATAGTAAGGAGTAAAATATACTCTATAACCGGGTGGTGGGGGGTGGGGGGGTTGCTATTCAAACTGTATATGCCTGTACGTTACTACAGGCAACTTTACCGCATTACATTCAATATTTATATCAAATGTTGCTTAACAGAGCTCTCATGTGACGATGAAAACGGAGACAAATTAGAGAAATGAAATGTCTTCAAGAACAACCAGAAGTACAGTTACCCATTACTACTTACTACTGCTAGGTATCCTATGATTTAGTCACCAAACAGCAGAGCAGAGGGGTGTATTGTATAGGGTTAGGGTTAACTGTAACTCATGACTCACAGGTCATATGCCTAATAGAACCAAATTATAATGTGACAGTATTGTTAAATCTATTTGTAAATTCAGTTTATTTAAAATAATTCACAAAGAAAAAAAATATTTTTATTTCACTTTTTTTTATATATATTTATATGTCTTGTAGTATGAATTCAATAGAAAACACTAATTGTGTTCTTAAATGTACTATTTTAAAAAGGACCCCGTGACGTCATCACCGTGCGCCCACATGTGACCGGAGGGTCAGAGGGTGTAACGGTGCTGTCGGACGCCGGGTAGCTTGTCAAATGAGATCCTCGCAGTTGTCAAGTCAAATCCTCCCACACTGGTCATCTTTCACCGCAGAGGGCGACGAACAAACGCACCGGGAGGCATGTCGTACTGCAAGCAAGAGGGTAATTATAAATGTCTGCTTCCTTTTCACTGCTCGGTATCCAATGTCATCGAGCGAGCCACCATGCTAGGCTAGCTCACAGGAGGCTAGCTGCACGGCTAGCGACGAGGAAATCAACAGTACGGGTTTGTTCGTAACAGGGTCCGGCATTGTGATGACGTAATCACACTGGTCGTGCACTCATTTAGTTCACGCGTAACGTCACGTCGCAGGTTGGGAGAAGCGGCTGTCTCTCTCATCCTGAACGTGCGGTCCGGGCAGGTGAACCGAGTCAGAGAGCTCCTGCCCGAGAGCGCCATTAGGGGTCACTGTCAACTGCATAGTACCGGGACCGGGTCTTCTGCTTCTCTGTCATCCATTAAGTTTTCCTTAATTGTGTTTTTGTCATTTTAAAGGTAAAGACCACATCATCTTCGTGACCAAGGAGGACCATGAGGCTCCCAGCAACGCCGAACTCATTGCGGATGACCCCAATGACCCTTACGAGGAGCAGGGTTAGTCATTTGGTCGTTGTGTAAAACAGTGAGCCTGACTTGTAAACGTTATCCTAACTTGATCCTGTTTCTTCAGGTCTGATCCTGCCCAATGGGGACGTCAACTGGAACTGCCCGTGCCTGGGCGGCATGGCCAGCGGCCCGTGTGGCTCTCAGTTCAAAGAGGCCTTTTCCTGCTTCCACTACAGTAAGGAAGAGTTGAAGGGCTCCGAGTGCATCGACCACTTTCGCGACATGCAAGAGTGCATGCAGAGGTACCCTGAGCTCTATCCTCAGGACGAGGATAAAGAAAGCTCCTCCCAAGCGGAGCCCGGCTCTGGTTCTGCCTCCACCGACCCGGCCGAGGGCTCTGCCGCACCCCCTGAAACTGACTCTACCACAGCCGCCTCGACAGCCGAGTCTGCCGTCTCACCCGACGGCACGCCGCCTACAGACGACCAGGCGGCCAGCTAAGGTCCATCAATCATCATCCGGGCGTCCGCATAACTGACTCTCTCTCCGTCAGAGCTCTGACACTCACGGGCAACACTTACAGGCCGGCAGAGACGGACTTTGACTGCAGAGAAACGTAGCGTATGTACAAGAGTTTAGGCTGCTTTGTTTGCTGAGCAATCAAAAAAAACAAACATTGAATAATATGATTTAACGACAGCTGGCCAAGCTGTTTGCTGCAGGGACATAAGTTGAAGGACTCACTTTATATGCAATTTGGAATTTAATTTACTGCGTGTCAATCAGAATAGCCTGTGTGTTAGCGTTCATTATGTGTGTTCGACAGATTTAAACAGTAATCACTGGATTTTTTTTTTTTACCGATGTTCAGCTTTTCTTAGGAATTCACCTCAACTCAAGACAGTTTTGACTCCTGCTGTGACTCAACAGAGAAACCCTTTGCTTTCCATCATTTGAGAGACCAAAGAGCAGGTGATTGGTGAGAAGACAAGGATTTCTACATCGATATATAAGAGATGTTTTTAGCGGTTTGTTGACATCTTGTAGAGACTTCAGGGGTTTCATCTCGCCGTGTATGAACAATGGTTGACATATTTCCTAATTGGCTGTATCTGGTCTAGACCAAAGTGGTTTTTGGCACATTCAACTGTCACTGCATATAAATGTTGTCGTCGTCTTAATTCTGTCTGGTGTCTCCTGTTGGATGCTGTGGTCACTAATCACTGACATTCAGGCCTTAAAAGACTTGATGGATATTTCTCAGATATGTCCAGATTAAAATTATAATCAAACTATTTAAACTTACTTTTTTCCCTTTTTGTTCTTCTAAAGTCGAGGCACAACGCCCTCGTATGTCGGTAGTTTTCTTCTTCTTCACATGTTGAAAGTCTGAATTTTATGTGAGATTTTCTCACTGAAGTTGCCCAGAGGATTTCCAAGTTGAAGACAATAAGACAGAACCACACCATCATGTTTTACAGCTTTAACGCATGTTATTATACTGCCTGTATATTACAAATTTATAGTTTCATTTCATTGAATCCAAATGATTTAGCTTTCAAAATGTATTATATTTACTATTTATAACAAACATTTTAAATAAAAGTAATGCAAACCAACTAGACATTCAAAGAGCTAACAACGCTCAAGGTTTTGCACATCTTATATTTTCTGAATGATAACTTAAAAACATTGAACAAGACATTTGTTGGACTCAGATCTCAGAACAAATCCACAAATGCATTTGTCTTTATTTTGTGTTGCACATTGTTCTGAGCTTCAATGTTCTGAGCTACACCGATCATGAGTTTGACTCTTTGATAACTTCCTCCTGATGACGCAGCATATTGTCCAGGGATTTTCAGTCCCTTTTTCTGAATTGTCCACGGACTCAAATTTCCTTGTGAAATCCTCTTGAAGCCCGTTCCGCTTCTTTTTTTTTTTTTTTTTTTTTTTCTTCTTCGATCTGTATTCACGTACATCCGTTCCTCAGACCCTCTGATATAAGTACACCGAGTTGGGGAGTCCATGGGACCACCACACTCTGCATGGTGACCAGCAGACGGCCTGTCCCGGCCTCCTCTGGGCCGGCCAGCAGGTACTCCATACCTGGGGAGAAAAGGAAGCCATTGTGAATCGACCTAATCTTATTACAAAACTATCTCTTTGGTGTTCGCTTGATTTCTTTTTACTATTTACCGAACTGTGCTTTGGGTACCACATCAAAAGTGTCTTTTCTCTGTCGTGCTCTGAACTCGCCCTACCTGGGTTTAGAATAGGACAAGTGCAGCCACGGCTGGTCCAGGACAGAGGATAGATGCTGATGGTCCCCAAGTAGAGGGCCACTTTGCCTGATCGAAGGACCTTGCGAACTTTGACCTGCACTTCTGCGTGGCTGCCTTTGTCGTGAGCCGACAGCACACTGACCTTGATCACTGTCGTGGGGCCACACGGGAAAAAATTAGACGACAGAGATGTCATTTTGAAGCAAGTATGGATCAAACTTTATTAAACCGTTTTCATTGAGTGTCATGTCTTACCATAATCATGTTTGATCTTACAGAGGTCCGACACACTTCTCAGCTTTTTCTCTTTACAGCTACACTTTCCTGTGTACAGATATTGAGTTAAGTGCCAATCCACTTTTATCTCCATAAATACACTGCATGATTCCACAATTTTAAGTCTAGCAATGCAGATGAACGTCGCAGTTAATGAGCAACGCAGCTGTGCGTCAAAGGACTACTCACCTGTGTAATGCAGAGCAGAGACCGCCAGCTCCTTCGACCACTGTACCTCCTCTTCTATTGTGAACGTGTGATCCAGATCAGGGATTTTTCCACCAATGGGCACGTTGAACACCTGGTTATTTGAGTAGCTGCAAAAGTGGAATCGAACTCATCGGGTTATGGTTCACTGTTAACAGTTACTAGTTTGTTAATTAACCACATGTAGTTTTACATTTCAGGTTCCGTGTTCATGTGTAAATGATTTGGTTGACTCGGGCGTCGGGCTAACCTGTCCAGACACTGTCCAGTGGTCGGATCACAGCTGTGAGGGCATGCGCAGGGTTTACAGCCCTCCTCTCCAAAGCCCCAAAAGCCAGGCAGGCAGTGGCTGCAGCTCGGGCTGCCTACACCAGATTTGCAGTGGCACTGCCCGCTTCTAGGGTGGCACCAGGGGCCCTCCTCTACTGGACGGGTCGGCAAAGAGCCCTGTGGGTCGCACCAGCAGCCTGAGGAACAGACACAGACACAGTTGTGTATGCTGCTCAAACACTTGCTTTTCGTCTCTTCTTTTATTGTCAAATTAGGAATTTACAAAGATGTGCCAGCAGATGGCGCTATATGACATCATGATTCCTTTTCATTTCATCAACACAAACCTCCCTAACTTTGAAATATTTCCAATGAGGTCAAATCAACCATGACACCTCCTTTTTTTTTTGCTTTTCTGTCTGTTTGAAAACACATTAGCCAATCCCACGCCAGAGCAAGAGACCCCCCTCCCCACCAAGTTCTGAGTCTCTTACGTGTGCATGCGTGGGGGGAGTTGATGGGCAGCGATGGATGGCGGTGGTAGCCGTGGCGACAGCGCTTGCACCTGCGTCCGACAGTGTTGTGTCTGCAGTCGTCACAAACGCCCCCACTGGTGCCGCCGGAGGAAAGCCACGCCCGCTGGGAGAAGTGACAGGTATCGGCGTGGCCGTGACACTGGCACTCTGAGGTCGTGTGTGTGTGTGTGTGTGTGTGTGTGTGTGTGTGTGTGTGTGTGTGTGTGTGTGTGTGTGGCCGAAGCAATCGGAGACAAAGTGAGGACATCCAGAAGGGGAGAAAGGGAACATGGGTGACAGGGGAATCAAAAGTCTCATCTTTAGTCTATGTAGCCAGTTTTTATACTGTAGTCAAATATATATCTACTGTTGTAGAAATGATTTGCATCCTGTGCTGACAATACAGAAAGATTAAAAGTAGAGAGTAGACTGGAAAGGTATACCAGGCTCCAAGCAGCCAGAACCAAAGGTGCACTGACCTCATGTGGCCGTCTCTGAATGGGTCTTAAAAAGACCTTTTAACATGTTTTTGTTTGTATGTCTGAGGTCTGATTTTAAAATTTAAACATCGTGACAAAGTATGGAAATCATTGCCCTTCTAAAAAAAAAAAAAAAACATCTTGAGTATGTATTTCAAACACTGCTATATGGAGGGTTAAAAAAAAGAAATGAGTCTTTAATTAACTTTAAAGCACCTCTCTGGCCTTTTCTTTCTCAGCACGATGAGTGTGGTGCTGTCCTGTTTGTGGTCACTTACTCTGGCATGGGTTGGACTCCCCGCTGCTGCTGTTGGCAGGCCTCCAGGCACGGTCATTGTAGAGCGGGGCGCACTTCTCACAGTGATCGCCCGCTGTGTGATGAGCACATAGGCACCTACCAGGCACCTGGGAAACACATCTGGGGCTGCTCAGTTACTTCACTTACACTCGCAGACGTTACAAACACCTGCTTTCTGGGGAGATCTATAAAATAGATCCAGGCAGGTGGTGTAGGGAGGAAATCAAGCTATTTAAAGCTGGCACATCTTCCAAGTGCATTGTACATCTGGACCTAGCATCCTGACATGTGTTATACAAGACTGCAATAGAAAACAGGTGAGTGCAAAAACTCTCAATATCTCAGGATTGTTTTTTTTTTATTTTTTTTTTATAACCGTTCTTTTACTTCTCATGCACACACACAGTAAAAAGCCACTCACCATGTTACTGTCCTGTCGTGTGTCTTGACTGCTGTTGTATGGTACACAGGACTCAGCATGTCCATAGCACAGGCAGGTTCCTCTGGCCAGTAAAGTATAAATAGCATAAGGTGCTGAAGCTGGCCTTTCTCTGGTGGCTGTGGGGCTTGTCAACTCTGCAAGGGGAGTTAGAGGTGCAGGACACGTCTGAGCTTTCAGCAGTCTGATGCGGAGATTAGTGAGGGTGAGGTGGGCGAGGGCCTCTGGACTGTAAGGGTCCAGTCTTTTAACACTGCCGGGGTCAAGTGTCCGTAATATTACCTGGAAGGAGAGCACCAATCAGCACTGGATCAAACACTGTGAATCTGCCAAAAGAAAATACGCTGCACCTTTGTGCATATTCTCTTACCTCCCCCCCGCTGCAGGGTGTAGCGCCGGTATAACGGGACGTGCACAAAGAGCCTGGCTGAGTAAAATCATCCGGCAAACCAAACTCCATGCTGCAATTGTGCGCAAATAGCTTAAGAGCGTCCCAGGTCTTTCCAAAGTCAGCTGAACGCTCAATGGCCATGGCAGCAGGCCGCGGTGACCTGAACACCAGAACTACATGGGACAGACAGAACTGCGTTTCCAGGTCCAACCGGATCTCAGCCTGCTGCTCCCGCGTGGCGGTGCCTGCACCCGATGCCCACCAGGTATCCGGATGCAAGAAAGGGTCGTCGGTCATGTGAGCAGATGGGTGGGTGTCCTCGGGGCAGACGAGGTGGGGGACCACGGGAGGACTTGGGCACGGGCTGTGGTGGAAGGATCTGTTCCCACAGCAGCTTGAGTGGGTGAGGAGGGTCCTGCCACTCGCCAAGTTCCCGATTGGTGGGCTACAGGCATGGTCCACACATCTGGAGACTGACACAGAGGGGGGATGGAGAGGCGGAGCTTTTACAGTATATCTGGTGACAGAAACATCTTTAGAAAAATAAATAAAGAACAAGCACTTTCCAGCACTGACATCATGGACAAACCCGCAGTCCTCTTCATTGTGTTTCCCATGAATATTTAATTTGCTTGACCTTTGTGCCACTGCTGCTCGCTCTGATGTGACACAGTATCATGCTCTTTCCCCATTGGATAAAACTATCAGGTTACATGTCACAAGACACAATCGAGCAGCCCCCCTATCAAATGTATCAGCAACAGGTCTTTGGCCTTTACTTTACCTTTGGGACCGCGAAACTTAAGCAAATACAATGAAGAACCACGTAAAGCATCATCAGGTCATCCATGTCATCACAACGGTCTGCCCAATCAATAACATACCACAACGGGAAACACGATACGGCAAGTTCAGCCACACTGACGCACGATTCAGAGACAGAGGAGCAACAGCAACAGAGATGATGAGGATGATGAGGATGATGAGGATGATGATGATGATGATGATGATGCACCTCACCTGCTCCGCTCCTCGTCCCAACCAAAAACAGCCAACAGAGCGCCACCAGCGTCTGATGCCGACCTCTCCCGAGCACATTAGGCACTCTCATCCTGGTTTCTGCTGAGTTTACAACGCACATGGTTCGACAAAACGCCTTCCAGCCGAGATTGGTCCCAACATTATGTAAAGCCTGACAAACGGCCAAGCGCATTTTCCTGCCAATTACGCAATGCGCATTTCCTTCCCGATATCCTTCCCGGAACAATGTGGAAAGAAAAAAAAATCCTTCATAAAGTTTAGTGCATCCTCAGTAACGGCTCGTGCATCTCTCTCGCAGAAGTGGATTCTGCGCAGCAAAAGATGGACGGGATGGATCATTGGTCAGTCCAAGAATATTTGACATAACGAAATTTTACCTAATTACCATTTGATAAATTCATCCATTTTGCGCAACAAAAAGTGTCTAAACGATGAAAATGATGTGTCCTATTTTATGCTAATTAATACATGCAAATGTTGTCATTAATTCACAGACAATCTGAGAGCTCCGAGTCCCAGCGAGGTCCAGCGCTCTGCGCTCTTACGCACATGGAGAGGAGGGTGCGCTCTATTTATCCATGGTCCTCCCCGCCCCCACACACACAAACACACACACTCACACACACACACACACACACACACACTGTGAAGATGTTGTACTGCAACAACACTAAACCAAAACTACCCTGGATGGAGAAGATGTATTTTTGTCTCCTCTCTGACAGACTTTCATCCATTTGGGGTTCTGTGAAAGATCGTGTGCAGAGGAGGACAAACTAGTGCAGTTAATGTGAACCAGCCGCACAGCACATACCAGCTAAACCAGGTCCCTCCACTAACCAGGGCCTCGTAATGGGCCGAGGAAATTAGTTTATCTGCTCCTGCCATTCTGTTTTTCAGCTGCAGTGATTCCAAGTTACAGGTCTCTTTGAAGTTTAGTAGGAAGTAACCTGAGACAGGAGCCAAAAATAGTCCTCCGTGCAGTATTTGCAGCTTGATGGAGCATTGTGGCACCAAAAGAATCGGACAGCTTGGAGTTTCATGCAAATGACTTGAACAAGAAAAGAGGTTTTCTCCCATCTGTCTGCCTGACTGCATAGATTACTCTGCCATTATTCATTAAAGCCCTGGATAGTGAACACATGGTCTGATATATGACAGTCATTCTTTTTAAATTAATTTTAACTCCACACGTCAGGAAATCTTGAGTCTTTTGCTGAGCCTGATGTATTTCCCCTCCCTGGCAACCTCAGAGAATAAACACCATGTCTCTATAGTTTTATGGCTCAACTTCAAATACACGGGGCTCCGAAAATTGGAATGGATGCTCAGAATTGGATTGGTTCCCATAAATGTATTTAATACCATGTAAATTGTTTACAGACCTGCCTACTTGCTTTTCCCCATGAATGAAGAATGAAAACAAAATTACCAAGGAATGCCATGGGCAATGTTTGCTCTGACAGAAAATACAATATTATGTTTATAAGCAGCCAGCAGTGGGTTACTCGCATCATTTTGTCCAAGTCATCAATCCTTCATCCAGTCCATCTGTGTTCATTTTAAATGTATCTCCCTGTTAAAGTTTTTATTCTCTTTTCCACAGTCTCCCAACTTGTATATCACTCCAGTAGTGCATTTGTCTTTGTTCACCCCTCGCTGGTCTCACCTATCATCTCTCTGTCCTCCTGCTGTCCTCTCTCAACATCGGCTATAGTGTCTGGCAGGCCTCCACACACTAAAACCCGGAGGCTCTCCATCTTCTGGCATCTCAGTTTCTCCTTTTGTCATGCTCCAGTGGTACAGTATATGCCAAGAATAGCTTTATGGGAGATTAGGGTAATGCCATTTATGAGGGATTAGCTGTTATCTGGTTGTGTTAGTGGCATACAGCCGTAGTTTATGGCTGCCTTGTGCTGGTTTGGAGTCAGTTCTGGATCGATGGGACACACGGAAATGAGTTTCACATCTGTTCACGTGGTTGCAGGATGCGAGGACCTGTGTGCGTTTGTAATGGAGAAAACATATAGTGTGAAATATTCAGTGTGGTCCAGCTGTGGTTTTGCTTTCACTGACATAATCAGGTTGGTTCTGGCAGAAGTCCATACTGTATTTATGAATTCACGTCACTGAGGTCTGAGGCCAAGGTTTGCTGCAGAGCCATAAAACATTTTAAGAGCAGCTGGTTCAAGTGCAAGTAAACTAAGTTTGGTTTACTCATTTAAAATGCAAAAACACATTGAATTCTTAATTGACTAAATTGTAATGAAGGGTAATTTTCTGTGATATAGGAATTCAGAGCCGCCCACATCCAATAAAGTGCTTGTTTAGAACGTGAGCGTCTCAAGGAGGATGAACAACAGAATCCACACAGCAGTTCACAACACGTGTTTCATCTCAAGTGCAGAGAGAAAAAATTCTTATTTTTTTCTTTCAGTACCTCTCAGCGAATAAATTCTCTCGATGCTCAGGATGTATATTTATCCTGGCCCCCAGCTGGGAGAGATCAAATACCAGCCAGGAAAGGTCACAGAGATCTCCTACCTGCCGCGTGACTGCCTCTCTAATTGCTCCTCTTTCTCTCATTTACAGGGCTTAATAGGGGCCGGGGGTTAGAGAGCTGGGGTCAGACGAACAGGGACTCCCCCTTCCCGCCATTTTAATCTCTAGTGTTTGTCCAGGCTGCTCGTGTGTGGAGCACATGGTGTCGCTCCACACACACTTCTCCATCTCCTTCTCCATCTCCTTCTCCCTCCGTGTCTTCTCTCGGCCCTTGTGTTCTACATGTCAGCTCATATATTCATCCACGGATGAAGAGGATTAAGCTGCTTCCTAACGCGACTTTACTGCATTTAGCCAACATGATCACGCCTGGATTCGTTTCTCCAAATAGAAACGTCTATTCAGTTAGCGTGCGTTCATTTGGAACAATGAAGTTTATATAACGGTCTCATTTGAATGTCGCAATTTGGGATGGAATTGTTGTTGTGGAGACTGTAACTGCACACAGTAGGAGCAAATGTGACGTCATCCTCTGGCTTACAAGAGCAACCAGTAAGTGCGATGGTTAAAAGGAGGCACTTGAGGTAAGCACTGAGGTCAGAGGTAATTATCCTGTTGAATCTTCGGAGGAAGATTCATAGCTTTTAAAACCTAAAGTACACACTACTAATGTCATATATATTCTGTGGCTCCACCAACAGTTGCACTTAAAATTATACAGCAATTCCTAAAACTCTTCCTCAAAACCAGTCAGTTGACATAGTTTAAAGTTGAAAGGTCAAGGTGATAGGTCAACAACAAAGGTTTACAGTTCAAGTCCAACAAAACCAGGAGGACTGTATTTCTTTAGGATCTTTTGAGTTGTTCTATTGCTTTAATTTATTATCACTGTGAGCACGGTAATCAGTGTGGACAGCTTACAAAGAAAAAGGCTTCACTGTGGATGTTTGCTATGATTCTCATGACATGGAGGTTTTAAAAAAATTAATTAATTAAATGCACACAGAGAGATGGTTTAAAGTCTGTTCGCACCTCTACTTGTGCGAGTGTGCTAGCATTATAGGTTTAGATTGCATGTTGTCGCTTTGATGTGAGAGGATGAATGACACAGATGAAGCTGCTCCACCAGAAACTGATCGAGGCCAGATGAGACAGAATGACAAATCAAGGCCTCAGTGAAGCACTCAGGCAGCTTGCCAAACCAATAATGTATGCATCTGTTAGCTTGTGTGAGGAATTGTGGGTATGTTTAAGTGGAAACTATGCAGAACGGTTTCCATTTATTCTTTATTAATGTTTAACAAGGAGGAATTTCAGAAATATTAAAGAGGGGCTCACTTGAGGAGACTTCAGCTGAGCGGTGGTGACTTACTTATAGCTGAATCTCCTGTTTATTATTGGACAACAAATTAATCTCCCCCCTCCCCACCCCCCACCTCCTTCAGTCTTGTGTCGCCGACTGTCTGACTTCTTTATATTTGTTTATGATGTCATCAACTACCAAGACCAAAATGTACTCTTGTGCGTCACCAACTCGCTCACATAAACCTATTGTCCCTCTGACACACAAACACATGTACAAGCATGCACATACACAAACACAAACACAAACACAGACACAATTTCTTGATAACTCTTGGCTTTCCATCGCCCACCCAGATAAACAAACTGGAATGCCAGTAGACACACTGGTTTGTTACCACAAAAAAACACACACACACACATGTGTTACAGATTCCACTCACTGCTTTCTTATTCTTCCAGCTCATATTCGCACACCCACTTAGATAAAGCAAAGTGACGTGGCTTACATAACAATTTATTTTAACTGTCTCAAAGAACTTCAATGGATTCAGAGGAACTGTAGTTTGGCACAAGGAGGAACTAGCTGAACAAATGTACCTACCATCAGTGTGCTGGGGGTCGGAGGTCAGCGCGAAGAAGCTGGGATACGTACTGGACACTCACTGGAGTTCAACATCAGTTGGATGCAGGAAGTCACAAGCATAATAAATTCACACAAGCAGCTTTAGTTCTTTAACTGAAATTCTCTCTCCGTGCTCCGTGCTATGACCCATGTTGTCTGACTTTGGTTCTCCTCCTAAAAGTCACACTAACAAATGTAGCAAATGAGAGGAAAAATCAAACGCAGCTGTTTGAGGTCCTGGGCCACAGGTTGGGGGTTCCAGTCTGTCTCTTATGTCTGGCCACTTTGCTTCTTTGAGGCCCTCCTTTGCTCATTAAACAAGTTTTTATTGGCATGCCAAGAGTCCACCTGTGAGTCATCCAAGCCATGACGGAAACTTCAATGTTCAGCCAAGCACAAGGGTCACCGTTAAACAACAGTACTTCATATGACTGGGCAAAGTCAAAAACCACATCTGCATGGAGGCAGCCTCACATGTATGTTGCTGGTATCTGCTTTGCTCTTGTAAAATGCACTGCCACAGAACACTGTGATGTTAACGTGACCATGGCTGCCCTCGCGGTGGTTGTGTTTTATCTTTGAACTGACACCAGGGATGTCCCTCAGATCAGATGCCCTTTAAAAGGGAAAAAAGTGCTTTGAAAATGGGGTTCTGCGATGTGTATTAGGTTGTAAGTGTGAGATGTAAATTATTCAGACAGTGTCCAGGAGCGCTATTTGTTCCTGTATAGTTTTATCGTGTACGTCACGAGGAAGACTTTATAGCTGTGGGGCAAATGATCAGTGCATGTTTTTCCACAGTTTTCTGATCAAATTAAACACAATTTCAGTCTATTCTCAAGAAAGTGTAATGAGCCTCTACTGGAAACCACAGCATGCCTTTGTATGTTTCCATTCCTGTGTGCAAATGCAAAAAAAATTAAATCACACTGCAACGTGAGGGTGTGCCTGCAATTGTGGTTGGATTGTGGGTTTCTGCTTGAGATATGTGCAACTGCTAAGCCCTCCTGGCTTGCCCAACAATGTGACAGTAAGAGGGGGATAGGCAGTGTTTGATCCCATCAGCCAACATCTGGCCCTCAGGAGGAGCTAAAGTTAGCGGCACATGCTGATGTCATTAGCGTAAAATGGGATTTATATTCACAAAGCCATGACCCTCACAACATCCCAATACTGTGAAAGTAGGGGAGAGGGAGGATGAGAAGTGGATAAATAATATAAGGATTTCAGGATGAAGAGGGGAGAGGATGGATCATACATCTGAATGATTATGTAAGTGACTAATATTGATGTTCTTTAACGGTTGATGTTGAGCCAGACCTTTCATGTCAGCATCAATCTACTGCTGGACGGCTAGTACGGGAAGTGAGAAAAGGACGAGTACGGGGTGGATCAAAGCTGTAACAAAGCTTGTTAGGATTTAATCAGTTCCACTCACCCAGAGCTGCTAGGCACATCTGCTCAATCAAGTCCCATCGCCATGGTGGGCTCCTGGCTCCAGAGATGGCTACAGTACTGCCAACCAAAAATTGGTAGGCGACCATGTTTTCAGGACCACCACCTCATCAGAGACTTGTGGTTCATGTGGGAGTTTTCTTTGGACCCTCTCTGGCCTCCTCACTGATTTAATCAATACCATTAGACATGTGTTAATGATTAATAAATTGCTGTGGTCAGGATGCTTTGAGTGTTGAGGCCACTCTGATATGATAATGTCTTTATTAGATGTGGGTTATTTAGACCCCTGGGAAGGTCTTTCATTTGGTTTAGGCTTCCTCGTTGGGTGAGGTCATTGTTTTGAGACTGAACGCTATTGAGAAGAAGCCAACGAAGCAGAAGGCCGCTTACCAAACATTTCAACAGCCCTATTCTGAGTAATGGCCACGACACATGTATTGCAGTCTCCATAGCATCCATATCAAGTCACTCTATTTGACCTTTGTTCTTTGTCTCCACTGTAAAGCATTTTGTTCGTGACCTTCTCACAGAGCTGAGTACAGGGATGTAAGTCACCTCTGACCCCTTTGTCCTCATGATCCCAGCCGCACTATACCTCCTCAGTGACTCACCGATCCCCTCTCGACCTTAATTTATCCATAGCCACGTGGCAGCATGTCCCTATGCAAGTGACACGTGAGGGTTCAGACACATGAGACTACTCATTTGTGCTTGGCTACCCAATCTCAGGCTGCTCTGATGGGTTTCAACTGAAGAGGCCAGGGGCAGGAGCAGGGGCTGCAGTGCTTGGTGCCTGTGATCTGCCATGGGAAACAGACACGGTTATGATGCCCTTGTGACCCAGGTGTTCTGGTGCTTACCTGTGGAGAACAGCGTCATATCAAATTTCTGTAGTGGTTATGTAAATTCACTCAGTTTTGTTCCTTTAACTTTGAACTTGCGAACTATGCTTCCAACGTTATCTCTAGGAACAGTGCCTTTGCTATCGTTTTGTATCCTTTTCGTGCAAGGCAATGATCTCATTGCACAACCTGCTGAGCTCCCAGTAGACCACTAGATCACTTAAAACGTGTGCAATACAATACACTGTGCAATAACAGTTATAATAGTTATTCTGTCTGTATATAATTATTTCTTTTCAGTTATTGTGGATTCTTTACTGTCTTTTTTACTACTGTTTTTGATGCGTATTTGCTTATTTAGAATACTTGTTTGGATCTTGTTTCTTATGTATCTTTTTTGCACTTTACCTTCTGCTGCTGTGATCCTGTAAATTTCCCCTTTGCGGGACTAATACAGGATATCTTATCTTATCTTATCTCTTTTCTTAACTTTTTGGACAATTCTCTTGACTTACCCATATTTTTAATGTGCAATCAAACGCCACTACCAGTCCAGGCATTTGATGTGTTCTATCTCAAGCACACCTGATGCAACTAATGACGCCGTTGATTAGTTACATCAGGTTTGCTTGAGGCAACACCTGATTTGCAAGTGTGTGCTCTTATGAGGGATTCTATTCAGGGGGTTGAATCATTTTGAGACTGCAGTAGTCATTAAAAGTGGCATTTTGTGTTGAATTTGGAGAAACCACTTGTAACATTAGTTGTGTTAAGCTATTTAAATTGTCCTTTTTTCAGTTGTTTATTGAAAATGCATATGTGTATATGTGTATGTATATGTATGTATTTATATATTCCTTTGAGTAGTTATTGTAATATATAGCAACATTTAGTAAACTTTCAACTAGTATTGATAGATGTCAATACACATAGTGCATCAGGTATTTGTCATACTTTTTCTGTGTAAATGTGTATTACAGTATGATCGGCTGCAGAAGCTTGAAAAGGACTTCCAGCCTTTTAAAGATCTGTGGACAACCACCTCTGATTGGCTTCGTTGGCATGACCGCCGGCTCAATGACCCACTGTCTTCCATAGACCCTGAGCAGCGTGAGCGCAATGTTACAAATGCCGACAAGACCGTGCACAAATGCATTAAACAGTTCAAGGACATTCCTGGCAGGTGACACATCTATCACCATTCAAACTTAACAAAGTGAAGTGTGATTGTTAATACGTCTGACGTGCTCTTTTCTTGTCCCCATGTGGATGACATAGCTCATGTAAGGTAGCTGGGAAAGAGTACACCATTGAACAGGATTCGTTCTCTAAATACAGTGTTTTATGAAGTGTTAAGTTGGTACTAGGATGTGTAAGGAATGGAGTGACCCTGTGGAACTGCAACGTTTGGACATAATTTGGGAAGCTTATTTTAATTCTCTGCATGAACAAAACTTTTAAGTTAAAATGCAATTTTCACAATAGGAGCACTTGAGAGGGGCGTTACACCTACAAAGTGATGATGGTGAAACAGAGTCCAAGTGTTTTTTTGTTCAAAGCAACTCCACTAACTTGTCTTGCTCATTCACACAAATTATCAATCAGACGAAGTAGAGTCCCATGACCTGACTAGGATCCCCTTCCTGGGGTCTTGTCAGGTATTTAGCTATTAGTGAGGTCAATATATATACACACTATCTTGTTTTTCTTCCTTTCTGAGTACCAGTATACACACAGTCAGGTTAAACTTATTTTGGGGGAACCACTAACACCTCTGACTGTCAAGGTGAGTGCTGTGGAACCATGATGCAGCGTGACATCCATCTTCTGGAGCTTGGCAATTTGTGTGAAAGTTTAGGTCCTGTTTTTTAATATCGAGGGTATTTTCTAAACCTTTGAGGGCCAAATCAACACCTGAGAGAGCCAGCTCAGAATGACTCAAGTAGACACACACACACACACACACACACACACACACACACACACACACACACACACACACACACACACACACACACACACACACACACACACGCACACGTATGGTCTTGTGTTTTGTATCATTATTATGCAGTGTCTTGTGTTGTGCTACTGCCCTCTTCTGGTGCTTGCAGGATGTACTGGAGAAGTGGCTTACATAGCAGCGTTCCTGACTCTACTTGGAGCCAATCTTCAGCTCTGATGATATCAACCAGCAGCTGACTGTGGAAGGAAGAATATACCAGCACATGTATCAAACATGGAGGTGCATCATAAAAAGTGCCTTTAATAATTGAAAGGTCAGAGCTTCCAAGACTTTATTTTAAAACCTTTTTAGAATTAGATTTTTTATTATTTTTTGGGGGCTGTGTTATGACATATAGCATACATTTTGGCAAGAGTGTGTTTTATTTATTTGTTTTAATAAAAGAAAATTGGAAGTTCAACCTCATTTCCATAAAAAGCCAAAATATGGGCAAAAATGTCCCCTATGAAACCCATTTAAACCACAATTTTTGATCCAATGGCCATTACAGCATAAAAGCATGTCACCTGTCAGAAAACAAATGAATGTTACTACCGAACTGTGTATTTATTCCTTCTTCGCCCTTCAAAGGGAATGAGACGCCACCAAATGGTGATGCTCGTGTCGTTGGATCGCCATAACAACACGACGGGGTTGCAACACATAAGTGTGATAGCTCATCCTGCTCACAGGGACCAGAGCTGTGGATTTGTGCCGTGACCGCGAGACAAAGCCTCGTACAACAGGGGGCCCATTGTTAAAGTGTTAATAAGATGATAGATGTTTTTTTTTTAATTAAGGCCTTCACTGTAAGTGGGTTGTATCTCAGTTAGTGCATGAGTGTGAATACATATCAAAAAGTTGCATTACCCATAATATATTGTATACATATTTCTCATCTCAATCAATTGCATTTTTACGATCTATGATCATCTAAAAATCAAACCAATCACAAATCACTGAACGTATTGTTGTCATGGGCGGATTATGAAATGGGCCTCTGGGCACAGGCCCAACCACCTCTCCTACATAAGAGCAACAAATGCAGACGTAAAAGTTGTTTAGCATCTTTTGTTGCTGTTTTGTGTCTCTTTGTAGGCGTTACACATCTCTTTGTAGTCATTTTGTGTCTCTTCATAGTTATTTTGGTGTTTTTGTATTTTTATATTCTGTGCTTATTTTGCCCTTTATTGTAGTCGTGTTGGATGTTGTGTGTCTCTTTGTGATTTGAGTATTTATTTTTTTGTAGGTTAGTCATAGTGTGCCATTGTTTTTCTGTGTGTTCCTAGGGAGAGTACAGGGCAGCCATGGCAGAGGAGTGGCTGAATTGTTTCAAAGAGCTTAGTGTTCCACACACTGACGAACCCAACAAGATCAACACCCAAGGAGATCCAGTCAAGATCCGTTCCCAGCAGATAGGAACCATCCGATCATCAGCAGGCATTCAGGGTCTAAGCCTATGACATTTTGATTAGTCAGACCATCAGACTGAATCAGTTTTTGGTGTGTTTTAGACTTAACTTTTAAT
The DNA here is from genome assembly GCA_016806645.1 of Ophiodon elongatus. NCBI lineage: Eukaryota > Metazoa > Chordata > Actinopteri > Perciformes > Hexagrammidae > Ophiodon > Ophiodon elongatus. The sequence goes on along the minus strand of JACSYO010000324.1, from coordinate 3,037,312 downwards.
TATCATTTACCCTTACAGTCATCACATGTTGTCATTTCTATGTGCATATATATCAGGTTTGTCCAAGGATAACTAACCAGTGGAGAATGGTGTGATTGCCCAGTACTCTCTGTGCTGGGCTTTATTCATTGATCCCCAGGGACAAGCCAACAAATGGATAAAAAAGATGGTGAGAAAGCCGTGTGCTGATCTGACCTGCAGAGGGTGCCAGTGAGACAAATATATATGAAAAGTAGCTGTATCAAAATCTGAATTTATTCCTTCCCATTACATGTGTAGTTTGTAATTTTACTGTATGAACCAGTATCAAGAGTGCAGCTGCTTAATATGTTGTTAAAGTTTAGTACCTGCTTTGGCTCCGTGGCAACCAGTGGGTATCTGGGTTCTGTTGGGATGAACTCATATCACAACTCCTCAGGAAAGCGTCTCAATGTTTGTAATTAAGCCACTGTTCATTCACACTTGCTTCCTGTTGCCACTCAGGAGCAGCACAATGGATTGGCAGTTATAAAGCTAAGTGACCGGGACTTCCTGCGCAGTTTCTTGAGAACACCGTTAGCTTTGGTAAACCCTGCCTCTTGGACAATAGAGGAGAGGAGTTAGATCCTGCTCAAGGATCTGTCTTGTTGCAGTAGGTGAATACACACGACACACACACACACACACACACACACACACACACACACACACACACACACACACACACACACATATTACAAACAAAAATCACTTGTAATGTATGGCAGTGTTATTATGCAAATATCTACCACATATTAGTAGTCACATTTTTCTTCCCTTAGACATTTAAGAAGGTGAGTAGCACAGTGCTGAAGCTCGTGGGATTCAGTCGTCTCTTGAAGACTTCAAGTTGTACATCAGCACTAAGCTGCCGAACCCACACTACTCTCCATAGGTCTCCACCAAAGTCACCCTCATTAACTTCACCCTGTCACTCAAGTAACATGACCTAAACAGATAAAAGCAAAATTCAGATTTTAAAAAACTTTATTTTTGTAGATTTTTACCATCAATTCTTTCAGTTATGATCACACTTTACTCAGCTCCTTCAACATGTAGATCTGACAGAACAGTTATTGTGTTAGTTGGCCCAGCATCCAAAATACACAGTCTTTGTGTTTATTGAAATATTGAGTGCAAAGTATGTAATAATAAGTAACATTTAAAAACAATGGTCACGCAAAATTACCATTCTTTTTGTCTTTCAGTCTCATCTGTTTGCTAATTGTTGTTAAATACTGTTTGAAAATATTCTGCATTTTGCAACTCAAATTCAAATTGTTGGTTAAGGATTTTAAGGTTCATTAAAAAACTGCTTGCGACTTTGTGCGAGATAAAAAAAAAAAACAATATTTTCAGAATCAAATTTAGGGTATGAACTTTATTCTAACAGTTATGTCTTGGTCTTACAATTTGTGTTTGTGTAAATGTGCATTTTCAATGGTCTGAAGCAGTGATTCTCAACTGGTGGGTCGACCCGTTTTCACGGGCCTTTGCCTGGGCAAAAAAACATTTGATTACATTTTTTTTTTTTATTTAATTTTTTTTATCCTGTGGTTTTATTTTGAAGGGGATTTTTTATGCAGCGGAGTGTCGTCTATTCACACTTTTTTGCCGCCTCTGGTTTCGACTTGTTTTGCTCTTGTGCCTCCATGTTTTCAGCAGCATTGCTGCTACGTTTCAGCCTCATTGTTAGAGTTTTTCAAGGCGGCGGTGATTGACAGGTGACGACGGGTGATGTGTGCCAGGTTGGGTCAAACCATCCCGATATGGGGGAGACTCTGGGTTTTTAGGATAATGACATTGAATAGCCTACTGAATATAAAATTCAGCTTATGAACTTACACTTATATTTTATTGAAAATGTATTAAATAAATATTTTTAAAGGATTTTTGAATCGATGCTAATTTTAAATATATATTTTTTTAAATCTTCACGTACCCCCGCCATTTTACAGTATAGAAGAACACCGTGACCCGCGAAATTAGTTTTCTAATTGTTATGTATGTTGTAATACCTCGTGTCCTGAAGATGCACTTTTTGGTTTTTAATTCAAATGCAGCTAATTGAGTGTAAAAGGGAATAGTTCCCTCTCTAGCATCGCCACCAGCTGGTCGTTTTGGTTTATCATTAAACTTGTTTTTGTGTTGGAATACATATTCTGTACTATCTCAGGTTCAAACTGCACCATCTTTTCATTAAATAAATTTGAGAAGTTGAAAATGTTCCTCGATTTGGGTCGCGGGTTGTCATTAAGGGGTGATGGTGGGTCCCACAGCCAGACCAGTTGAGAACCACTGGTCTGAAGGACCAGTTGCTGGGCCAGGTGGTGGCTGAGGAACGTCCAGACCTGGAGGAGACTAAGAACCAGCTGATCATCAGCAACGCAAAGAGGAAACAGAGGCTAAAAGAAATTGAAGATGAGATCCTGTTCTGACTCAGCTCCACAAGGGAAAACCCGTGGATAATGAGGAGCTCACTCAAGTGTTGGGGGGCTTCCGAGATCAAAGCTGGAGAGATCAAGGTAAAATAGTGGGAGAGCTATTACCTCTAATTTCATATATGGCCTACCTTGGAAGGGGTTTTCTCGCCATTTTCAATCAAACTGACAAGCTCATTTTGTTGGATTTAACGCAAGCTGGTTTTACTGGTCGGCCAAAGTGATGGTGGTGGAGAAGACAGAGCAGGACATTGACGCTACCCGTCTGGAGTACGTGCCGGTGGCTGTGCACACTCAGATCCTCTTCTGCTGTGTATCAGACCTGTCTAGTGTTGACCCCATGCACCAGTACTCACTGGAGTGGTTCCTTGGAATCTTCATGGCTGGCATTGCCAATTCTAAGAGAGCAAGTAGAAAGAAAATCTACAGCATTGAAACAAGATGAAGGGCTATTTCTCTGCTTCCACTGAATTTCTTTTTTTCTTGACATGTTTCTCACAGACACAGTGGAGAAGAGAATAGCCAACATCAATGCATTTTTCACCTTCAGCATGTACGTGTACGTGTGCCGCAGCTTGTTTGAGAAGCACAAACTCATGTTCGCCTTTCTCCTCAGCGCTCGCATCACCATGAATGAGAACAAAATTGGTATGGTGAGAAACAGGGGAGTTTGCACAGTCTCCTTCCCCTCTTTAATTTCCTGTAGGAACTCATACAAATACAGAAATTGAGATAATCCAGGTACATTTAATGAATCTGTGTTGTCTCTCTGTGGCAGACTGACTGGCGCTACCTACTTTCTGGGGGGATGCCTGTCCGAGAGCTGACCAACCCAGCAGTGAGTTGGCTGTCGGAGCGCGCCTGGCAGGACATACTGGGCCTCAGCGCTCTGGTCTGAGGGCTGACTGTCTTGTTCAAGGCCCGTGGAACTTTGTCTCAGCTCAGCTGGGACAACGCTTCATTGAGCCTCAGGTAGCATCACTGTTCGGCCTCATGCCTTAATGTCGATGTTAAAACCAATATGTCTTATCTCTGTGACAGTGACTTAGATGTGTGGTGATATTAACATGGCAATAATGGTTGCATTTGTTTTGGCTGGGTCTGCATCAGTGCAAACATTGGTTAATGTTTGGAGTGCGGTATTACCTCTGCTAACTTCAGCTAAAAATCATTTCCGGTTGTTTGCTCTCCAGTATACCACAGCATTTTTTTATGGCTTGTTACTCCTTCTCTCTCCATCTTTCCACAGACGTCAGACCTGTCCGTGGTCTTCACGGAGTCGTCCCCCTCCACTCCCCTCATCTTTGCCCTGTCCCTTGGTACCGACCCTGCTGCTGACCTCTACAAGTTCGCTGATGTCACGCAGTTCTACAAGAAAACGAGTGCCATCTCTCTGGGCCAGGGCCAGGTCAGAGTCACGTGAGGTGCCTGGGAATCATCTCTCCCTCTCTTTCGTACACTCTCTCTGACCTGGGGGAAAAGGCACTGTACAACACTTTCTCACAGAACCAGAATTCTCATTTGTTAATTTGTTAAGAATGGCCAACTGTGTGCTAATTGCTTACTCTATTTATGGCCATAGGCCAGGACAATGTACAATACTACTTTGACAGATGCTAGATTCCAGTACGCCATAAATAAGCTCAAGGAATAACCATGAATATCTCACGTGTGGGTTTTCGGATGAATGCAGACTCATTCAAACCTGAAATCTAGTGGCTGGCCAAACATTTCTCCCAGCAACACTCTACCCCTGTGGCTGTTCAATAGTTGTTAGCATGTGTTTATCACATTATTTTCAATTATGTGAGTTAGAATCCTAGCTCATACTGGACTGTTACATCTCCCTGTACTCAGTTTCTGTCTAGAGCTCTTGAGCCTTTCTGAAAGACTCCCAGAATGTCAAACTGGCTGAAGGAAGATTATGTTATAACTATGTTACCTGCTCTTTAAATACGGAACAACTTTCTAGGAAACATGGATGTTTTCTCTTAAATTTAAGCCTTGTGTTAAGCATACTGTTTTTGGCACGACTGTTCACATCAGCCCCTGGGCTGAGATCCTGATGCACTCTGCCTTGGAGAGAGGTTAGTGGGTCTTTTTCCAGAACTGTCACCTTTCGCCCAGCTGGATGCCCTCCCTGGAGAGACTCATTGAAAACATCAACCCAGAAAAGGTCGGATCATATGCACACACATACTTCACGCTATTGTAGTAGTGTATGTTCGACAGGCTTTCATTTACTTTGCCAGTGTTAATACTTCCTTTACTGGCCACGGGCACAAAGACTTCCGTCTGTGGCTCACAAATCTTTCTAGCATCAACCTCCTGGTGTCCATTCTCCAAAATGAGTCAAAGATGACCATTGAGCCTCCCAGGGGAATCAAAGCCAAGTTTCAGAAAACTTACCTAAGGCTCACCAATGATTTGATCTCCTCTTCCACCAAGGTCTGCCTATTCTTCTGTCACCATTTGAGTCTGTTCCAGCTTATCATATTAATCACTTTATACATTTGATTAGAAAACCTGCCTTTTAGATCAGTTTGGTTTTTGAGAACATCTAGTGCCTGGTAGTATCTCCAACTTCTTCCTCCCCTCTGACTCCTCTCCAGACCGCACACCTTGAGTCTCTGTTCCTGTATTTGTGTCTCTTCCATGGAATTACTCTGGAATGAAGGAAGTTTGGCCCACCGGGCTTCGACATTCCTTACGGGTTCACAGATGGAAAGACCTAAAATTCTGCATCAGCCAACTCAATATGTTCCTGGACGAGTACCAGGACTTTCCATACAAGGTGGGTGGAACAGCCTGTTAAGACAATAATAGTTCTAAAGCCACTTCTTTTTCCAATCACGCTGACGTTAATGCCTCTTTTCTCCTAACTTGTCATGCATTCCACATGTCCATTGCTCACAGTTTATTGCTGACACATGCCTTGCCCTGTAGTAAGACACCCACATTGTCTCAGCCAGAGAATGAGCGTGTGTGTTTGAGCCTTTTTGTCCTCTACCTGTCCAGCTGCTAAAATATACTGCAGGGGAGATTAATTATGGCGGCCGCGTCACAGATGACTGGAACAGATGATGTCTGCTCAGTGTGCTGGAGGACTTCTACTGTCCCGCTGTGCTTAATGATGATCATGTCTGCTCTTCATCTGGAGTCTACCGGCACATAGACACCAATCTGGACATCGATGTGAGATAAACGCAGGAGCATTCAAAAAGATTGTGATAAGAGTAGTGCATTAGACTTGACCTTTGCCTGCATCAGTTGGCATACTCCAAAACTCCGTGATTCTCCAAAAGGTTGGGGAATCACGTTGCCACTCTCTGTTCAGTATACCGATCGTCGAGTCTTCAGGTGATAAATTGCCAGACAACCATCTATGAAACATGATGATATCTTTGTAATTAAACACCATAATACTAAAAAAGGGTGAGATCATTCTTTGGCTTAATGAAATGTGCTGGACCACAGGTTGTGTAGAATATTTAGTTTTAACATCAAAATGAGAGAAAATGATAAACTATAGTAAATCAACTTCAACTTCTGAACTGCTGACTCTCAAACTTATTGATAACAGCTGGTGTCTGCGAGTGACCTGTTGTCATGGCAATTCTGACTCTAGCGTTACTTGGCATGAATTTGTGGTTTGCTCATCAATGTCCAGAATGAGACTTTGTCCCCGCTGGGAGCCGTTGTCCGTCTCCAGCCCCGAGCTGTACAGATATCTATTGATTTGATTTGTCGACTCAATTTTTTTTAGTACTACTTGTATAATGGCATAGTATGCTCACTCAATCAATACAGATTGAGAGGTGCGGGACAGAAAACATAATGTCATCATCTCTTTCAACAAGGGTTTAGCCCTAAATAAAATACTTAAATGAGCATTGTTTTGCAGCCTGTCAGAAATGTTGACATAATGTGTGTGTTTCTAAATGCCCGGACTACGACTGAGACATGTTGTGTTTCATTGGTGATGTGCCTCTTCCTGTACCGTAGTAGAGAGTGGAGGAGATGGTGACGGACATCATTGAAAAGATTCCTCATCCTTTCCAGGTTCAGGAGGTGATGGAAAAGTACCCGGTCCTCTATGAGGAGTCCATGAACCCAGTGCTCATCCAGGAGGTCACCAGGTAACATTAGGCTGTGCTAGAAGATAACTTCACAAACCACACTTCAGGTGTCCTTGATAAAAACATAATTATACGGTTTGGTAAATGTTTGAGATCAGAGAAAGAAACTACCATGTGTGCTGCACTGAAAGCATCTTTGACAATATCTGCAGCTCAGTGTCCATAATAGTTCTGGGATTCGTCCCAATGTAAAATTGTTTCACTTTTGAGGTAAAAAACAGTAATTAAATGTGTAACCAACAGTAATGTAATATCTCTATTTAAGTCAAGTAGCTGAAATTGTACCCTTCAAAAGTCACACCTTGTAATCATAATTATATGGTTCGGTAATCATACTGTAATAATAACTGCTTTTTCATCCAGGTATGTGTAAGTTGTTGTTGCTTGTGATGTCAGCAACTCTCGAGCTGGAAGCTGGAATTGTGTTTGCTGAGTTATTGGTCAACGGTGCTCTCAGCTTCTCGCAAATATATTTTCTTTCCTTTTACACTGTGGAGAAGTAAAAACTTTTTTCCTTTTTTCCTTTAGGTGTTGTTAAACAACCTGATGTTATAAACAAGGTCTTCGGTGGCCACAGTGTTTTGGCTTCTTATTTTCTTTGTGCACAAAACCTGAATCAAAATACGTTTCATCAACAAATTAATTTTACTTTTATAAACTCCATCTGGGAATTTTTGGCCATAGTTACTTATTAGTAATTTAGAAATGATAACTTATTCTGATTTATTTGTAAATAAATCCAACAGGTATGTTAGCAGTAATCATATTTTAGTTATATCAGGCTGCAAGAACAGATTGGGAAATTATTTTTACTACTTTTGGGCCCTAAAAAACATTTATCTTACATTTTTACTTCCCTTTATGACATATACTTGTTATGTATGTGTCTTTGTCCATCTTAAAGCAAATGAACAAACACGAGTGATGCATATGGCTCTTGTAATTGGCAAATAGTAGGAGACATGAATGACTGAGTATACTGAATCAGCTAAGGCCCGTTTAAATCATTTGTACTTTAGTAATTGGCCCTTCAGATATAACTGCTGCTGGCAGTCATCTCTCAGAGTCTCCGTGGTATTGTGAAGGCTCTGAAGGGTTTAGTGGTGATGTCATCAGAACTGGAGTTAAGGCCAACAGCCTGATCAAACAAGCTGGTGCCTGATATGTGGAACGCCAAGGCAAGACACACACAACAGTTATATTCTCCTTCTGGTTCTCGTGTGGGTGCCCATTGGTCGGACATTAGAACCACTGTAAAACATCATGTAGCACGACATGTTGAAGAGAACCCACATAACAAAAAGCTGTGTTTATGTGGATGAATTCTCTTCATTTCAAAATCTTTTTTTATGCATTTAGCAAATCTGTAGGCAGGTTGGCTCACCTTGGGCAATTTCAAGAGAAACCTTGACTCACGTAATGCAAAACTGAAAAATGCCGGTACAGAATACAGCAGTGGGCCTTGAACTGAACTAATATTGTGACATCCATCTGTTTGTTTTAGTGGATGCATATACGGATGATCACAGAAACATTTCTGTCCTGCTCTAAAACTTCCAGCCTATGTTTTCTAAGAATACATAGCTCTTTGACTGGCAATGCGTCTCTCTCTCCCTCCAGGCATACCCATCCCATCATAAAGCCCCTGGCCTCCTGGGTGTCAGACCTGCTGCAGAGGATCAGTTTCCTACAGAGATGGATCCATAATGGCATTCCACCTGTTTTCTGGATTAGCGGCTTCTTTTCCCCCAGGCTTTCCTCACAGGAACCCTCCAGAATTACACCCGTCGCTCCGGCACCTCCATCGACACAATTGGATTTGACTTTGAGGTCAGACATTAAGCAGACTGTTTTAGCCCCACTGGTTAAAAACATACAGATTTCAGGTGTAACACGACATATTTACCAGTCTAAATTGACTTTGTATGAATATCGACATATAGGGTAAATTTGTGTGAGCATTGCTTTGAGGATTTGCTTTTAATGGTTTGTACGGGCTGTCACCCAGTCTCTTCCTCACTTCTTTGGTCATCCCTTCTACCTCAGGTATTAATGAAGTCAGCACAAGAGATAACAGAGAAACCAAACGCAGGGTGCTACATCCCAGGTCTATTCCTGGAAGGGGCTTGCAGGGATTACCAAGCAGGTCAACTCAGCGAGTCCAGGCCCAGGAGCTCCACACAGAAATCCGTCATCTGGCTGATCCCCGAACCCAATCGCAAACCTCCAACCTCTGGGTTCTATGTCTGCCCCATCTACAAGGCCCTCACACGTGCTGGTTAGTACACACAGTATCTGAGTTTGAGTGGATTCATCTGTACGACAACTAAAATGATTTGCTAGATTAGATAGCGCTTGGCGAACAAGTAGTATATAGAGAGATATGTGAAATAGTTTTTTTTAGTCAAGAAAACTGATTCACGGAAACTTTTGCTGAGGTGCATTGACCCTGTTTGTCAGTGTGACTAGGTGTTGCTCTGCTCGCTCTATAGTGTTTGTGTGCATCTCCTTTTGGTGGTTTTATTACTGACCCAAAATAGACTCCAGTTAGTGTCTTGTTTCACGAAGCGTCTGAAAGTGCAGCTCTGTATTTTCCACCCACAGCACAGTAGCCGGCACCTTGTGTGCTGGCATGGCAGACGGCTCAGAAACACTTAACTCAGTGCCATGACGGAAGAAAAAAGAAATAAAAAACAATTAAAATGCGCTTATGTCACTGAACTGCTTTGTGTGCTTTTGTAGGGACTTTATCTACAACCGGTTGTTCCACCAACTATGTGACGGCGGTGGAACTGCCTACAGATCACAGCCGGAGACACTGGATCAAACGGGGAGTATAGCCCTCATCTGCGCACTGGACTACTAAATTTTGGACAAACACAAGAAAAAAGAAAGCACCTGTCTTCATACTGTATCTTTGGTTTACAGCCCACAATGCTGATTGCAGTTGTGGTCACTTAGACAGACACTTTTTCCATGTCACTAGAAATGAGCTCACTGAAACTCTCTGTGTAATAAACTGTTTTTCGCGATTCCACACGAGTGTAATATTGTTGGATTATTTACTTTGATAGAGGTTAGATGAGGGGTCTTCAACGTTATTCAGGCTGAGGACCCCCAAACTGATAGAGAGATGGAGCAGGGACCCCCTACTATATACCGTATATTGTATAAAATTGTGTTTTATATTAAACTGGGCCTAGTGCCATGTATAAACATACCTTGTTATTGTGCATTCAATACTACGCTATTTAAATAATACACAGGTTCATAAATTCATGTTTATATTAAACATGCGCAAGGTACAGTGAGTGGCCGTGCCACTGCCATTTATAAACATATTGTGTCAACTGATACCACTGCCAATATCAACATTGTCTGTCATTTGCATACAAGCCATTTAAATTTACGTTTTTTTTTTTTTTTTTTACTTATTGTAAGATAACACATTTTTCCTCCATTTATCCACTCGCTAAAATATGTTGGATTAATGTTAATGTGTATTTAAAGACATTTAAATTTGGGGGAAAAAAATATAAAAACTTGTCTAATCAACCAAATATTTCACGAATCCCCCCTTGCAGTACCTCCACGGTCCCCCAAGGGGTCGCGGACCCCTTTTGAAGACCTCTGGGTTAGAGGGATCCTGGTTCGGTGGTTTCCCACATACTATATAGTAGCTCTGCATGTAAGTGTGTCTCTAAATCTCCTCTCCTCCCAGAGTCTCTTGTTCTCCGCGGCGCTCACTGGACACTGAACTGAATATACGTCCTGCTCCTTTAAGGCTTTCACATAGATGGGAAATATGACTTAACTGTAGGAGGGTGGTGCTTAAACAAGCGGTGACAGTGACTGGCCATGTGAACACAACCAAAGGACTCCAGATCACCGGGAAGCTGAGATCAGCAGAATCAACAGAATATCCTCACACTGCTGTCTGTTCAAGACTTCTCGAACTGGAATTACATTTTTGTGACATTCAAATCATCTAAAAATATTTGGATTTCTCTGAAGAGACAGACAGCTTTTACCGGTTGAAAGAATAGTTCTTCATAAAAAAAAAAAAAAAGAAGAAATTTCCAGGTATTAAAAGTTCAGTGAGAGAAATAGTTATTGGGGTAGTTCAAACAAATGTAGTTTGTTTTGAAAGCTGTATTTTGTAGACACAGCGGAATTAGTGTGTGGACTCCATCCAGTCCATCCAGTGCCCAGGACAAGGAGACGCGCCAGCGGTGCTCAAGGATTCCTCTCAGCTTTACGCATATTACCGGAGGGCAGCGGGGCGTCATCGCGTTACTTTTGGTGAATTACTCACGCCTTCGTCCCCGGAGTACCGCTGGTGGCAACAGGCCGGTGTCAACATGCTGCAAAATGGGAACGGAAACGAGAAGCCGCTGCGAGCGCCAAAGGCTGAGGCAGAGCCGGACTCCCCGGCTGAGGAGCCGAAACCCCAGCAGCCCCCCGCACCCGCCGCAACTGACGGAGGGGACGCGGGCTGCGAGTCCACGCACTTCCCCATGCCCGTTTATCCCAAAGTGGAGATAAAGCGCAACGCAGTGACGGACGAGTATAAGATCTCCAATCAGGTTCTGGGCTTAGGGATCAATGGCAAAGTTCTTCAGTGCTTCAACAAGACGACTGGAGAGAAGTGCGCACTGAAGGTACCGAAGTCACCTGACACGCGTGTTTGTGTTATAAACAGGGAAGTGGACAAAAGACCCCTTCAGCTCAGTTTACACTCCTCAAAAGCAAACTTAAATTAGCCCAGTCAGCACAAAGTTAAAGATATATCCAGAGTAGTGCAGGTCACTTACAGCATTATGGAAGACTTTTGAGCATTGTGTGTGCCAAATGATCCTGCTTGAGAAATAGTTTTACTTCATTGTCTACAAACTGAAAAGTGTTTTTAGTCATTGTCTAGTGTCCAAAGCTGTCAATCATTTTGAAATAGTGCAGCACAATAGAGCAGAGGAGTATTTTGAGCAATTAGCTTTTGAATAGAAACAATTGTAAATTATATAATAGGGTGTTAATACCTGGCTGAAATGGTTGAAATGTACCGCATATGTTGCCCACTGAGCTCACATGCTCTACATGTTGCCCACTGAGCTCACATGCTCTACATGTTGCCCACTGAGCTAACATGCCTACATGTTGCCCACTGAGCTCACATGCTCTACATGTTGCCCACTGAGCTAACATGCTCTACATGTTGCCCACTGAGCTAACATGCTCTACATGTTGCCCACTAAGCTCACATGCTCTACATGTTGCCCACTGAGCTCACATGCTCACACCCACAAGCTCACATGCTCTATATGTTGCCCACTGAGCTCACATGCCTACATGTTGCCCACTGAGCTCACATGCTCTACATGTTGCCCACTGAGCTCACATGCTCTACATGTTGCCCACTGAGCTCACATGCTCTACATGTTGCCCACTGAGCTAACATGCTCTTCATGCGGACAGGCCGAGCGTGAATCTCAGCCTGTCACTGGATCAGATGCCAGTTAAAGGCCGCATGGTCACGCAGCCATATGCCATGATATGTTACGCTGCTTCATGGAGGCACGTGGATTTTGACAGTGACACCTTGTTCTGGGGGGCAGTGGAAACTCGAGCACGCCCCCCCCCCCCCCATACAGGGGTAGAGGCACACAAGCTCGAGTCGTCAGGCTGTCACCACTGGGCCACAGACTCTGAGAGATTTACTGGTTTACAGTAATCCATCTGGATTTGAGCGGCCAAACCGGGCAGCAGTGTCACAAGCAGAGCGGAGCTGTCGACCCCGACTCTGGGATAGATGGAGAAACACAGGATGAGAAGGAGAGTGAACGGCAGCAGAAAATAGGGACTCAAAAACAAGAGATGAGAGGCCAAAGTGGGATAGGATGCTTGATAGTGTCATGTCAGACTGAGAGGGAGATGAGCACGGTTTAGAAATGACAGCAGAGAGAAAGATAAATATATATATTTATATATATGTGTGTTGCCGAGAAATCTCAAGGGCCACTTGCTGAATGGAATCTGAGATTTGAGGCACCAAGCCGTTTACATGGTACCACAGCACATAATTGGTCGTAGTAGAAACTTCTTGTTGGCTGTAAAGGAGAAGGTTCCACCAGAGAAAGCTACAGCCGGTCCGGGTGAAACCCACCACTCTTTGATCCCTGAAAACGCTGGTGAAAGGTTCGAGAGATGACGAGGTAAATACTCAGGAAGTGACAATATGCCTTCTCTAAAATAGCTCTCACTGGCGTCTTTGCGTGTGTTGGTTTGCTTGTGGATCGGATTGTACTGTACTAAGTGACCCGAGTGTACCTGATAGAGTTTTTATTTTCCTTTATTGCCATTGAAGCTAATTTGCCACTTTTTTAAATCTTAAGGCAAAAAGAGAGCAACAGAAAATAATGGAGAGTGTTTGGGGCTGAGGAGAGTTGACCAGCTCTCTGGCTTTTTAATTAAGTGTTGCTCTCAGCGCGACACGTAATGGATGGGTGGTACAGGTGTAATCCACTTTACAGCAGAGCTGGAGGGGAGCCATCCTGTTAATGTAATTCAGTTAAAGTCATCAGGATTCTTTTAACTTGGATTTGTCTGACTCCCGGGAGGAGGCAGGACCTGGGAGAGCTCTGTGGTGCGCTGCAGTCCTCTTAAGACCCCCCTCCCCCCGCCCCCCAATAAACTGTTAATACCTTTGGAGGCACATATTTGGCCGCTGATTGTTCCATCTTAGCGCCCGAAGTGCCTTCCAGCTGAGCACACGGAAAGCTGCACAAGCTACAGGTCCAGTCACAGTTCATGTGTTTGTGTGGGTTCTCCTCTGTGGTCGGGCCTTTGGCATGATTGTGACACATCTGGGTTTCCTCTGGGACCCACAGACACCACACTGTCATGAAAATCCTCTGCAGTTTGGTCAGACTCTTTATGGAAGAGATCCGGTGTATCAAAACGGCAATCAGATCTACCGCTGGCTCTCTCCAGGCAACCGATTCAACAAGTTAATCAGTCTCAGAGGTTTGGGCTTATAAGTCCCCATGGACTTTTTAGCTGCCCGGTGTGAGCAACTCAAACTTTTTACCCGCTTTGATGGTAGGATGGAGGAAACATGCTGCAGAACGGAAGCTCCATGAGGTCGTCATCAATGAATGCAGCGAGCGATCCTTTTTTGTGCTGGTGTCGATCATTTGATCACTGCTTATATGTTCAGTTTATACAACACAGTGTTTTTTGTAAAGTACAGTGCAGTTTAACTCTGATGTCAAGGAAAACTCTTACTTGAGTTGAAAGTGTACTGTGTATTGCGTGAGTTGGGTGAGATTTGGGATAATAATTGTATTATAACACTGCAAAAAAAACGACACAGGAATTATTATTATTATTAGAAATTCATCCTTTTTTTAATATTTTTTAGCCATATGTGTGGCTCAGAGAAGGGCAGTGTTGGCTGGTACGTTGGTCTGTCCTCCACTTTAGTCCAGACGGAAATATCTCAACAACGTTTGGACGCATGAGGTTTAACACAAACATTCATGGTGCCCAGAAGATGTATCCTACTGATTTTGATCCCCTGACTTTTCCTCTATAGCGCCACAATGACATTCATATTGCCCTTTGGATGAATTGTAATAACGTTGGTGATATATTACCTTTTCATCAGGTCCAATATTTTACCCTGTTTTATGACTAAATACCTGGAATTATAATGCCATGCCCTTCAGGCTCATTTGCATTTTGTGTTTCAGTGCTAATTAGCATGCCAACTTGTTAAACTTGGGTTGAGCTGGTTATTTTTAAACTGTCATATTTTGAGTTGTAAGATAATTGTAGTGTAGCAGTATGGCATTGGTAACCTCTAATGCTGTACTGTTATTGCTGCACAAAGCAGACAATCATTCGATCGTATGTTAACACTCATTAATGAACTGTATACCGCTTTGCTGTAGACTTTATGAGCAGCGATTTATTGGTAGAAGTTGTAAAGATAAACCACCTTTTTATCAAGACAGACTGATCAGGCCTCGCTAAGCCTCTAATATGTAATATAGTGTAAACATGTTGGAGCCATATAAGTGTGTGTGTGTGTGTGGTGTGTGTGTGTGTGTGTGTGAGTGTAGCTTCAGTTGAGAGGTAATGTGCTGATGAACTCAGTGGGCATTATCAGGTCACGGTGTGTGTGTGTGTCACAGTGTGGGTTATGGACAGAGATCTGATTGGTTTGGAGGAGTATGAAGATGTGGTTGATTGGTTTATAGCAGGATCAGGGACAAGCATGTGTTTAGTCTTCATGATACGGCCTCACATAAGAAAAGAGTCCATCAGAAGATTAACTATGTCTGTCTCGTTCGCTTAATCATCTCTTTGTCTTTCCCCCCCACCCCCCAATGTTTTGTGTTTGTATTTAATCCAATACAGCCCCCTTTTATTATTGCCAAATCTGGTTCAATACAGGAAATTAATGAAAGCAGCTCAGATGCTATCTGTTCTGATTAAAGTCATAAAGATTCAGCAGACACAAACCTGCCCACTCCTTTGCTTTACAAAATAGGACACATGTAGTAGAAGATCAGACAAATAAGTCACCGGAAACCCTCAACTTCTACTTTCAACACGCCGCTGCTCCGAAACACTCGGCCCTCACTTCCTCTTTGACATTTGCGGGCTAAAACACGATGTCATGGGGGTGTTCTAACATTCGGGAAGAAGCAATTGTTTTATCTCCACCCATAGAATGGAAATATATATTCTTTTAACATTTTGAATAGTTTAAAGTCAAGTGTTAGAGAACACGGGTTTGTGTGTGTGTTTGTTTGTTTGTTTGCGCGTGTGTGTGTGTGTGTGTGTGTGTGTGTGTGTGTGTGTGTGTGTGTGTGTGTGTGTGTGTGTGTGTGTGTGTGTGTGTGTTATACGTCAATGAGTCAGCCTCTCTGTGTGTTATGTACTCCAGGCTCAGGCCTGGTGAACAGCAGGGGATCACTCCATTCCTGTCACATCCAAAAATACACCCTGACTGAAGATGTGTGCGATGTCAAGGTTCACCACCTGCTGTGTGTGTGTGTGGTGTGTGGTGTGTGTGTGTGTGTGTGTGTGTGTGTGTGTGTGTGTGTGCGTGCGTGTGCGTGTGCGTGTGCGTGTGTGTGTGTGCTTATGTCAAACGTACATCCTGTCGTGTGGCTAGGCTGCCTTAAGGATTATGTTTGTCCTACACGTAGTGGGTCAGTGGAGACAGTCAGTTGCATTAATGTTGCTCATCATTAAGAGCTTTTATTTTTATCTTACTGGGTCTACACTTTTGAGGGTCACTTTTCACCAACTAAAACAAAAAACACGTAATTATTATTGGACCACGTAAGACTACATTGATGGTATAGGTAACAAAAAAGTACGAATAAATGAAAGATTATTGTTTTGTTGTTGAACAAATGATTATAATATGTGACATGATGCTGTAGACGTGACAGATTTTAGATACTATTTTAGGTCCGGGTGACATTATCATTACACCATTAGTAATGATTATTTTTGATGTCAACATTAGTGCTGCAATTATCAATCATTTTCATTGATTTATCCATCACAGTTTCCTAAATTCTAAAGCATAGGCGTCAAACTCAAGGCCCGCGGGCCGAATCCAGCCCGCCACGTAATTTTATGTGGCCCGCGAGAGCTCGAAAGGAATATGATTGTCTTAAAAGTAAAGTCTATGCTGCTTTACAATGTACAGTGACCATAAACTACATCTCCCACAATGCATGTTGATTTTGTGACCCGCGAATGAATGGCATCCTACCGCTAGAAAGCAGTGTTTCCATATCGACGTTTAACTAAAGCGATTTGAGTTGAAAAAGATCGACAAATAATCCCTAAATGTCCAAAAAGAGAAATATTGATGCAGAGGGAAGGCAAATACATGTTTGTGTTTCAAGGAGAAAAAACAGTCTGTCTTCTGTGTTATGAGGCAGTGTCGGTGATGAAGGAATGCAATTTATGTCGGAATTTTGACACCAAACACGGAGCCAAGTATGCTAAATTTAGCCTCCAAGAAAAACATAAAGTTGTCAAACGGCGGAGCTTCTCAACGCTGATTGGCTTTAAAGACAAAGCGTCACGCGTGTTGTTTGCGTCGTGCCATCGCGTCATTTGCGCCGCCCGGCGGAAATTCGCGTTATTTGCATCCATTCGGGTCTGTGCATTGACTTTGTACGTAATCTACTCACGCGAAAAATTTGCAACACGTTTGGTGTTAACGCAGCATAAAGCTATGTGAGCAGGTGTGCCATGTAAAGACATGTGAGCAGGTGTGCCATGTAAAGATATGTGAGCAGGTGTGCAATGTAAAGGTATGTGAGCAGGTGTGCCATGTAAAGATATGTGAGCAGGTGTGCCATGTAAAGATATGTGAGCAGGTGTGCAATGTAAAGGTATGTGAGCAGGTGTGCCATGTAAAGATATGTGAGCAGGTGTGCAATGTAAAGGTATGTGAGCAGGTGTGCCATACCAGAGTTATGTCCCTCTCAACTGTGACAAAAAAAGTTTTGAACAAAGTTAATGTAATGTTGTCTTTGTTATTTTCTTTAAAAGTTTGATCTTTGAAAGAGTAATGTGGGTTTCTTAACACTAAATTAAAAGGATTTATGTTATAATAGAAGAGAAATTTGCTTACATACATTTAAATGCATGTACTATATTTTTACACTTGAATAAACAATATTCAAACATATTGTCATTTAACAATATGTTAGGGAGTAGTTACATTTATACAGTCTTACAGTTACAACCGGCCCTTTGAGGGCAACCATAATGCTGATGTGGCCCAGGGTGAAAATGAGTTTGAGACCCCTGGTTTAAAGTGACACCTTCCAACTGCTTGTTGTGTCCAACCAACAGTCCCAAAGCCAAAAATATTGGATTTTCAGTGTCATAAAACAGAGAGAAGCAGCAAATCCTCACACTTGAGAAGCTGGAACGAGGAAATGTTTGGCACTGAAAGTCGATCAACGGCAATATTGAACAAGCGTAGAATCCAGCAATAGAAATTAACATATTAAGTTCATCAGTCCTGTCGTACAAATCTAATTTCTATGAATCACAAATTAAACATATTCATCCTATCACATCTCTGTGTCTCCCAGATTCTCTACGACAGCCCCAAAGCCAGACGAGAGGTGGAGCTCCACTGCCAAGTATCAGGAGGACCGTATATCGTTCGCATCATCAGCCTGTATGAGAACATGCATCATGGAAAGAAGTGCCTGCTCATCATCATGGAGTGGTAGGAGTCACATTTCACCATGCCACCCATCAGTTTACACTCTCTGGATACTATCAATTCCCTTATGTCTCCATATTTGGTGATATTTAGTGCAAGTTATTGGATAAACATAATGATTCAATTCTCATAAAATAGTCGATGGTTTGGATTATATAAAAAAAAAAAAAGAAATGAAATGAATTAGACAAATGATTTAAATTGGACAGTGATGAGTTATTGAGTTTTTTTGTTATTTGATTTGATTTATTCAACAAGCCTCTTTCAAACAAATGTCGCCCGGACAATGGGAAGTTATAATGCCTCTGCTCAGATTCCACAGGTTTCCACTGGAGTATTTGCGTTTGCTTTGAAGAACACAAGCTCTGTAGCGACTACAGACGTGTGACCCGACATATTTCTTTCAACAACATGCTGCCGATATAAAATCAACACACTTTGTGTGATTGCCGAATCACACGGGTATTTTTATGGACACTTAAAGCTAAAGCTGTTGCTTCAGTTTTCACAGTGTTTTTTGTCGGAAAAAAGAAAAAGAATCGTCGCGTCACACTACTCGACTGAGCCCACTCTCTGGAAAGTTGTGTCGGAAATACATTTTTCCAATATATAATAAGCTTGTATGTTTTCACGCGAATTAGAGTCTTAAGCAGAAGCTTTGTGCCACTAGGAGCATGTTAAAGGTCAGAAGACCCGACAAAGTGAAGACGTCTGCACTGATGGGGAGATAGAGAGGCAGAATTCTGTCTGGGCTTCACATGTCTACAAACAAACTGTCCGTAATAATACCCAGAGTGACTCCAATGTGTGTGTGTGTGTGTGTGTGTGTGTGTGTGTGTGTGGGGGTGTGAGAGAGAGGGGGGTGGGGGGAAACGCATTGACGTGTCGACATGTCGCTGAACTTTGTTCCCTTTTATTGCCTCTCACTTGTGAATGGAAAAAAAAAGACAATAATTCAGTGGAAAAAAAAAAAAGAAACCACAGAGGCTGACAGCAGAGAAGTGACACTGTCCTCTGAAACTTCAAGGGGACTTTAGGAAAGTAATCAACTGGTTCTCATCATCACATTTATTGACAGAGCAACTGTTGGTGTTCTACTGTATGGTGTGTGTGTGTGTGTGTGTGTGTGTGTGTGTGTGTGTGTGTGTGTGTGTGTGTGTGTGTGTGTGTACTCAGTGTTCAAGCACTGCTTCCTGTGAGCGAGGGTCAGAGGAGGTCGGCAGTACAGTCAATTTAGCACACGTCTCTTTCAGCTATCTGTTCATCTGAAACTGTC
This sequence comes from Ophiodon elongatus, assembly GCA_016806645.1. Classification (NCBI taxonomy): domain Eukaryota; kingdom Metazoa; phylum Chordata; class Actinopteri; order Perciformes; family Hexagrammidae; genus Ophiodon; species Ophiodon elongatus. The sequence continues at coordinate 3,018,166 of JACSYO010000324.1, read as the reverse complement.
TGAACTTCTAAAGAATTGGGTCACAGGCCATCGCCACAGTTGTTGTATTGTCATACAGTCTATTATTGTCAAACGACTTATTTTGTTATAATACAGCTGTGGATTAGACTGAAGAGGAGAGAAAGTAGCCATATTACTGTTCAAATTATGAAAAACAGTATTTTACAAAAAACCTTCTTACTTTTCCCTTCTTCCGTATTTCAGTTTTCCCCTCTGTTTTACTACTTTCACTCAGTGTTATTAGAATTTCAATTTCTCTTTGCAAGAAACTGAAAGCTTTAGGTGTTTCACAGATTTCCACTGAAAAAAACCCCAATGGCTCACAGAGTAAAAACATGTACAGTAAATGGAGAAAATATGTTGTTTTGTCAAACTAATTGTGTCAACGATTTGATTCTAGTAACTCTCAATTGTGTGTGGCCAATAACATGTCATTGCTGTGGCTATGTCAGCTGACAGTTTCAAAATCAAAGTCACTTTCGGTGTACTTTGCACCTGTGGAGTTTACCTGTCATACTGTGACTGTGGTGCTGAGTGCAGATGCATTATGGTTCCCCAGTGTCTTGCACTGCATGACACAAGTAGAAATGTATCAGGGAAAATCATTGTCAAATTCTTGTTCATAGTATATAAAACTACATTTTTCTCTGTTAACTTTTGTGAACACAACAGTATGATTAAATATGATCACATCATGTTGTAATCAGTTCAGATCAAATAGTTTCTTTGAGCTGTTTGTCACAAGAGGTTTGACTATCAAACACACATTGTATGAGTGAATTTAAATCAATCTGTGCAACTTGAATCCAGTTTATTTACAAAAGTAACATATTTGAATAATTGTATTTCAAAACGCTATTAACATGCTCTGTGTTTCATCAGCCTCTACAGTCTGAAAAGTTAACAAGAGCTGTCAAAGAAATGTAGAATATTTACCTCTGAGATGTTGTGCAGTAAAAAGTACAATACGCGAGGCTGTGGATTTGTGCTCACGGATATTGACAGTGATTTGCCCTCAATGAAATTACTTAAATTCAAATGTGGATAAAAAATATTCTTCCTACATATTTTTTCTACAGAACTCAGAAATCTAAAAAAAAAATGTTTTAAAGTTTTTTAGAAATGCTCAAAAAATATTATTACTTTATTCAAGGTTGATATCTAGACTACAGAGATGACATTATGCCCTGGATTGTCATTTGTGCCGTTTGTAAATTGTGTGTGAATGTGTGTCTCCAGTATGGAGGGAGGAGAGCTGTTCAACCGAATCCAGGCCAGAGGAGACCAGGCCTTCACGGAGAAAGGTGAGGACTGATGGACTGTGTGTCACAGGATGTGAGAGAGAAAGAAGGAACCACTATTAACGGGGAAGAACGATGTAAGGCAGCCATCTTGGATAACATCGGACAGAGAATAATATATATGTTTGTTCCTTTCTGATCTTTTATTTGTGTCTTTCGTTGTGTGATACTGGCATTGCTTCTGGTTTGAGAGTGTGTTCTCCTCTTTTCCTCCCAGAGGCTTCTGAGATCATGAAGGACATCGGCACGGCCATTGACTATCTCCACAGCATTAACATCGCGCACAGAGACATCAAGGTGCAGAACGATCAAGACCGCCACTGAAATCATGAAGAATGTGATCCGTTCTGGGTCATTAAAAGGACATTTTGTCATATTGTTTTGTTATTCCTCTGCCTCCTAACCAGCCGGAGAACCTGCTGTACACCATAAAAGAAAGAAATGGGGTCCTCAAATTAACAGACTTTGGCTTTGCTAAGGAGACGACGCTACACAACCCTCTACAGACCCCCTGTTATACACCGTACTACGTGGGTATGTTGCTTTATGGTTTTTTTCTGACGTGAACAGTTTGAGGGAAGGCTTGGAAACATTGTCATGTATTCTGTATATTTTATTTCTAATATTTATTTACATTTTTTACAAGAAATACAATATACAATATTTTTTGCCATTGATCTCTATGATATATACATATTTTTTAATCTATTTCTGTGTGTTCATATTTTGCCAATAATAAGCTCCTGAGGTTTTGGGTCCGGAGAAATACGACAAGTCATGTGACATGTGGTCTCTGGGCGTCATCATGTACATCCTGTGAGTACTGTGCGGGTGGGCAGGTGGGGGGGCAGTGTGGCTGTCAAAATACAAATATTTTTGTAAGATTCATTCGGTATATGGATGCCTTCATACAAAGCCTTTAAGGTTTGAAATGTTACCCTGTCTGTCTCAACCTGTTTGTCTCTGTAGGCTGTGTGGCTTCCCTCCATTTTACTCCAACACGGGGCAGCCCATATCTCCGGGGATGAAGAAGAGGATCAGGATGGGGCAGTACGAATTCCCCAACCCAGAGTGGGCTGAGGTGTCACAGGAAGGTGAGAAGCCCCCTCTCAAAAAAAACACACAAACGGGCCCTGTCCACACTCACACCTAAACATTTGAAAATGCTTGTTTTCCTCTCTATTTTCGGCCCTGAAAAGGCAGTTTTTCAAAAACATTTGAAAATATATTTGGAATATTAAACTTATATCCTCAACCACACACATTTATGAAAAGTTTAATATTCCCATAACTATTTAATGACTCTGTCACGCAGCCATCTAACGTCACAAACAGAAAGGCGATGTCAGTGACAACACATGCATTGTGTGTTCATTTGTGCTCAGCACAAAGTATGTGACAGGTTAAAAAACTAAACTTGCTGAGAACATGCAGAGTATGTTGGTCAAAAATTAAAGGAAATCCTAAAACAACCTGCCTCTACAAGTTTACTGGATGACTTAGTTAGAAAACCTCTATGTGATCAGCTGCAGCTGGTTGAAAATATCACATCATGTGGGTGAAGCGCTACACTATTACACCTCTTTTAGTTTCTCTTGTCCTATCTTCTAACGCACAACATTTTGTGTGTCATGCCCAACCCGCTCTACGAGACAGCAGAGACAGATAACTCAGCCAGCTGGTGTCGTCCTCCTAACTAACTGTGATGACAGTGCATGGCGCTGTGCACACGCTGTCGTTTTTTTTCTATTTTTTCACTCAGTCTCACTCCTTTCTCTTAAGTAATCTTTTTCGCTGTGAAAGTAAGCCAGTCTTTCCCCAACCTTGAAAAGCTTCACAAGACACACAATTTGCATTTATTAGTTCTGCTGCTAATAATGTAATTATCTTTGCATTGCCTTTGCTCTTCCAGCCAAAGATTTGATCCATGAGCTACTGAAGACGGACCCTAACGAGAGAATGACCATCACTCAATTCATGAACCACCCCTGGATTAATGTAAGAATCTGTGGGTCAAGTACAGATAGACAATGTATACTTCCTGTATTGCTTCCTGTTGGTCAGCACATATGTTTGGTCATATCTACATCTGCCTGTGTGTTTTTATGCTCTCCGCAGAAGTCCATGGTGGTTCCCTCCACTCCGCTCCACACCAGCCGGGTGCTGACTGAGGACAGAGAGATGTGGGAAGACGTGAAGGTCAGAAGCACAACAACACTGACCCCCGCTGGTCACATATTCACATTACAACCTCTTACTGCTGGGCTTTCAAAGCTTTAGGTTGGCGCCAGTGTTACAGGGGCACTCCAGTAATTAAGTATTAAACATTTGTAAAATGTAGGGAGTAGTGAGAGACACATTAAAAAAAGAATGGTCAAAATCAGTGGGGCAGAGGCCGAGATATCCTGACTTTTAGTCTCTAGTAAGGGGCAAGCTCTGAAAGTGCTGGAGCCTACGTTTCCCAGAATGCAACTCAGGAGCAACCTACATGTATGCCTGGTAAATACCCATATGTTTCGAACTCATCTCCCTCAGTTTGTAATACTCTTTGTTAAAATTTGGAGTGTCCAAGTCCAAACTGAGCTACCCCCTGATGACATCACTATGACATCATCGGGGTAATTTACAAAACTTGTCCAGAACCACAGAAGACGTACAGTATACAACTGTTTTTAGAGACGTAAGTAGTACTCTAAATGACTGGTAAACTGATTTTCATGTGTTTTTTTTTTGTTTTTTTTACAACCTTCAGTCAATGAAACAAATTAAAATTCTTCAAATCTAAAACATTTGTTTTAGTCGATCAACATCCTGATGATCCCCCGATGGCCAATAGAGGGAAGCAGTGGTCACAGTCTCATCTGTAGTATGAGTTAGTTCAGTGTAACTAACAGGGACTAATAAAGGATTATCTTATCTTATCTTATCTTATTTAACACACACACACAGTTTACATTTAACACACACACTTAAACACAAAGGAGCTTAGCTGCTGTGCTGTTTTTTCCAATTCTGTTTCTATGATTTACACAAATAAATGTGTTTAAAGAACAAGAACGCTGTTTGCTCTCATCAAGTCCCCGTGGGGTTGATGCTCAGTACTGTACGTAATGTCTCAGTCGTGCAACATAACTTTAAAGTGGATGTGAATGTGAGCGAAAATCATGAGTAGAGTGGCACGTTCCTTCACAACAGCTAAATGAGCATGTTGATGAAGCGATACGCTATGAAGAGAACATTTCTCCAAAATGATACACGCACATTACGCCACTGTTCACTTCTGCAATAGGAAATGCTGCGTTGTGCAAAAGAGGTCACGGATTGCACTCCTGAGCAACCACTTCTCAAAAAGCACAAAAACGTTACCCTCTTTCTACTTAGGTAAACCAACACGACTGACAAGTAAAATCATGAACCATAAAAGGATGAAGGGTTTGAGGGTTAACGTTTCCAGACCTGTAGCTCTCAGCTCCAGTTTGCAGACCGGTCTTCTAACATTTTAGTCATTTTTTTAAGATCTGAGGCCTGTTTTAGCTCCAGCTTCTCTTTTCCTCGGAGAGCGATGAATTTGATCTTTCACAAACTCATAAAAGTGTTCACAGTTTCTCTCTACCCTGTCCACTTTTGGTTATTTTCCCCTGCACTTCCAATCTTTTAGTAAAATGGGAGTAGTTCAACATTTTTGGGAAGCAGGCTTATTTGCTTTTCGAGACTCTCATGTCTGTATGTTAAGTTTAAAGCCAGCAGTCGGCTATCTCAGTGTAGCATAAAGACTGGAAACCGTTGTCCAAGGGTAATAAAAACCACCTAAAGCTGGTGTGTAAAAAATGTAAAGTTGTGTATTTTTTTACGGGGGTTTTATGTGCCGGACTATGTCTATGCCAGGAGCATACACCCATAAAACGGCAACTTGACCTTTAGGTTCTGGTAGGTGGATCTTATTACCTTTGGACAGAGCTACGCTAGCTCTTTCTCTCACGTTCCAGTCTTAATGTTAAGCTAAGCTAACCAGCTGCTGCCACCAGCTACGTGCTTACTGTACGAATGTGAGAGTGGTATCAATCTTCTCATCTAACTCTGCAAGAATGGGAATAAGCGTGTGTCCAAAAATGTTAAAGGAGGGGTCTTCAACATTTTACAGGCCGAGGACCCCCAAACTGATAGAGAGATGGTGCAGGGAACATTTAAATTTGTGGAAAAAGAATTGGGGGAAAACAAATAGTTTAAAATATTTGAAAAATATGAAAAATTGTCTACTCAACCACAAATTTCACAACCCCCCCCTGCAGTACCTCCGTGGAACCCCTAGGGGTCACGGACCCCCTGTTGAAGACCTCTGTGTTAAACTTTTGCATGTCTGCGCTGATTAGCTCATTTGTGGAGGGGTAAAAGTAGCAAAGTCAATCATTTGAAAGCTCCTAAAGCCCCAGTTTCAATAATTTCACATTTGAAGAGATTAGTTGAGAACAGGACTCAACAGACGCTTACTTATATTCTTGCCCGGTTTCGTATCATCGCTGCCCTTTGTAGTAGGCGTTATGACTAGAGTAGTCTTCACTGAACTAACACACCGCTTACACCTTATCCTCTGCCCCGTCTCTCACAGGAAGAGATGACCAGCGCTCTAGCGACCATGCGTGTGGACTACGACCAGGTTAAGATCAAGGATCTCGACACCTCCAGCAACCCGCTGCTCAACAAGAGGCGCAAGAAGGCCGCTGCGGGGGCCAAGGGAGGCTCCACGGTCTGCCAAAGTCAGTGAGACGCCGAGGGTCTGTTGGGGAAATAAATCCAAGCGGCGACGGCCAATCATGACGACGAGCAGTTGAGAAGAGGGAGGGGAGGAAAAGTTGATTTGTGCAGGAGGAGATCATTTAGAGATTCGCCCCGAGACTCTCGAGAGACTGGATGTTGAGGAGGTGTTCTCTGCAATAAAAGGGACAACGGCAACGTGAGAGCTGGACATTCATGAGACGTATCAGGACACGATATCACCTGTTTCTCCTGTCAGTCAGTGGTAGAAGTCAACAGCTCTGTTCACTGTGGTTTGATCTCTTTTGAATTATTTTTTAATGTATGAATGTCATTTTTAGACCACGCCTGTTTGTAAGAGTGTCTGTGTGCAGACATGAAGTATTCCTAGTGTTCATGTTTTATGTATTTGAATGCTGGGGTTGCCTATTTGAGGTCTCCTTTTGTAACTATGCACTAGTGTGCGAATCACACACACACACACGCGCGCACGCACACACACACACACACACACACACACACACACGCACACACAGAGAGAGAGACGAGGCCACTGTGGACAGACTGAAACTGGTGCACTCACTATTACCTGCGTGGTCTTAACGCAGTCCGTCATTTGCCGCCTTCCTTTCCGGAATTAAAGCAAAAGACTGTCTTGTTCATTACATCCACAGCACACTCAAACCCGAGTGAGTATTTTGTCATTGAAGCGACAATAAAAATGGCCCCACGCTTATTATTCGACTGTGTGTCACCGCTGCACATAAACACCGTGTCTTCTTAATGGAGCCGCGAGAGGCAGCACACACTCCTGCCTGCTTCCTGTCGGCGCGAGGCCGGGGGAGCTTTGTGTTTCAGTGGCGTAATGGTTGGTTGTGCGACACGGATGAGTTGTGACACTTTTCTTTCAACGAAGGTCTTGCGCGTGTGTGTGTTCGTGGGGGGGTTTGATTCAAATGCTTCCAGTAAATAGGGGCTGCAGTTTCACTTCACCTCATAACATCAGCCAGACAGTGCAGCCTTCTTGATAATGGAAACCTCGTCCGTCAGGTACATCCACTCCGTGTAGAGACTGGATTTGTTCATACAGTTGTAAATAAAACTTTATAAAGCAAAGCTTCGTGTGCGGGATGTCTTTTGTTTTTTTCCGAGGACCTTGGAACCATTGCTTTTGTGTTCATGCCTTTCAGGCTTTGTGAGGCCGCTATAAATAGCGGTGGCGTAGTTATACGGGATGCAGCTATCTGACTTGGTGCTTGACTGGAAAAGGTCAACAATATTATGTTGAGATTATAAGTTGAGTACCTCTCCCCTACTTTGATCACATGGTCCCCCCTGCAGTATTTAGGTGATGGGTTATGGGAAGCTTATCATAAAAAAATACTTGGCTTCCCTGCTGTAAATACAGGATGTCGGCCATTATTAGATGTGGCCCAAATAGAGCACGAGCTCTCAGCTGTTGTTCGGCGCTCCATGTCTTTGAGTAGAAAGGTTTTCCCAACTAGACAAGAGTGTGTTTGTTGGTGGAATTTTACAGTGTTTTGCAAATTACATACTTCCTCATAAGGAGGCGGTCGTAAGTACTTTTCCTTTGTTAGTCAGACGTCTCGTAGAGAAAAGCGGAGTCACAATTGCGGCATGCATCTGTAACACTATTATGGTGTTGACATAATAGTGTCTCATGCGCTACCTATTTGCGTTCCCTCCCTCAACAAGTCACTGATCCTCCCCCTCCAGCACCCTTGTCAGTGGCTCATGGAGAAACCTGAATACAACAGCTCTTATTAGGTCAGGGGTCAACGGTTAGGTTGGGTCATGGGTCAGTTTTTTAAGCAAAATTCCCAGGAGAGACATAGGGCTTGGTCTTAAATACTTTAGTTAGATTTTGTTTTTATTATTATTTTGGGGATTCAATTGATTCATATTATGTTTATATATTTTAATATAGGCTACACAGTCAGACCCAGTACCTCCTGATAAAAGACATCATATCTCTCCAATAAACTGTGCAATAAAAGCTGTATATGTATGAAACAGCCTGGCGTGTAGAGCAGACTGAGGCCTGATTGTGGATTATTACATGGTCATGTAAGGGTTATTTTTTATTGGATTGTTATATTTACAGAAGATTTAGGAAAAAAATTGTAAAAAGTCATCCAAGGAAGGAAAATTGTGTCAGCTACCACACGACGTTTAGAGCTGCACAAGGCCATCTATAATGTGTTATTGTAAGCTAAACTCGGAGTTGAAGCCCAGCGAGACAGGTCTGACTAGTATGCGGGTCATGCGGCCTGAAGCTTAAGGGTGTGTGGCGTGCAGGGGGAGTGTACATGTGTAGGTGGGGTGGGGGTTTAGATCACTTTGCCTTTTGGGGAGGAATGCGCTGAAGGTCAGAGAGCATCTGACCTTGAACTCTGTCTCCGTCATGCTCAGTCCGAGTGGTCTAAAACGGGCTGACATCCATTCGTTACCCTTTCTTCATGTTTCATGGCCTCCGTGGTGTGAAGAACTCAATGATGTCCCTAATTTCTTTCTCTTCTCTGTTTTACATGCGCGCGTGTGTGTGTGTGTGTGTGTGTGTGTGTGTGTGTGTGTGTGTGTGTGAGTGATTGTCTCATTCATCCACAGATGTGCAGTTAAAGCCCTTAAGCTTGACAATAAGTAGCACCACTATCACAGGCTGCTGGTAAGGGTATCACGACCGCCACTGAAATATAAACCCAAGAGTGGGCTCTACCCTGGCCACGAAATTTGCATGACTTCATTGCACTGTAATTTGAGGATGAGACAGCTGGGTAAATTATCTGAAATTGGTGATCGTATTTAAAAAATATGTTCAAGCCCCCTTCCCCCACCATTCCTCCTTTAACTTTTTCAGCAAATCTTTCCAGATTGATAAACATTGAACACAAAGTCCCATCTGAGCCATGAAACCCTGTAGCTCACTCACAATGTCCACATCTCTTGTTGTCCTCCAACACTAACTCATACCTGTGCCGTATTTTGTTTTTCATTTCCCTGAAACTGACCTTCCTGTGAATGACACATATACCTCTGAGTAAACTTGCCACAGATTTGTTGTGTTTAGTTGTCCTCATGTTCCCTTGTCACACCCTAATTGCACACAGGTATTCAACAAACAACTTCTAAGGCTCCACCAGCGGTGGTTTAGGTGTTGTCAAAATAAAGGGATGCACATCCAATTTTAAGAAACCTCAGATAAATTATAGAGAGTTCCTTTCAAATCGATATCAAGGACCCTCCGGGTTCTGCTTGTGTGTGACAAAAAGCCTGATGTACTGCAACACAATTAAACGTGTGCACCTTTGTTGTAGGGTGAATAATTTGGCACTGCAGAAAAACAAGCTCTGCAGGTTAGACTGCTGCTGGAAAACTTTGAAACTCTTCCTGTTGTCTTCCGACACGTAAACTTTGCATTGCAAAATGTAGTATCCATGGAGAGTGCTATTGTATGCGTTATTAAATTGTTAATAATTAAAATGAAATTGTATCGTCTGAGATTTTAATGTTGAATATTGGTGGATTTATATTGCGGTACAACAGAAGTGTCCGTGACGTGCCTTCAGCTGCGTGGCTCTGTAGCCTGAACGCTGTCATGTCAGGATGCATATAGTATCCTCAACTGAACCCAAAGTGTCGTACGAAATGGAGCAACTCAAACCCTGTCAGGACATGTGGGACATTTCTCAGCAGTCAAGTGGTGGGTGGAGAGGAGGAGGAGGAGGTGGTGGAGGAGGAGGAGGAGGAGGTGGAGGAGGAGAGGGGGGGGCAGGGGGCAGGTAGGCTGCTACCTCACTCCATCCAGTTTTGGAAGAAAACCTCCCTCTCGACCCTGAGGTCCCCGTGTGTGTGTGTGTGTGCGTGTGCGCGCGCGCGCGTGTGTGTGTGTGCGTGTGCGCTGCACGGTGAGCATCAGTGAGAGAAAGGCGCTCAGCTGGCTGCTGTTGGACACACGCACACACACACCGCCAGGCGCCGCGCTCCATCCGACAGACCCGCACGATGAGAGGCTGCTCCAGCCTCACCAAGCCCACACAGAACCAGGACACGGCGGGTAAGACGCGCCGCTCGGACGGCTTCAGTAGACCTGTGCGTGGGGAGGGGTGTGTGTGTGTGTGTGGGGAGGGGGGGTGTTTAAATGATGCATCTTTAAACTGGATGACAGAGGGTCGAGAAGCAGCCGATGTGCTGTCGGTGTGTTGGCGCGCTGTCCCCGTACAGACTTCACCCCACATCACAACGACGAGCGATCCGTGGTTTTATTACAGCGACCAGCCTCCTTGGTAGCGGGCGGCAGCTGTGGGCGAGGAGCCAGGCGGATGTTGTTGGAGCTGCTGCCGAAAACAAACAAACAAACAAACAAAACAAAACAAAACAAAACAAAACAAAACCTGCAGCCTGAAGCGGATCTCCTCGGTTTCTTTTCGGTTATTAATATTTCCATTCCCCATACCCCGATCGTGATGGAGATGTTGCTGACGTTTGAGTGTTCCGTCTGTCTATGTGTTGTGTACGTGCGTGTGTGTGTGTGTGTGTGTGTGTGTGTGTGTTTTGTTTTTTTCCTGAGAGTGTACAGCTCGTACTGGGCTGCTACGATAACATGTGATTTATTTATTGGTCTCCTGTGTTGGTTGTTGACCTGAAGCGGCCTCTGGGTGTTGCTTTACAGCCGATCGCAACGTTAACATACTATATTGGGGAATGACTTGTCCAGCGTGGGGGCTGAAAGCTGCACGCAGCGATCCGAGCCTGGCAGCTGCTGTGTCGGGGAGGAGCCCGCCGAGCTGCTTCCTGTCCGTTACCCAGGCTGAAGTATGCGAGACACCACGCTGGACAACTACGTGACATTTCCCCCGACGGCCTGCTGCTGTTTACACACGCGCACTTTATGCAGATAAGATAAGCTCCATCAAATAATACATGTTGCCTGACCAACGTGTTTGCATCTGTTACACTGCACAGTGATATAGGCTATGTGCCACAGTTTGTATGATTTTTTTTTTTTTATTTTAATTCTGCGCTGCAGTGTGTTTATAGCCCGAAAGAGCTAAAAATATATCCCCCGGCACGAGTTAGTGTGCCATTTCTGTGCGGACCTGATGAACCTGACATGTATTATAGTTTATACTCGCAGTCAGGGAATTTGATAGAATAGGAGCTATTTAATTAGAAAACCTTCCATCTCACCACATTTAGGTCACGGGCCCTGTTGCTCTAAAAACGGACTAAAGCTTAATATAATCAGTGCATCAGAGAGTCCAGGAACACACACACAGATGAGCAGATAGTACCTGCACACCAATTCAATCCAGCACAACACCTCAGAGTCCTAAACAGTTTTTGTTGACACTTGTGGATTTATCTCTATGGTAATTGTGATAGCAGAGTGACGGGACTCTGGCACTCTACCTGAGATGGACAGACTATTAGAGACACCTTTATAGAAATCTGAACATTACAAACATTACATCTATAAAAGCTTTGTCGCAGGGCTGCTGGGCTGGATTGCATTACAGGTGTGTTTCAAAGTCTGTGTCAACACACACAGACAGACAGAGGGAGAGCAATGCTGCCATCTCGTGGCCACTGTCAGCGCATGCTTGCTGGGATTACCTTTTAATGCGCCCTCGATAAGAATAGATGACATATTGTTTAAAAAACAGTTGTCACTGGAGTGATGGATGATCTGTGAAAACGTGCAGTACCAAGAGATGGTGCCGCATTATTGTCACAAGAGATCTTTTTTTCCAGATAAGATATTTGGACTTGTCACAGCAGGAAAAGCACAGTAATAACATTAACAATAGCCCCATTGTTTTGTCCTAGTAAGTTATGATAGTGTGACAGTGAGTCAGCACGCACAATACCAGGAGCCTGAAACTGAAGCAGCTAAATGGGCAGTCATCGTTAATGTTTTTATTTTTACACCTGTGCTTTTCCGACTTGTGACGACGTGTCAAAATGTCTTCTGTGAAAAAGGCCTGTCCAATGTTAGAGTCAGCAGAAATTCTGAGAAGAGACTATAACATTTTTTGAAAAAGAATCTGAATCTGAATACTCAAAGTAGTGGTTGGTTTTGTACTTTATCCCCATAAAACACACAGCCAGCTGTCCGTTGCTTTTCTTTTGTCACAAATATTCTGAGAAGACTCTCAGAGAGCTCCTGACTTAGCCTAAAAATAATTCTAGCAATGAGTCAAAGCTTAGGTGTCAGATTTAGACACTTCTCTGAGCAAGGAAGGGACTCTAACTTACACCTTAGTGAGGCGGTTGACCCCGTTGCTATGGCGCATTCTTTTAAAGAGGGGTCATTTGTTGATCCAAAAACAAAATGCACTCAGTGTTAATGGGTATAGAATGGACAGTGGACTCTATTCTTTATGAATACTATTTTATGTAATGAACATCTCTGTTGAATACATCAGAAGAAACTGTTAGGCCTCTTAAAAGCCCTACTCCCTTCTCCAAACAATTCTTCACTTTAGGAGATCTCTAAAGGGCCAAGATGCTTTGTGAATAACTTTTATCTCTACTTGTTTTTGTTCCTCTCTTGTTGGATCTCATCTTAACTGTAAATGGTGTAATTCGTCCCACTCAAACACGTACAGCGAGGGAGTAAGGGAGATCTGAATCAAGCATAATCCTAACACAGGGTTGAGAAGAGGTGAAATCAGGCCACGGGATGAGTGAAACCCCCTGTGTGGGTGGACCACGGCTATAGACAATGGAGCAAAGGAGTAGCAACGTGAGAGAGCAGCGCTTTAGCATCTTTCAGCTTGATTCGGTTTTACGGCTGGCAGCTTCACTGTTTTCGGGTCACTCACAGTGCCTCATCGATCCCATTTCCAGCCATAGGCTTTGTTACAGAAACAGCCGACAGACTAAGTTAGCTATACTATACCTGCTAAATATTTGAGGCATGTTGCAGCCTAGGAGGAGTCAGATATTTCATTCATGAACTAAAAGGTTTTTTTTTACCTATCTTGGGGTGACCAGAGACAGGCCTCCAAGTAAACACCAACGATGCAATTTTTACTTTTTAACTGTGTTTATGTAGTCCTGCTGCCCCAAAAGGCTAAAAAAAAAAAAAATTGGCTAATTGGCTAACTAACTCATGAAAATAGACCTTTTTACTGCAGCCAGACATCATTAGTGTTATTAGACACATGAGCCTTTCCTGCTGTGACATCTGACACCTACTTTGTGAAAGGGGTTTCTATTAAAAGTTGCATCACTCCTTCAGTATCTACTGTCGCCCAATTTAGCTGACAAATAAGTCTAAAACATCGTGTTCCCCGCTTCACGGTTATCCTCGTGGCCCGAAAGCAGCTTTGAATCGCTCGTGTGTTTTCTGGTTTCGCAGCTGACGTCACTTACGGTAAAGCAGAAGATGCGCTGCGCCCGTATTGCGGTCATTACGGTCACCGGTGGATTTTCATTGTGGCCAGACTGGAGCACGTGACGTAACAGAGCGAGAGAGAGAGAGAGAGAGAGAGGGGAGAGAGAGAGAGGGAGAGAGAGAGAGAGATAGAGAGATGGAAAGAGAGAGGGAAAGAGAGAGAGAGAGAGAGAGGGAGAGAGAGGGAAAGAGAGAGAGAGAGAGAGAGACCCGTCGTCTCCATCCCCGCAGAGCAGCGCGGATGAAGCACCGGTCGCAGTCAGAGCAGCATCCGGGGAAAAGTAGCCGTGTTCCCGCCGCGGCCGCCTCCGCCTCACCGCCACCCGGAATGGAGGACAAAACACCGTCAATTCCGCGAGAACTCACCCAAAACCCCCTGAAGAAGATCTGGATGCCGTATAAAAACGGCCAGCCTGAAAAGCACATTTCTCAAAGAAAGGGTGCGTATGACGACGTGGCGTCACTCGTCGGCGTCTTTATCTGCTTCACCGGTCGCAGTTGAATGAGTAACGACAGATATTTGACCGGAAGTGCTATGTTAATTTAAATAAGTCATGCAGTATCTATCTAAACCCTCCGCGACGCGCTAGCTAACGTTACCCCGGCACAGGCGCGTGGAGCAGCCTTCGGATGCTGTCTGGTCACGTTACGTAAGGACTCGCGTGACGGAGGCTGCTCGCATCGAGGAGAGAGGACCGATGCTGGAGGTATCCACCTTGCTGTCTCTGAGTACCGAGTCCTCCATCGGCTGTAGGTGAAACGGGAATCGTCTCCCCGCGATCATGTGGTGTGAGTGCTGGTGCATTTGATCTGCCCGTACAGTCGCTGTCTCGTCACTGTGTCCTGACCTGAGGAAACAATTGGTTTTGGTAAAGCCATTAACACAACACAGACGTGTTGGTGCACGCACCGGGACAGACTGTTGTGCCCTCCTCTGATAGTTGGGTTAGTCTTTTCTTCCCCTGTACTTTTACAGACGGGGGAATGTTAAAACATGGACATTGTCTTCCAGGGAAATGTGAAGTGGCACCCATGAAATCTGTGTCGTCCTCTGACCCGGTCATCTGTCTCACCCTCTGACCCAGTCATCTGTTGAGTGTGGAAACCGTAGCTGTTGTCTCTTTCTCCAGACGTCTCAAGGAGTTAAAGTGCAGCGTTTCACAACCTCCGGGGCCCAGCCGGGGGCCACCGAGACCTCTGACTGAATTCTCGGTGTGCTGTGATGTGACTTTGTCTTCGTGGCAGATGACACAGGATTACGCACCCATATCAATATGGACAATCTAATATTTAGGTCAATATCGACTCTTGTAAATGATGTAACACGCAAAATAGTGCACAGGCAGATTTTGGAAATGGTGGAGGCACAGTCGCAGCTGTGAAAATAGTTGTTGAACAAAATCTTGATGGACTAATATGCTTATACTGAGGCGTTACACGTTTTACACTGAAATCCTCCATTGTGCGATGAGCGCATGACTTAAGCTTTCTTTCCCCTCGCTATCTCTCATTGCAGTATGCATGACCAACTGTCCCACCCTGATTGTGACAGTGGGCCTTCCTGCCAGGGGGAAGACCTATATCTCCAAGAAGCTGACCCGCTATCTCAACTGGATCGGGGTGGCCACCAGAGGTACGACTTCTTGGGCTTTAGTGAATGGTTTTGCAGAAGCATCAAGTCCAGAGAATAAAGGGAATGGATTTAGGAGGTGCATTACAAGTTCTCTCATGTGTCCTTGCCTCCATCTTTCCCATAGAGTTCAATGTTGGGCAGTACAGGAGAGAGTTTGTGAAGATCTACAAGTCCTTTGAGTTCTTCCGTCCAGAGAACGAGGAGGGGTTAAAGATCAGACGGTAAGAGGCCTGGGACTGCCTAAAAAATGTTTTTAACCACCAACCATGTGACATTTTAAACATGCGTTATCTTTGATCTTTACAGTCAATGTGCCTCGGCAGCACTGAACGATGTGCGACAGTATCTCACAGAAGACGGAGGCCAAGTGGCGGTGGGTCAAATATTAAATGCCGTTTTTGGTTTAGGAGGTTCAGGCAGGTCTAACATGGTGTGCAATGCTAAATAAAAAGTGTATCCATTTTTGTTCCGTCTATGTGAAACAGGTGTTTGATGCAACAAACACCACCAGAGGAAGACGGGAAACCATCATCCAGTTTGCAGAGCAGAATGGCTTCAAGGTAACTGTTGGGTCACAATGGTGGGAGGACATACAGCATTAGTTGGTGTCCTAGAAATACAGTAGGAGTAGAACAGACGTGCCCGTTCAAGTCAACGTAGCAGGACCGTTGTAGCAGGCTAGCTTCCTTATATACTAAACCAACTCGTCGCTGACTCCCTAGGTGAGGTTTTGTGGGAACGACTCAAAGGAGCAGTGGGTAAGAGAGCCAGAGTAAATGAAAATAAAAATGTAACACCTTAATGCTTCACCCACATACTCTTGTCACAGTTTAGGCAAGCACATTGGCATCTCCAGATGAGCGACAACTTTGTTTGGCTCCTTTTCTGTAAGTGTAGCACTAAAGCATGGTGGAATTAGCACGCTAACTAGCGGACAGCTGGCTGTTAGCTAGCTTGCTAATTAAGCCGCGTTTTAGAGGTTACGCTGGTGGCCAGCGGTCCCTGACGCTCAGTAGAAAGACATGCTAGCTAGCTAACCTGCCATACATGCTGCTCCCATTCTATTTCTATGGTTGACGTTCCCACTGAGCTTGATCTGTTCCTCCTCCTTTTCTCGCAGGTGTTCTTCGTGGAGTCTGTGTGTGAAGACCCAGATGTCATACAGGAGAACATAGTGGTAGGGGAACGAGTTCATCTCTTTACTTTTATCTCGAGAGAAAATGAACTTCCGTCCAAGTCGTACTCACTCCTCTCCGATGTTTCTCTGTTCAGCAAGTGAAGCTGGGGAGCCCCGACTACACCAACTGTAACACGGAGGAAGCGGCGGAAGACTTCATGAAAAGGATCAAGTGTTACGAAAACTCCTACGAGCCGCTGGAGGAAGTCCTGGACAGGTGAGGGGGAGAGCTGGAGCGGAGAGTGTGTTTAGTGAAGATGTCCTGGCGGTGGGAGGATATGGGATCAACTAGCTTAGCATATTAGCATTTTCAAATATACTTTCACCAGAACAATGGTGCCGTAACTTAATATTTTCTGTGGCTTGAGAAATGTAATTGACTTGAAGCTTTTCTCGTGCTTAACAATTCTGTTTAAAGCAGAAAAAGGAAATGCAGCAAAGCTTGCTCAGAAAGTTAAGTGACAGATCAGGGAAAATGTTTTCAGAATTTGTTTATTTCACTATATATCATTTGCTTTTCAAGTCAGGTCAGGAGTAAACATTTTCCTGCCTTTACACAGTATGAATACGTGGCATCACACAAAACTGTGTTTTCACTTAACATAATCAGATAGAAGTGCGATTTTTAATATTTTGTTGCATGTTCTTGTTTTCTAATTGGTACCATCATCCTTTTATAGTTTATTTTTTTATGTAGGGTTTAATTTGTATTCCTAAACAACTAATTACGCTGTGCTTCTCAAATCTGTCCACTGGTTCGGCTCAGTCGGTGTTAAACGGGAGGCGTAACGTGTCTGTGGTCTCCTCTCAGTGATCTCTCCTTCATTAAAATCATGGACGTGGGTCAGCGCTACTTGGTCAACAGGGTGTTGGACCACATCCAGAGCCGGATCGTCTACTACCTCATGAACATTCACATCACGCCGCGCTCCATCTATCTGTGCCGCCACGGTGAGAGCGAGCTCAACGTCAACGGTCGAATCGGTGGCGACTCTGGCCTCACGCCTCGAGGGAAAGAGGTATATCTGACTTTTTCCATCAGTCTGTCGTCAGTTTTCTTTCACAGAGGTGATAACATTCTTCTTTTTTTTTTTTTTTTTAATTCCTTCTCCACCCAGTTTGCGAAGAAGCTGAGTCAGTTCATCCAGGCTCAGGGCATCAGCGACCTGAAGGTGTGGACCAGTCAGATGAAGAGAACCATCCAGACCGCTGAGGCGCTCTGTGTGCCCTACGAACAGTGGAAGGTCCTGAACGAGATTGATGCCGTGAGTACTGCGCTCCCCGACTGCTCAGCGACCACAGCTGTCTGCTTGCACGTGTGCGTTGTTTTAACAAAGTGTAATCTGTGCGCGTGATGTCATTTCAGGGCGAGTGTGAGGAGATGATGTACGAGGAGATTCAGGATCACTTTCCTCTGGAGTTCGCTTTGAGGGACCAGGACAAATACCGCTATCGATACCCAAAAGGAGAGGTCGGTGGCTACAATTCCACTTGCTGCGTTTTGTCTGATGATGTAATGTTGTTATGTCACTGTGAAAGTGTGTTTTTTTTTTTTTTTTTTTTTTTTTTTGGTATTTTAACATTGAAGCACGCTTGTGGACAGTGTGTCTTGAATTTTCGGAACTTCCCAAAGCAGAGTCTGTTCTCCTTTTGTGAAAAGTAGGACACGCACACTCTCCCTCATAGAAACTCACACGTCACGACAAACACAATAAAACTGTGTCCACATGGCCACTGGCCACTTACTCTCTGCTAATGAGCCTCAACTTGGACAAGCAGCCGCTTAGAATTATTTGGCTAAACGCCAGAATGCAGTAAACAAAGACTTCACATTAGTGTGTGTGTGTGTGTGTGTGTGTGTGTGTGCCAAAGTGTGGGGTCGGGTTGTTTACTGTGTGTCTGAACGCCCGCTGGTCTGTTCTCACCTTAAGTCCATCCCATTACCTCTCCATTAACCCTACACAGGAAGATGGATGTGGGCATTAGCAGGCTGCCCAGGCGGACAGGGCTTTGGAGAATCTTGTTAAAGCTGCTGTTGGTCTAGACGGCCTATATGGCTTTTTCCACTTGCTGAAAGGTCAATCTGTTTAAGAGATTGATTATTCAGCAGACTGTGAGAAGAAAATGGATTGTGTGGAAGTTGTAATTCACTGATTTACGACTTCAGATGTAAAGGTGTTAGTGTACTCTTTCTTAGTGACGATCTCAAAATATCTGCAGTGGTGGGGAAAAAAAATAGATGTAGATAGAGCTGTCTTTAGCTCATAACAATGATTCTCTGATTAAATCGTACCTCCCCCCCCCCCTCCCCGATTTGCCTCGTTCCCCATCTCTTCTGACTCAGTCGTATGAGGACCTGGTGCAGCGGTTGGAGCCGGTCATCATGGAGCTGGAGCGGCAAGAGAACGTGCTGGTCGTCTGTCACCAGGCCGTCATGCGCTGCCTGTTGGCCTATTTCTTGGACAAGACAGCAGGTCAGTCCTTACACTGAACTGAACCCCCGGAAGGCAGAGGGGCCGTTAAATCAGACATGTGATTTCTTCAGAGGTTGTTGAACGGCACCGTGGGAAGTGTAGAAAGTCAAGAAGATTACTAAGTAGAAGTAGATAAAGTAATTTGATGGAAAAGTGCATTTACTAACAAAGTGTGGTTTAATACTTCACAAAAAGAAACCAGTGGAAATGACATATTACATAATAAGATATTCTTGAAGGCACATTTTTCCTCTTAGTCACAGTTACACGTTCGCCGTAGTAATATTCATGCCTCATTTGAGGCACTGGATGAAATGTTTTGTACGCTGTGAAACGTTGAGCGTAAAGCTGTGACATACTTTCATAATGCTCAGATTGAGTGTTTCACTCTTACCCGACTGGCCTGATTTCTATGTTGTAGCAAAAATATCAGATAAAAAATACTTGGATACTTTCTTTTCTTTCATTCTACTAGATGGTAAATAGTATATTTCAAGACGATGGATGGCTATCGTTAGCATTTTATTCATATTGCTGTGGTCCTATACTTTTTATAGATATTCATATCTGTTTGTTTTTTTTAATTTGATTTGTATAATAATTTTAATTAAATAGATATTAATAGGAAAAGGAGTAAAATTAGAACAGGTTTAAAAATGTATTTATATAATATATATAATATATATATATATATATATATATAATCAGAGCTGATTATAATTAGCGCTCTGTGGCTAGATCACATTATTGATTAATGGGACACAGCGGACACAACTAGTTTATGCTTGTTGGAACAGGCAGTTTGAAAAATGACTCTTCTCCTTCTGCTCACAAATATTCCATTGCCCTTACAGTAACGGACGTATTTGTTAACTCGAGCAATATCTTCACCCTCCCACTCCTGTCCTGGCCATGAACGTTACTCTTGAAGATCAAAACTGATAAATCAGAAGAAGCAGTGTATGGAAGTGATGTTCAGGAATGAGATTTCGTTGTTTGTCTCCACACAGAGGAGCTGCCCTACCTGAAGTGCCCGCTGCACACGGTGCTGAAGCTAACGCCAGTGGCCTACGGTAAGACTGGGCTCCTATTGGCGCATAAGAAATCTATTTCTAATGAACAGAAAGAGGAAAATAAATACACTTTTCTGCCACCTGAACTAATACAAACAAATATTCTGTCTGCTCAGGCTGTAAAGTGGAGTCCATCGGCTTAAACGTGGAAGCAGTCAACACACACAGAGAAAGGCCAGAGGTGGGTATATTGTTAACCACACACACACACACACACACACACACACACACACACAGCTAGCGCGCACACTGAGCCACTTTGTGAAAGTGAAGATGGTTCACAGACGGGTTGGTCAGAACCTGCCGTTCTAAGCCCGACCTAATGGTTGCACCATCGAGGGTTAAGACGTCTCCTCGCTGAGGCCGGCTGTAAATCTCACGCCCTGTCGGGGGCAGGCAGGAAGTCAAAAATCCAAGTCGAAACCATTAATAAGAAAGCAATCTGTGTGGGAGGTGGTGAACATGTGACGGCAGAAGGCAGAGTGTGTGTGTGGCCCGCGACACAGTCGTTCACTGCAGCCGTTACACACACACACACACACACACACACACACACACTGAGGGACACATGGCGTGATCCCTGTCGATCACACCAGCTGGATCATCACGGAAAATTGGGGGGGGGGGTGACAGCGCTGATGAAATATTGAGCAGAATCTGAATTGTTTATTTGAGTTGGCTTGTATATATTTTTTTTACACCTGAAAGGTGCTTACTGGATAGTTATGGCTCATAAGCACAATGAACACATAACTGGTTTGAATGTTTATGATAAATGGGATCGAGCTTGCCCTTCATTGGAGGTGGTGAGGTTAACTTTTCTCTGGACGATAAGATGCACAATGATGAGACGTGTGCCTTATCAGAAGTTAGTTTTGGTTTTCAATACAGAAGGACATCATGTTCTTGTGCTCTTTTCATTTTTGTATCTCAATGAGATTTATTTTCCTACCGTCCTCCGTGAGAAAGTTAACATCGACGTAGTTAAGACTAGGCTTAAGTTCAGTTGGTCCAACCCCCGTGAAGTCCGTTATAAAGACAGACTCAGCCGTTAGGACCGGGCTTAGTAAAGCCCGGTTGGTGCAACCAGGTGCTGAACATCGTGTGTCGCGTCTGATATTTCACTGCCGCCGTTCCCTCTGATGGCTTTTTTTTTTTTTATATACATCCGTGTTGTGAAATAGTACTGAGCTCAGTGCAGATATGTGTCACCGATCTGTGCATGAATTATGTTTTATCGGTACGACAACAATGACTAATGCTCCTATTGCTTCTAACACTCGCACCCTTTTTAGATAAACACGCCTCTGTGGTGTGCATCATGTGAGTTTTGATTCTGATTGATAAGCAGTGTAGTAGTTCTCAGTGAAATATACCCGTCATAATACTAATGTTGTTGGCTTTGGCAGAAAGTATTATAACAGTGAATGTACGTACCTTTTTTTATAGGAGCAATGTAAGATGCTGCACGGCTTAGGGAATCAATGCATTCAGGATCATTTCTTTATTTACACTTACTCTATTGATCTTTAGATGACCGTCCATTACCCATTAAGCCTCTTTGTGGCATCATACGCGTTTCATGTTTTTGTAGCAGAGAAATCGTCTGCTTTTTCTCAGAACAGCAGACCTGCGGTGGTTAGATTTCTTCTCGACTTGCACTGCTAACGCATACGCGACCGACGCATACGCGACCGACACACTGGTGACGAAGACAGACACACAAACACGCCTCCAAACGCCCGGGTCTGTGTGCAGTGGATTTAGTATCTCCCATGTGTTTTCATCCCTCCCCCTCTTTGTGTGTGTTTTTTCTTTTATCGAACAGAACGTAGAAGTGTCGCGGATGTCAGAGGAGGCTTTGCTAACAGTGCCAGCTCACCAATGAGGCAGTCACCCCTGACCCCGCCCCCCCCTCCTCCTTTACCCTTCCTTATGCACACTGCACCTGGCAAACTCGGCCGCCTCTAGTCTGTCTCCTCCACCTTCCGTCGATTGAATCACCCTCCGCTGCTCCGATCTTCTGTTTTTCCTCCACGTGTATTTTAAGACAACATGATGACGATGACGATGACGATGACGATGACGGTGGCAATTAACTGGAATCCAGTTTCTGATTTTGACACGGATCTTGTGTCTCGAGCACGTTCTGCCATTTTTGGAGAATGAATGAAAAGCCGCTGAAGGGTTTCTGGCCCGACGCTGTAATCCCAATTGTGACGCAATGGAATTCGAGCACATTTGTTTTTGTTGTGATGTAGTGATGTTTGTTTTTCTTCTAGATTTTGCCTGTAGAACAGATTTTACGATGTTAACTTGTAGCAGTCGTCTCGCTTGATATTTCTGTTGGTAGAAATATGACTCTAATCGTAGTTTGACAGCGGCGCGCAACACGCGACAAAGTTGTGTCTTTTTTAATATTTTGCACATAAACAAATCAAGTCTTGTTTATTTTCTTATTAAATATGCTCTATTGCAGTTTGCCTCGTTTTAGGATGTTTAA
Source organism: Ophiodon elongatus (assembly GCA_016806645.1). Lineage (NCBI taxonomy): Eukaryota > Metazoa > Chordata > Actinopteri > Perciformes > Hexagrammidae > Ophiodon > Ophiodon elongatus. Next base: position 2,995,833 of record JACSYO010000324.1, on the reverse strand, counting down.
CACTGTCTAATGAAGGTCCTCGAAGTATTCATTGTTTTATTGTTAGTTTTTGTTCAACAATGTGAAGGTTCTTACAGTATAACACATAAAAAGGAAATATTTCTGTTTTGTTTCAAAATAAACTCAACTCAACCATTTCATGAATCCTTATCCCACCCTTCTTGTGCCTCATTTTAGGAAATCTGACATTGAAAATAGCGTTCCTCTCTAATATCTGAAAGTTAGGATCATGGGTTCAATTCTTTACCTCGAATCAAGCTCCTAGATTAGTACGTCTTAAGATGGAATGTGTCTAGACTGCCGAGCTGGATGTTTCTTACTCATACTCTGAGTTCAGAGGGGGCAGACTACTTCCTTCCTGTTGATACGATCACACGAGAGCTGCCCTTCCTGCTCGCGCTGCATGTGAATGAATGGGGGACGCTCCGAGTCTTCCACAGCAAAGACCCCACTGGGACGCATAAGAAAGTGCTGCCATTCATCACCCTGAACAAAACGCCCACTGTGTCTCTCTCTCTCTCTCTCTCCCTCACACACACACACACACACACACACACACAGATTTCTTCCTGCCTCCCTTTAGAGTGATAACAAAACATGCGCAGTTAATAATACTGGCACTTTGTTAAAAGGCGTATGTCAGTTGGGTTGTTTTTTTTTGGAAATGAAAGGGGATCTTGCAAAGCCAAAACAGTTTTCAAAGAGTTATTGAAATGTACAGTATGCGGTGTGACCCAAATATACATAAATTGCTATGAAATAGGTCTGGTGATCTGAAAGAAAACACATGTAAGTGCAAAGGAACCTGAAGCATCCAGGTCAAATCATCTGTGGCTAAACTAGATGTATCAATCCCCCCGCTCCCCCATAAAAAAAAGCTCTTGAAAGCCAAAGCCATGCTACAGTACAGTAGTAGTGATCACAAGTGCAGAAACAACGGGGATACACAGAACTGCATTGTGTGTATGTATAACTTTAGTTCGATGCACGGTAACTAAATTGCACTTTGCACCGTTTTCTCAACTCCCTGTAAATGTGTTGGTACTTTATTATGTTCCTTTCCAGAATGTGAACATCCATCGTACGACTCAGGACGCCCTGCAGACCGTCCCCCCTCACCTCTGACCTCTGACTGCAGCCGGACCCCTCGCCACCTCTCGTGGTCACTTCACTTCACAGCAGTGACCGGATGATGGATGTCTGGATGATGGGCCGCCGACTCCTCCTCCCTCACCTCTCTCACACACACACACACACACACACCCCTCTGTAACCCTTACGTGTGTCTTCCCATGACTTGAAGGACCTGAACACACAGAGCTCCGCTGTGTGCCACGCAGCATCACTCAAGCACTCGCAGTAGATTCTTGTCTTGTTCTTTGCTACGGCGTCTTCATTCCCAGCCCGTTGATGTCGTGCTGCAGTAAATTTACCCTGAAGGAAAACCTAACAACCACGTGGCTTTCTGCTGCATGTTTTCACACACTGTGGTCTTGTGCAATCGTCGTTTTATGTTTTGAAGGAAACAAACCTACTTGATGAACGTTACTATGAAGCTCACTATTCTGACCACGTGGTGACTCAGTGGATGGATGGATGAATAGACGGTCATTGTTGTAAATTTGAGTCAAATCAAATCATAGCTTTCGTCTGATGATTCTACAAACGGACGTTCAATGAATGTTGTTGTGAAGGACGCATCTGAACACACGTGGTTTTGGAAAAAAAAAGCAAAAAATGAAAATGCGATATGAGCTCAAAGCTGTTGATGTGACTTTGAAATGTACGTCCCAGTTAAAGATGTTTTTGTTGTAAACCAGTTCGTCATCATGGGTTCAAGTATTCACTCGGGCTGCACTGATGATTATTTGACCTTTGATTCACCTGCCGGTTTATTCTCAGTTTGTTTTTTTGAGTCTGTAAAAAGTCCGAAATAAAGAAATGGGCATCACATTTCCTCAGAGCCCAAGTTGATATATTCTACAATGTTTTGTCTTCCCAACCGTCTAAAACCCCAAAGATATGCAGTGTGTTCTCTTAAACCAGCAAATATTCACACTTGACATTTGTGCAAAAAACATGAACTCTTAAAATATTGCTTGTTAGTTTTCTGTCGATGAATTAAATTGTCTGCTCTGTTATTTATTGAGAACATGTGGAGGGTGCCGGTAAGATGGTACTAATAAAGTGTCTGACGGTGCCAGCTGATGGAGGTCAGACGGAGTTCACAGGGTCGGATCAGCGTCTATCGTCTCCGTCACGCGTGGGTTCCCTGACACGAGCAGGCGAGAGAAGGGAGGGTGGGGGGGGTTATTTTATCTTTTATCTTTCAAATTTCATTAAAAAAAAAAAAGAAAATGATGTACACTATGTTGTACGACTACAAAAGTATTTAATCTTTTTTCTGAACGTGCCACTTGGTTCTCTGAACTACAGTCTATAGTTTGGATCGCTTTAAAGTGAACAAGCGGTGTAGGAGCAGAGCGGGTCACAGTACTTCCTCTTCCCTTCAGCTGAAGTAACAGTCAGTATGTAGAGTTGTGGCCAAGTGCTGACTAAAAACAGAACTTCCTCAGACAGAACGGCTCTGTTTAAAAGGCGCAGCGGCAGCACGAATGACTCGTATTTAAATAGTAAAAACACCAAAAAGGTATAAACAAGGGAGTTTTATTATCTTTCATCATTATTTTTCATACATATGTGTTTTGGTGGCTTCTTTACAGACGGCTCTTGCTCCACGACAGTCGTTTAGCGCCACGCGGACTACTTTCCGCAAACATGGCGTTCCTGAACAGAGACATTTTGGAAACTAATTTGAAAAAGAAAAAAAAGAAAAAAAACGACGGTGACATAATCACGCAGGTACACAAAAAATAAAATGAAAAAAAAAAAAAAAACTGGCCGGTTTATTTGCAACCGCTTCGCTCTCGGTGCCCCTGTAGTCATGGCTACCAACTTGATTAATACTTTTAAGGACCCGCCTTTGAATTGGGGATTTGTTCTACGTGGCTGAAAAATGAAACTGGTAAATATTTCATTATATACAGTCATTGATATTCATGAGTACAGGGAAATACTCGAGAAGGGTGCAAATGGTGTCGTCGCCGGGTTGGTCACGTTCCTCTCATCTCCTCGCTGATTGGCTGTTCACTCCTTAAGTTGTCCCCACTCTTGTGCTGATTGGCCCGTTCGGAGCGTCTTCCCAGCTTGTGTGGGACCAACACTGCCATCAGAACTATAGAGAGGACAAATATCATTATTGTCCATGTAACCATTTCTGTCTTTTGCCATACAGCTATTAGTCTGTTTTCATAAATATAAATTAAAAAGCAGAGGGCAAGTTTCTTACGTTCTTGAGGAATTCCTCAGCAACGATACGGGCCCTGGCATTAACGGACAGTTTCATCTCGCTGATCTCCTTGTCGATCTCCTCCATGAAGTGGATGACGTAGTCCACCAGCTTGTGTTTGTACATCTGCTCCGTGTGGAAGTTGGTAATCAAGAAGCTAATATCATATCCCTGAGATCACAGTGCAAGGGAGGAAGAGAAGAGACTGGTCAACACATTTTTATCACATGTGACATTGTCGTCAAAGGATTTATATGCCGGTGTATAGTTCCTATGACATATCTGCATGAAGAGTCCTCTGACTTGATTTAGAAGATATGCACTGTTCCTGTTTTTTTTTTTTGGTCTTCCTGTATATTGATTCCTCTTTTGCCACTCACATTCTTTAATTGTACTATACAAAACCCAGATTACCCATTTATATCGCTCTCTTACCTCTACTGGTTTCCTCCTCAGAATGAAGAAGTTCTCCGCTCTCATCATCATGAAGCGCATGAACTTGTGGCAAAGGATCTTCTCAATCTCATCAGCCTGCAAGTGAAGACGTTCTTATTAATTTGGGATGCATTTTAGACTGTGATATACAATTAGGAAATGTGCGTTGTGCATAGCTCATAACCAGCCCCAAAATCCCTGCTGTTTTATAAAAAAAAAAAAAAAAGCACCTGTTTGACAGCAATGCTGACTCTGACAGAGTTGATGGACCCCTCAATGAGAACCTTCTCCTTCTCATTACGGCTGATCACCACAGGTTGAAGTAGCAGCTCCTTACTGCTCCTGTAACCACAGAGCGATCCCGTCATGACAGAGAAAACGTTTTAAATTCTTTCATGAACACTCTGCGTGGCCCTTAAAAGGGACTCGTTGAAAACTTCGTAAATCTTCTCAATGTATTTGACAAATGGGCTGTGGCAAGTCCCCGCAGGCCAATTTTCAAAGCCTCGCTCAGGCTTGTGTGTGTCATTTTTTTTTTTTCCTCCTCTATTTTCTTATGCAAGTTTGCACAAGTCTGCACAAGTCTGCACTTGTGTGACAGCTGCAAGATGATCTTCAAAAAAAAAAAAAAGAAGCTTAGGGGCAGAAGAAAACTGCATATCAGGGTGGAGGGGGGAGACAACCAATGAGACTGCCAACTCCAAACACACGCCACTGGACATACCTGACCTCCACCTCCGGCTTGTTGTGACGCTCCACCACCTGAGAGGAGAAGTTCTCCAGACAGAGGGCCGCCTGCAATGTGGCCCTCACAGCGTTTAAGTAGGGGCGCAGAGTCGCTGTCTGAGGACACACAGCATACAGACCAACATTAGATCATGCATTCGGTTAGTTAGAGGTTGGATCAGCTTTAATGGGCAAACTGGACCTCCCGGTCTCGGGAGGGCGACTTGACCAGCGGGGTCAGCCTGTGAGGTCATGTTTGATCGGGAACCTCACAGGAACCAAAAGAATGTGCTGAGTGCAGTGGTGGAGTGGCTGCTGCTCAGCAACACTGTACGTGTTCCACCGTTATATGTCGGAGAAAGAAAAATACTATGGTGGTAATCTATAGCAACCGGATGTAAACTGTCTAGATTTGCGAGGATCCTTCAAACATGAAGGGTTTTCTTGCGTTAAACGTCAGCGGATCGGTGACCGATGAGTGCAGCCCATCCAGATTATTTACCCGAGCCTCCTACATCCCTCTGCCTGCCCCGAACAAATACACTTCTTTATCCTCGTCTACTGACTGAGCTTTTGGGGAGCTGACTTGAGCAATGATGAGAAAAGGGGCCGAGAGGAAAAGACAGCTCAGCGCGATCACTTTAGTTTCTGCAAACGGCTTCCAGGATGCCCGTCCTCCTCTCGTTTCCCCACAGACAACCAGAAACCCCGTCGACGACAAACACGAAGCCAGCTAGCTCATCTCTTCTTAAATGTGGCCACAGTTAGCGAAGACAAACGGCTGAACAATAAAATATACAGATACATTTAGAGCAAGACGCTTACCATTTTCGTGCTGTAAAAGACGGAAGTTCCTCAGCCACGCCTGGGACTCCGCTTCCGTAAATCCTACATCGTCTAGTACAGAGAGGGTGCGCTCGTTTTATACACAGCTCTCGGGTTGAAGAGGCGGATTCCTCCGCACCACAGACAGGCAACTGTTTGCACTCAACACTCCGCCCAGTTGAGGTATGTTTTTGTATAAAACGAACATACCCTTCGACGTGACCATTCTGGTCTCCGAGTAGGAGACGTGTCGCTATGCGACCGTTGGTTCAGAAGTCGGTTTTACTTCTTTAACATGTTATTTAATAAAACATGTTGAATTACAACGTTATAACACACATATGATCCAATTAGATCACTAAACTACGGATTTAGTGGAAATGTATTTTGTGTGCCCCTCGACACGAGATGGTTTGACCCGATGATACCATTAGCTCGGCCCCTCAGTCACATTACTTCATATTATAATGATATGTGTACGTAATAAGATAACCTGAGCCTACGACGTGTTTACTACTGTGTTATTAAATAATGTTATAAATGTGACTTTATCGAAAAGAGGCCATGTTTAAAATGTAACTAATGTCACACCCCTCCGTCACTACAATGGCTCTTTCCATCATGGACGCCATACGCTGACCGTAAATATCAATCCTCCTAAACATTCTTTGATATACATTTGTGCTTTTCGTTCGTTATATTCAACGTCTGTAATTTGTTGAACTTGAATCTAAAATGTTTGTGTGCAAAATCGTGAAATAATAGCCACCGATGTTTACGTGTGGGAGTAGTGTGGGCAGTTTGGGCCCAGCGCGTTCAATACAAGCAGACTTGCGTGTACGTGTATTCGCGTGCGCGTGTGTGTAATGCGTGTATTGATGGAGAGATGCAGACTTTCTGAACCACAGCTGGACACCACTGAGTTGTATTCATCACTGTGGCCCTTCTGGTATCAGTTCCTGCAGACGCTGCCGGGTCTTCGTCACACAGCATCATGAGTGAGCTGAAGGACTGCCCCCCTCTCAAATACTACGACTTCAAGCCCGTCGAGCACGTCAAAGTATGTCCCCGCTACACTGCTGTGCTCGGCCGCTCGGAGGACGATGGCATCGGCATTGAGGAGCTGGACACCCTGCAGCTGGAGCTGGAGACGCTGCTGTCCTCAGCCAGTCGCCGCCTCCGAGCCCTGGAGGAGCAGAGACAGGTAGGAGGAAGTTGGGACCCCCACCCCCCGCCATGGGGTTTTCTGTGTCTGTAAATCTCAAATGTAGACAGAAAAAATGTAACTCTCTTGTGTTGCTATTTGTAACCATGGCTGGGGTTCTGGGGCCAGGCCAGGGCCCCAGGGTCTTCGATTGCCGAGGGGGGAGGGGGCCTCCAAGCCTCAGGCCACATGCTGTGTTTGGCCTAAGGCATCTGTAAAAAGTTCAACACCAAGGCCCTCAGTAAGCACAATGCAAGCTGACCACGAGGGCCCCGCAGAACCCTCGGGGCTTACAATGTGAGGGCCCCCAGACCCTTTTTATGTTCAAAGCAAAGGCTGACCACAAGGGCCCTTGCGGCTTAAAGTATAAGCTGACCCCTAGGGCTGCAGGGACAAATTGGGCCCAGGACCTCAGGATGCATCCGGTGTGAGTTGACCACTAGGGCCCCGGGCCCCTCAGTGCACACATCAAGATTAACATCTGGAGTGGCTCTGTCTGCCTGGGCTTATGGGTTTGCTGTGCCCTCTCTTTCTGCAGGAAGGGACTATGCTTTTTATATATATAAGGTATATATAGAAAGCATATATATATATATATATATATATGCTTTCTATATATACCTCACTCACTCACTCACTCACTCACAACCAATGGGTTTATGATAAAATTGTTTACTAGAGCACACAAGTGTTTACAATACTGTGGCATGCTTCATTTCAGCTCAACCAAGATGCCGAAAAGAGAGCCCATATTTAAATTAAGTATTATATATAAAGTTTGAGGAGAATCAATTATTACAAAGCTTTTTAAACAGTTCAATAAATACAAGAAGCTTCCAGTCAATGAGTAATTGTTTTGAATAATGTCATATGACTTTTGCCATAATCAAGCAGAGGAGGAAGGGCCTCCACAAGACAGGGGGCCTCACGGGCCCGTGATCCAGTCCTGTTTGTAACCCCCCCCCCCCCCCTCTCTCTCTCTCTCTCTCTGTGTGGCCTCTCAGATCCTCACAGACTGGCAGGACAAGAAGGGAGACAAGCGCTTCCTGAAGCTGGGTAAAGACCCGGACCCGGCTGCCTCGTCTCGCCACAAACCAAAAAAGCAGAAGTTGGACGGTAAAGGCGGTCACGCAGCGGGTCCAGGTCCTGGCCGACCCAAATCCAAAAATCTGCAGCCTAAAGTCCAAGAGTATGAATTCACTGACGATCCACAAGACATTCCCCGCACTCCTAAAAACGATGCGCCCAACAGGTCAGCAACAACCGCCGTTCATCACATCGCTCGGCTCCGTGTGTTTTATCCTGTTTGATCCTCAAGTCATATCGGACTAATCTTACTCGTGAGGCTAGTGTGCTGTCGTAAGAATTAAGGTAATACACATTAGTTTTGTTCACGCAAGGTTGTTTGTGTTCATTCTTATTTCTTTCTTTTCAGATTTTGGGCATCAGTTGAGCCGTATTGTGCCGACATCACGAACGAAGAGATACGATTGCTAGAAGAGCTTCTGAAACCCCCGGAGGATGAGGCTGAGTATTTCAAAGTACGACATAAAAAGCCACGTACCTTGTTTAATTATCATTATTATTATTGTGGTACACCTCAATTCACCCAAGGCAGAGCCAAAACTACGGGCGTTTTTATTTTATTGAGTAAAGCAGTTTGTGTTGAGCCTCGGTACTCTCCGTGTTAACGGTAGATTCCAGCTCTGGGGAAGCACTACTCTCAGCGCTGGGCTCAGGAAGACCTGCTGGAGGAGCAGAGGGAAGGAGCACGAGCCAACGACAAGAAGAAGAGCCTCATGGGAGGGCCGCTGTCCGAGCTGGACGCAAAAGGTGAGGGAAGACTGCAGCCTGCACACGGGCCAGTGCGCCCCTTATGCATAATCATACTGCACGAGCATGTAGCCGCCTTTTTTAAAACTCCTCTTCATGTTCAACTGCTGTAGATGTGGACTCCATGTTGAAGAAGTCCGAGTCCCAACATGAATCTCCAGAAGACGGATGTCCTTTCGGTCCTCTCACCCAGCGTCTGCTCCAGGCCCTCGTAGAGGTCGGTATGCCTGATGAGTGAGATATGGCCTCTGAAATATTCACGTTTTTAATATTGTGTAAAAATGCTCAAATGTTATTTTTTTTCTTTCTTTCTGTTTTCTTCCAGGAGAACATTATATCCCCCATGGAGGATTCACCCATACCGGACATTTCAGGGAAGGATGCTAATGACGGTGCTGGGACTTCTCCTAGAAGCCAAGGAAAAGCTTTCAGGTATTTGTCCAACACCCGATGAGGGCAGAAATCAAATCAATAAAAGGTCAGATCTCCACATTGCATCACTCGGCTCGCTGGAGGCCATGTTCACGCACAAGTTACATTCACACACACACGGACCCCAGGCGTCTGACATAGGATAATAAAACACATAAAACACAAAGCTTCATTCATAACGTTGAAATTCAAAGTCAACATTTGAATGCTGCACCTCAACGGAAGCTTAAAAATATATATATATTTTGATTAAAAATAATTGGTGAGGGATGAAAGAGTATCACTTGAGTAGATTAACTGTTTTAAATATTGTTGTCTACTAAAGCCTTTTTTTTTTTTAAATGGCTGTTTTAATATGTACAGCATTTAGTCAAAAGGTGTGTTCAGTCACACACACACACACGCACACACACACACACACACACACACACACACACACACACACACACACACACACACACACACACACACAGGTCGCACCCTTAATCAGACTGAGGCTGCCTGTCTACAGTCTGTATGTTGGTTGTGAGTCTAGTCTCTGGTCTAGTGACCAAATAACATTTATTGTTGGCATTAAATTGCCACCATAAACTTTTTACTTCGCTCTATGCCGCATGTCTCATAGCTTCGGTCTCCCTCGACCCCCCCCTTTCCCAGTGTTCCTCACACGCGTTCTCTAGAGGCTCGCATCAAAGAGGAGCTGGTGGCCCAGGGGCTGCTGGACTCCGAGGAGCGACCTGGACCAGGAGGAGACTCCGAGGATGAGGTCCTGGCAGAGCTGCAGAAGAGGCAAGCGGAGCTCAAAGCCCTGAGCGGTCACAACAGAGCCCGGAAGCAGGAGCTACTCCGGTGAGGACGCAGGCCAACGATGAATATATATGTGCCGCAGAGTAAGCCGCGCTTTCAATTAAAGGCGGGTCCACGATCAGCTGTTGACCCCGCGACCGTTTTGTGTTTCCGCTGCCTCGCAGGTTGGCAAAGGAGGAGATGCGCAAGCAAGAGCTGAGGCAGAGGGTCCGGGTGTCCGACAACGAGGTCATGGAGGGATTTCGGCGAATCATGGCGGCCAGGCAGAAGAAACGCACTCCGACCAAGAAGGAGAAGGACCAGGCCTGGAAAGCCCTGAAGGAGAGGGAGAGCATCCTCAAGCTACTGGACGGATAGAAGCGGAGGCCGTTTGTGTCCGGTGGTTCTCCAGAAAAATAAATGTTGGAAGAAGAATCTTCTTTTTTTTGACACAAATCAAGAATTGCTGTGAACAGCTGTTAGATGGCCAGTGAACAGCTGTATTTATGATGATGTATGATACTGTTTACTGCAGGTCTGCGTGATTTGATTAGGGACATTTCTGTAGTAGTTCTTTTGTGGGTTTTTTCGTCATGTACAGCAGAATGCTCCATCGTTAGCATTTGAAACGCATCAGAGACTTTTCTTTTTCCTTCTTTCTTTGTCAGTTGAATTTGTATGTTGCTTTTTCTTTTACCATTGTAATGTTGTGGAAACAATACACACAGATGTTTGAATAAATCAGTACCACTTGAGGACAGTTTGTTTTGGGGAAGGGAGAGTATGAAATCCACGATTCAGAGGATCATCATAGCGTGTGCTGTGGTCTTTTCTTGTTCCATAACTGCCACGCCGCATATGGACAGAAAGTAAGATTTTACTTTATACTTGACCAAGTCTTTTATCATTGAGACTCTAAGTTTGCTCATGAAGACCAATGTTGTGCTACGATGTCAGTTTAAAACAACAAACGTACCTCTTAGAACTGAGCAGCGTGAGATATTTGGTCATGTTGCTTTCTATCATGGAAACAGCCACAAGAGGAAAAATAGGTCATGCTCACAAAACGTTATGCAACAAAAGAAAAATGTCTGCATCAGCGTTTTAATGACGCTTATTTATGTATGTTTGAGTTAAGTTAAGCCAGAGGTTCAACTTGCTCCACTGTTTATGTGCTGGCTTTAGAATAATTGGTATGTACAGTCATATTATTACACCAATAGGAGGGAGCGTCTTGTGAGGTAACCCAAAGGCAACTGCCACGAGCTAGAGTAATTGTCATCTGTTTATTTTTATTTTTTTTACTTTCTTTCTTTCTTTTGTTTGTTTATTTATGACTACGTAAAGTCACACAATCCATTGTGTGAATATGCAAAATAGCACACAACTTTTCTCTCTTGTTACCTCATTTATTTATTTGTATTCATCCCCCCCCCCCATGTTGTTTTTTAAAAGTCAATATGCTGAGCTATGAGTATTTGTATGAGGCTCCCTTTCCCTTCGTGAGCAAACATGTCAAATAGTGTCTTTTCTTACCAATCGCTTCACAAGGTGCTCCTCTTTGCCGAGTCACCACAAGATGGCAGTCACTGCCCATAGACTGAGGAGGCCCATAGACTTTGCATAGGGAAGGCTCCTGTGTCTGCCATCAGCTCAACAGAGCATGTGTCCGTGTGGAGTGGATCCAGTCCTCACCTGGGGATCCCCCTCACGTTACTGTACCCCCAGTAGAGGTCAGGGGCCTGTGAGTCTCGCTGTGCTTCTGCTCGAGGGCCACAACGCAAGCGGCACACGCGCCGAGTCGGCGGTCACATGCTTGTGTCCACCCAAGTTTTTAACAGCCATGTCAGCAGCTCCAAATCTTTTTTAATCAGAAGCATTTTAAAATTTAGGTGAAAGTGTTAATATCAATATCAATCTCCTCAGTGTTTGTTTTAGTCCCTATGCTCAAGAATGCTCTCAAGGTTTTGGCAAGCGTAGAGGAAGGGTATCATCAGCACGTTTGTTACTGTGTGAAAATAAATTCATCTTAAATATAATATTATATGGCAGCTGCTATGGAAACTCATTTCTTTCTTCTTTTTTTTTTATTATTTGCCAGACATGTACGTACACGCACAAATAAAAGCTCATGCTCGGCGTCCTTGAGCCGAGCTTCACAGCTCGGCTGGAGGCCGCAACAACGGCCCGATCCTCATGTGAAAGAAAAAACCCTCCGCTTAGGTCGGTGTCCTCTACGCAAATTCATAATGCCATCAGCCCATGTGTATGAAAGCTTTTAATAACATACAGACCTATTGAATCCTCCTCGCAGGTGAATGAGAGGCTGAACAAATAGCCGGGCGGCCCCTCCAGGCTGGGCGTATCGCACGGGGCTTTTGTTGCATTTGTTGTCATTAGACCAAAACTGAAGGGCAGGTGGGTTTTGTGTAGATACATTGCTCATACATGCCCACTGATGCCCGCCTGCTGTTTGCGCATCGCACATTGAGCTGTCTTTTTAAAGGCTAGCTGGACTCCTTTTGACATCCCAGGTGGTGGCGGCGGTGTCCTCCACCCCCGAGGGACTTATGATGAGGCTCTAACTTCAGCCTCAGCTCCCCTCGGTGATGAAGCTCGCTCTCTCTCTCTCTCTCTCTCTCTCTCTCTCTCTCTCTCTCTCTCTCTCTCTCTCTCTCTCTCTGCTCTCACCATGTGAAATTCAGCTCCGTGGTGAGCTTCTTCACTCCTCAGTGTCATGGTTTGTGAACCTCTATCGATTTGTTTAAGTCCAGGGCTCTCCACTGGAGGGTCTGGGTAAATATGTTGAACTCCAGCATTCTCACGCGAGGCGTGCTGCATATCTGGAAGCTTTTCATGTAACTCCTCAAGCAATTTACGTGGAGACAAATGGAGTGTAAATACAGGGCTATCATGTTGGCAGGCTGTGTGTAATTTGTTTACATGAGCACACACACACACGCACACACGCACGCACGCACGAGGATGCACTTATCTAGGCTACTATCACGCCAGGACTCAGTGGGGGCCTCTCCGTCCATTGGCTCTTTGTTTTGCCAGTTTGTACGAACTTTGTTTCTTTCTCCGGGGCTCTCCTCCTACTCCACCTCCGTCCCTGCGTTCCTGAGCTGGAACTGACCAGACACACACACACACACACACACACACACACAGAGAGAGACATAGGAGTTAAGGGATTTAACATAAATCTGTTGATCCTTTGTCCCAATGCTATGTCAGCTTTCATGCTGGATTGAAATGTGTGTGACAGAGACACAGACAGAGGTTGAGACAGCTGCTGAGGCTGATGGTCCGCTGAGACGATCCCTCTGTCGAGCCAGGCCACGCCTCGGCTCTACTCCCGCACAGAGAACTATTGTCTTCAGCGCTGCTTCCACTGTTCTGATGTCATGGCTTGTCCTTCCCCAGAGGGCTGCTGTTTGCTGCCGTGGTAAAACTTGACAGCTCTTTTAGTCGGTGGTACAAATGACTGCATGGGTAGATGGTGAGATAGTTGCACAGAGTGTCTCACACACACAGAAATAAAACACACTACCTTGGTCTGGTTTGAATCTCGTTTGCTTCTCATTTGCATGGCAGTTGATGCTTTTCTTGAGTGACTCCTGAATTTGGCAGATCATATGCAAATCTTTTTGCCTCGTTCAGCACCACCTGCCTGGGCTTTGCTCATCTGGGAGGTGAAGATAAAGATCCTTGGCTCTCCTTTCCGGCCTGCCATGTCTCCTGAGTAGTTTGTACGAGAAAAGTCAGTTCATCAGTCACAGACGAGCTCTTCTCTTTACAATATTTGAGGCAGCAAACCCAGTCAGACAAGTGTAGTCTATAAGTTGCATGGCCACTATTAGACATGCGATCGATGGCAATGTGGCTTTGACCGTCATTCGGTCAGTCGGTCGATACTGAACTATCTCAACAGCTATTGCCAGTTGCAAGAGGAGGAATCCCACTGATTTGACTGAACCCCAGACCTTTGCCCCATCGTGTTCACGTTTTTGTTTCTTTTTGGTGAAAAATAGCTATTGGATGAAATGTAATGACTTTGTTGATCCTCAGACGTTTCATCTTCCACCGCCAGCGAGGTCAACGTTTTTGCTTATCCTGTGACCTATCTAAACATCTCCTAGATGGATTGGCACGTTTTACGTGGTTACAAGGTATCCTAATAGGTGATCCCCAGACTTTTCCCTTATCAAATACAAATTTGTGGTTCAAAGTTAAATATTGTGACTATCAGATGGATTGCCACTTACATTTTAGTTTCCCTTTCAGAATACATCCTTATGAGTTTGGTAATCCCCTGACTTTTTCTCTTGCGCCATCATCATGTAAATATTGTAATACCCATCAGCCTCAGTTGCATTTTGTGTTTTGTGCTTATTAGAAAACGTTTGCATGCTGACGCGCTAAAAACTAAGATGGTGACCACGGTTGAAACTATAGCTCCCTAAAGGTCAGCATGTTGCCTTGCTGGCATTATCATTTAGCTGGCCTAATTCAGGCTGATCTCACACAAATAGGTGAAATGACCACAACCACAGAAAGGCGAATTACGTTGTGGTGGCACACATTGTGTTAAAAGTGCGTACTGGCCCCACAGAAACAATGACAATGGAAAGCCAATTAGGATCCTTTGTCATGGTGGAGACACGAATTAAACACATTCACGGAAATGCAATCAGAAAAACACTCCGAGCTATTGACGTAGTATAAACAGTGGGAAAGACCAGGTGTTGTTGAGTTATTGTTAAGTTAATGTTTATTTATTTTACATACTCATGCACCAACCTTATTTTTTCCAACAACCGACTAAGTGGTTTCGTTGCCTAAACATAACGTTAAATTGATTCTTTGGTGTCAACATGTAATTTTACCCATTAAGTGTCGCCACCGCGTAATGCGCCGTCGAGAGGATCGTGGTCATTTCAAGTATTTCTGTGAGATCACATTGGCCTAATTAAGTGCAGCCTCCCAGCGCTGCTAACATGGATGTAGGCCGTAGAAGGATATTAGCAAAATTGATACCGATTCAATAACATCTGGTGAAATCAGGATTAGGGACCGAGGACCAGCGTGAGGTTCTATTACTGTGCTACTGTTAGGCCTGTAGCACAAGTTACTCACATTTGTCGTTAACAATTCTCAGCCCATGTTTACGCAGCGTTTTCCGAGTCTCCGAGGCTCAAGTCATGCAAAGTCCATCAGCCTGATGCAAAGACACAACAAAGCCTTTTCCCTTTTTCACCTCTGTAGCAAAGTCTCCTGGGAGCTGGCAAGGTGCCGTTAGTGTTTGACTATACTTTGTTAGAATGATAAGAAAGAAAGAGATAGGTGGATAAGAGTGTGCCATGTTAGAGCACTGTTTGTCATTGACAGTAAATTTGGACAGCAGAGGTCAAAGCTCTTGAGAAATATGCTTCTCTTTGGAGATAAGGCCGGAAAGCCGAGGTATGTAGAGGGGACCAATAGGAGGACTCTATGGATATATATGCTCATATTTCCACATACAATACTGTCCGCCACTTCAGCTTCTCCCTATGGTGTGCAAATTGGAGCAATGGGACTAGAAGAGACCCATCCAGTGGTTGTGCCTTCAGGGACTTCAGGGGTCCGGATTGGATAACGTGGATTTCCTTCAAGCTGTTGGATGCTGGGGCAGAAAGAGGACATCGCCGGCACTGTGGATAATAGTCGGTGAAGTGGAGGAGAAGACGCAATGAAAAGCACTTCTCTCACCACCCACCACTTCTCTGTCATCCTCCCTCCATCCTCTTCCCATCTCTCTTTCGTTTTCCTCTGCTCTGTTATTATCACCCAGTCCAGATCATTATCAGGCTCACTCTCCCCTCGCTGCGACGGAGAGGAGGGCCGGCCGCCCACATGGCTTTGGTGAGAGATTTCTAACAGCGGCAGCACAGGAGGAGGGGGGGAGAAAAACGAAGACAAGAGGCCCAATAAAGTCCATCTAAATATAGAGGCAGCAGGCCCTTGTCCTTATAAAGAGCTGCTGTTGGATCCGGGTGTGCTATCCCCCCTCACTGTGTACCAAGACCTGATCACTCCCTCCAAGATGGGGAACATGACTGTTGGTGCATGGAAACACGCACACGCACCCGCACACACAAACACACAGGGCCACGTTGTTTTATGAGAGTGAGAGAGAGAGAGGGAGAGAGAGAGAGAGAGAGAGAGAGAGAGAGAGAGAGAGAGGGAGGACGGGGGGATTTGGGAGTTTTTTCTTTACACCAGAGGGCAAATCATGTTCGGTGGAACATACTAAAATAGGAGAGGTTTGAAGTAAAAATGATGGGAGAAATGAGTGATGGGGGAGGAGGCTCCTAGCCTGAGAGTTCAAGACAGTGGAGGAGATTAGGACAGAAGATACGTATGAATTCATGCTCCAAAATATCTCCAAGGGTGGTTTATACATTATATCAACACAATCTCCAGCTCCAAAATGCCCCTTTTTGGCTTTTTATCTTACTTAGAGTCATTATGTTTTCCTTAAGAGAATTCTGTCCTCTAAACTTGGCTTTGTTTTAAAGGAATAGTTTGACATCTTTGGACATCTTTTCGTGTTCTTTTTGTGAGTTAGGAGAGAAGATCAATACCTCGCTCATGTCTGTATCGTAAATATTAAGCTGCAGCCAGTTAGCCTAGCTTAGCATTAGGACTGGAAACAGTTGGGAATAGCTGGTCTGAGTTTGTCAAAAGGTTACATACACAAAATATATACAATTTTGTAGCATAATTATGGCTTTATTAGAGATGACAGAGATGTAAGGAAAATCGTGTAGATAGAGAATAACATGTAGTTAACATTTTGAAACTATTTAGTTTAGTCTGAACAAAAATCAAAGGATAAAACGGCGCGTTGTGGTTTGGAGATATTTTGATTTCAACTTTTCCAGCAACTACAATATCTCTCGCTTAGTGAAAGGAAAAGTACTTCCTTTTATATAACTGGCAACATGGCTGAAAAGCCTCCACCACTTGCAGTTACATCTAACTGAAGTCCAATATTAATGCTTGTAAAATAATTTCAGCTAACTCGAAGGCACCAAACACTCTTTCCTTGTATCTGGTTTCACTTTATGCAAACAACTACTAATAAATAACTTAAAAAAAAGTTCCTAGTTTAGACTATTAAAAGGATTTGACTACAAGGCCAGCATTGGGGGGGGGTAACCATCAATCATCTTAGCCAAAAAAATAGTCCAGTACATTACCCCACTTGTGAAACCACAACTTGCTTTTGTTTGTTTTGGATAGTTTTTGTATAGTTAAGACAAATGAGATACAGACCAACATGTTAATTAATTCAATTCAATTCAATTTATTTTTGTATAGCCCAAAATCACAAATTACAAATTGGCCTCAGAGGGCTTTACAATCTGCACACAATGACATCCTCTGTCCCAGAACCTCTCATCGACTCAGGAAAAACTCCCCCCCAAAAAATGGAAGAAACCTTCAGGAGAGCAGCAGAGGAGGATCCCTCTCCCAGGATGGACAGAGTACAAAAATAGATGCCATGTGTACAGAATGAACAGCATAACAGAGTTACAACACGTTCAATTCACATGACAGAAATGATTCATGTAATAGTAGCAGTAGGTGTCGGGGAGGACCACAGCAGGACGTAGGGCCAGGGTCCAGATTTAACCACGATTCACAGAAACCTGCGAGGCGAGAAGGCACAAAGACTTCGGGGATGGAGCAGTTAGTAATGTGCATTTATGGTGCATGAATTCATACAGAAGGTAAAATAGAGAAGAATGTGCATCAGCAGGGCCACGGAAGGAGCCAGGAGGCAGGACCAGGGTCCAGATGCAACCACGATTCGTGGAAACCTGCGAGGCGAGAAAGCACAAAGACTCCGAGGGAAGAAGTAGAGTTAGTAATGTGCATTGATAGAACATGAATTCATACAGAAGGAGAGAGAGAAAAGGATAGAGGACCTCAGTGTATCCTAGGTTGTCCCCCAGCAGTCTAGGCCTATAGCAGCATATCAAGGGGCTGGAAAGAATGGACCAGGGCAAACCTGAGCCAGCCCTAACTATAAGCGCTATCAAAGAGGAAAGTCTTAAGTCTACTCTTAAATGTGGTCACTGTGTCTGCCCCCCGGACTGAAAGTGGAAGCTGGTTCCATAGAAGAGGAGCTTGATAACTGAAGGCTCTGGCTCCCATCCTACTTTTTAAGACTCTAGGAACCACAAGCAGCCCCACATTCAGTGATTGCAGCTCTCTAGTGGGGTAATATGGCACTATGATGGTGCCTCACCAATTAAGGCTTTGTAGGTGAGGAGAAGGATTTTAAATTTGACTCTGGATTTTACGGGGAGCCAGTGAAGAGAAGCTAATACAGGAGTAATATGATCTATTTTCTTAGTTTTTGTTAGTACACGAGCTGCAGCATTCTGGATCAACTGGAGAGATTTAAGAGACTTATTAGAGCAGCCTGATAATAAGGAATTACAGTAGTCCAGTCTAGAAGTAACAAATGCGTGAACACATTTTTCTGCATCGCTTTGAGACAGGATGTGTCTAATTTTTGAAATGTTACGTAGGTGAAAAAAGGCGGTCCATGAGATTTGTTTTACGTGAGAGTAAAAGGACAAGTCCTGATCAAAGACAACTCCGAGATTCTTTACGGTGGTGCTGGATGCCTGGGCAATGCCATCTAGAGAAACCACATCATTAGATAGTTGATTCCGGAGGTGTTCTGGGCCTAGTAAAATAACTTCAGTTTTGTCTGAGTTTAACATCAGGAAGTTGCAGGTCATCCATGTTTTTATATCTTTGAGACATGCTTGAAGTTTAGCAAGCTGGTTGGTTTCGTCTGGCTTGATCGATAGATATAATTGAGTATCATCAGCATAACAATGAAAGTCTATGGAGTGTTTTCTGATAATATTGCCCAAAGGAAGCATATATAAGGTGAATAAGATTGGTCCAAGCACAGAACCTTGTGGAACTCCGTGACTGACGTTTAATTAGTGAGCGTTAGCGGTTTTATAAGCTTTGGACAGAACCAGACCAGCTGTTTCCACATTTCCTGTTGTTGTGCTAAGCTAGGCTAATCAGTTGCTTTCTGTAGCCTTATATGGAAAAATACAAATATGCATAGCTCCTGAAAAGCCTTTTTTTAAGACACCATCTTTGACCACTTAGTTTCTCTAATAATCCCATCCATTCCCTTTCCAGAGTGTGTTTGCAGCTGAATGGAACAACTTTTCAAAAGACAGGTACCACCTGAAGTAGAGTTGGAGCTCCCCACTGTTCAAAAGAGAAAAACGCCTGATCAGTTGTAAATGATCAGGCTTTAGTCAGCAACACAAAGGTGACCTCTTCCCTCAGGACATTCCCCTCATGACAAACTAACAAATCCGACAGCTGCGTCGTCAATGTAAGTGTCTAATGTGATTTACTCCCACATCCTATCTGAACCAGTGACGACCTGTTCCGTTTTTTTTTTTTTTGCTGTTGTCGTCTGTGAAATCGGCAGCTGCTGCTATATACCGGCCGTGTGCTGGTTAACACACACCATAGAGAGACGTTTTCACTGAAAGCAGGTCACTTGCACAGAGATGCACACATGTTGTTTGCCACACTCTGTGTGAAGCAAACAAGATCCTTTTCACAGCTGTCCTCGCATGCTAGCGGTGACAGCAGAAGTTCAGAAGTCAAACAGGAGAAAATAGGTTCACTGTGTTTTTCACATCCTCTTTTACACCTGTTGCTTACTGTCCGCTGTGGTGAGTGTGTGTGTCTGTGTGTTTGTTGCCACACACTGAGACACTTGTGGACAGACAGACAGACAGACAGACAGACAGAGACAGAGACAGAGACAGAGAGACACACACACACACACATGCGCGCGCGTGCACACAAATCCTCGTAGCTGTCTGAGTTGAGACTGTGTACCAAAGGCAGGCAGAGAAAACCTCACACACAAACAGAGTCACTCACTGAACATCAGCACTTGTTACATAAGCACTCCTCTTCCACACAGACAGCTCCACAGCAGTCTGACAGAGTCAATGTCAAACCCTGCATGAGAGACAAAATGGGTATAATTCGTGCGTGACCACTCAATTACTATGTGTACAGCTGAAGTGGATCGATCTGTGTGTGTGTGGGTGTGTGTGTGTGTGTGTCAGTTTGTGGTCATGAAAGCCCCGCCAAGAGAGGAAGCTCAGCTGTCAGTAGTTGTCAGGCCTCTGCTTTTCTCCCTTTCTTTGCTGATCCTGCTAGAGCCAACCTCCCCAACCCCCCCCATCCACCTCACCCCTCACCCCATCCCCCTTCCTTCTCTTTTCTTGTGCCCCAACAGTGGCTGGCTGGGTTTGAGGTCGAGGTGGAGGCGCTGGTTTGTACAAGCATGTTGGCCAGAGATAAGGAAATGTGTCACAGGACCAACAAACCTCCCTCTTAGCTGAACATCTTACGAACGAACACACACACACACACACACATACAGTAAACAAGTGTCAGAAATATTTATTCCGTGATATTATAAACAGGGCTTTGACCTCGCGTCACCCTTTGATTTCGCACTCCTGTCTTCTTGTGCTCTATCCACTGCTCTGTCTCACCCCGTTTAGGGCGTCACTCATGCTACGTCAGCTGCTCATGTGCGGAATGACAAGGAACAAACACCAACTCTCTGCACAAAGCCCCGCTCCACACGTTCGTTGGGGGAGGACTCATTTCTGCGTGTGCATGCCGACACTGGCGGACTGGTGTGGTGTGAAATGGACATGAGAGGGTGTGTGGCTGAAAGCATCTGCAGGCGCCTCAGCTCTCTGCTTTTCGTTGGGGTCGTGATGGGGGGCTGTGGGTGAGGGAAGTAGTGGAGGGGTTGAGGGGGAGTGGGGTGCTTGTGATTACAGCAGGGCTCTGACGACCATCCCTAGGCTCTGCCTGGGTGAGACAAACACACACACACACCTACACACACCTACACACACATAAAGATTGATACATGAACTATATCCCATATATCCACAGTTAATTTAGATGCACTGAATCACTTCTCTTCACTCAGAATGCAACCTGTTGCAGCTGTCGTTGTGTCTTTTCTTATCCGTCTGGCCAGCTAATTAACTCCTCTTCACTCCCATTAACTCTGATAAAGCTCCTCTGGCTCCCCTCATTATCACCAGCCCCAGCAGAAGTGCCAGAAGGAGCAAGAGTTTCGAGAGTGGCGTGAAGGGGCCATCGGAGCAGCTGATAGCAAACAGACCTGTTGTTGGATAAGCACTTGTTTCTGCCAGAGCCCTGAAAACTCACACTGAGCCATATATATCTCATTCTTTATCAACCCCCCTGACTCCACAGCCCTGGTTGTATCCTTTCCTAGTCACTTTCAAATAAGATTTTCATTGATTTACAAAACGTATACATAGGCTTATTGTTTCCCAAAGGTGATTGTAAAGTGCCATAGCATTCTTCTTACAGTTAAAGGGACACTATGTAACTTTTGAAAGAACAAATACTCCACTAAAACAGAACAATTGGATTCTTAAGAAACAAACTGAACCCCTGATCTAATCTGTATACTCTAGAGTTTTGTTCCCACAGTCTGTGGTTGGTCTGGTATGACCAGTAGCTTAAGGTGGCAATTGTTGGCTAATTTAATTTCTCTGCGTGAGCTACTGTTACAGTACGTTTAAGCAGTTAACCTAGAATTGTGGCTGTTCAGCAAAACTCACCCCTGTTCTTTTATATCGACAGCCCGCGTCCCTGACTAGGCCACGGTCGGGACAAAGGGACATGTTTATGTAGAAGCGAGGAGTATATTGGTTTAAGACTCTGCTATGTGCCCAGTTTTTCTGGCTGAACCAGCTGAATCTTTTACTCTGTTAAATGATCAGGTTACTCTGCTTGTTTGAGGTCATTGCCAGCTTTGCATCCAGTTGAACTGCTTTTAGTCGTTATAGCCTCGTGTCTCTTCCTCCTACAAACCTTTGTCTGTAACATAGGAGTTGCAGTTTGAAGTTTTCTTCAGTCCTCCTCCTCCTCCTACACTAATTGCATTTTGGGGAAATCTTAACACTGTACAGGCATCCCAACCGTGTGGAAATACTTAATTTGTGAGTCTGTCAGCTATTGTTGTTCTGAGCTCCAGTTCCCCTTGTTTACAGTTAATCTCACTATTCTCCCCAGTTAGTGTGGCTGATAATGAATAAACAGCATTAATACACCAAGTAAAAACAAATTATAATTATACCATCCGGCACATCACTCTGTTCTAACCAGGACTTTTACTTTTCCCCTTCACCCACCTATACTGACTGTCTCTACTCATTCAGACTGGACTCTCTCTCTCGAGACTAGACCATGTTATCTGAATGGCTTATTGGCACAGGGGGAGGGGGTCACGGCAAAGAGCATTTGATGGGTTTCTGGGGTCTGGTCCTTTCCTCTAAGAGCCTGGGTAAATATAGCCTGTATCAGAGGCCTATCTGAAGCCACAGCAACAACACTCAGCAGGCCCCGACAGACCCATGTGGGACTGGTCTCTGTCGCGACCCACAGACACAGGAGGATCTAGAGGCCTATAGAGTGTAACGTTTGCCAGGGCTTTTAGGGGCCATCTAATAAGGGAGCATTTGCATGAAACAATGTTAATGCATGATCATAGCCCATTGCAAACTAAGGAGCTCAAAAACTTGCCATTTATGATTC
The DNA here is from genome assembly GCA_016806645.1 of Ophiodon elongatus. NCBI lineage: Eukaryota > Metazoa > Chordata > Actinopteri > Perciformes > Hexagrammidae > Ophiodon > Ophiodon elongatus. The sequence continues at coordinate 2,973,532 of JACSYO010000324.1, read as the reverse complement.
TCTCCAAAGCATTAACCTCCAAAGGAGATTAAACAAGAGGGGCACGCTAACTGCTCATAACTATCATATATATCATTTCAAATGCATGTTGCTTAGAAATTAGTATTACTCTGCTTTGATTAGATGTAATTAATCAAGCTGTTACAAATGCCTATTGTAAATGCAGCAAGCATATAGCCAAAGAGAAAGGCAAAACAAAGTTGAGGTCCAAAGCGTATTTATTTTCTTATTCGCGTAGTTTTGTCAATTAAGCCTAAAAAGATAACTTATGTTGTTTAGCAGTACCATATTTGTTATGTATGTATTTATGTATGTATGTATGTATGTATGTATGTATAAATATTTCTCTTTATATTTTGAGGAGAAATTATTATCATTAATCGAGTGTATTTACTTTGCTAGCTGGGTTACAATTAGCTATTTACTGGATAGATTCAAAGACTTACTGTGTCCCAAAGGTGATTGTAAAGTGCCATAGCATTCTTCTTACAGTTAAAGGGACACTATGTAACTTTTGAAAGAACAAATACTCCACTAAAACAGAACAATTGGATTTGTAAGAAACAAACTGCACCCCTGCTCTAATCTGTATACTCTAGAGTTTTGTTCCCAGTCTATGGTTGGTCTGGTGTGACCAGTAGCTTAAGGTGGCAATTGTTGGCTAGTTTAATTTCTCTGCGTGAGCTACTGTTACAGTACGTTTAAGCAATCTAAAAAGATAACTTATGTTGTTTAGCAGTACCATATTTGTTATGTATGTATTTATGTATGTATGTATGTATGTACGTATGTATAAATATTTCTCTTTATATTTTGAGGAGAAATTATCATGAATCGAGTGTATTTACTTTGCTAGCTGGGTTACAATTAGCTATTTACCGGATAGATTCATCAAGTTAGCCAGCTAGCTTAATTAATTTTAGTTTATCTGGCAATATCTAGCTAGATACCCCTCAAGATGGCTATCTGGCTAGCTACATGATGCTAACTCCGACACGGTGTTAACACCATGAAAACAAGCGGTGTCTTTGCCTGGTTGTGATTAAAGTTGAGCTGAGGTCTGATAAGGTGGGACTTTCTTATTTTTACAACAGTTCTGAGGAATCCCTTGACGTCAGAGTTGCACGACAGAGCGAGAAGCCCGTGGTGAGTGAGATTTGACTGACCCTACTTTGCATGGGCATGTGAAAGAGAGACGGAGGGAGTGAGAGACTAAGTGAGAGACTAAGTGAGAGAGAGAGAGAGAGAGAGAGAGAGAGAGAGAGAGAGAGAGAGAGAGAGAGAGAGAGAGAGAGGCCTTATGGTGACACAGCATAACAATGTCTGCTGGGCCTGTATGACCTCGTTCATCAAGCTGACGCCCGGCTCCGTTTCTGCTCCGCTCTGGTGAGATTCACAAGGAGAACCCAAGAAGGGGGGAAAGGATAGCGAGACAGAGAAGAGAGGGGAGAGATAAGGAAGAAGAGAGATAGAGAGAGAGAGAGAAACAGTGGCACGTGAAGAGAAACAGGGCCGTGAGTGCTGAAGTGGGGAAGACAAGAACAGATGTTCAGGGAAGAAAAAGCCCAAATGACAAGCAGAAAAGTTTAGTAGAATAAATGTGTGAGTGAGATCGCTAACGGAGAACGGGGAGGTGAGATGATGAAAGATAAACTGTGACAAAGTGAAGAGAGGAGAGCGGGACCAGAGCTGCATCGCTACAGTAACAACCAGTAAACACAGCAACAGCATGGACATCAGTTCTGTTGAATGCAAGTGTGTTTAAAAATCTGGGACATGAGTCAGCTATTAAAAAAAAAAAGAAAGTGCAACTTGTCCCAACACACTGGCTTCTATCAAGCTTCTACTGTTACTTATACCTGCCGTCTTCTTCCTGGATATACAGCTCTTGAACACACTACGCTATCATATCATATTCTATACATCGACACACCTTCACCAAATCTGTTTACAAGGCACGTATCAAAGTCAATTTACACATTTACCCTCACCCACCGTATGAAAACAGCTGCATAGTGTCCTCTGTGGGTGAGGAGCTTTCTGACAAAAAAACAACCCTGATGACGTCTTGAAGACGTAACAATTAGAAGAGAAAGTGTGCATTACAATCTGATGGAGTGGAGTTTAAAAGACGTAGGCAAGGATGGTCTTACAAAAGACACCACCAAGTTGCATTATGGGAAATGCAGTATATTTTGGTAGTTTGTTTTCCCCATAGGAGTGACTAATTCTAAGGTCATGCTATTCTTGGAAAGAGTTTTCCATAGATATTCTTTTGGCATTTTTTCTACATACTATACTCCCGACTGTTTTATGACATACTACATACTATATTACTTTTTTCAACATACAATACTATGGCTTTTTTATGATTTGTCAACATTCTATACTATGACTTCTGAATCACTGTTTTTGACATGCTGACTTTGTTTGACATACTATACAATGTCTATGATTTTTGTCGACATGCTATACGACTTTATTACATTTTTAACACGCTATGTCTTAACATGTATACTATGACATTTTAATGACTTTTACATTTTATAATATACATTTGTTCTACCTACCATACTATGACCATGCTATGTCTTAACATGTATACTATGACATTTTAATGACTTTTACATTTTATAATATACATTTTTTCTACCTACCATACTATGACCAAAACATTCTACATATTATACTTTGACTTTTTTCGACATACTATGATATGGGTTTTTTCGACATAAAATCTTATTTCTTGATGACTTTTTTTTTTGGACATGCTATACTATGACTTTTTAATTACTTTTTTGATATGCTGACTTTGTTTGGCATACTATATCAAAAAGTAGTATCGCTTTTTTATGATATACAATATATTTGATTGATTAACAAAGCAATATACTATTACTATAATTCATCACATACTATAATATAAATATTTTATGACACTGATTTTTTTAATGACATAATATGTATGAATTTTTATGTTTCTTACGACTTACTATATGATGACTTTTTAACTACATACTAAAGATAACCATTTCATGATATTTTAAAGTTTTCCTAAGTTACAATTATGTCATTTTTTAATTATTTTTTTTCTACATCCCATAGTTTTAGTCATCGTTTCATGTCCCCAGACCCAACGGAAGAAAAACCAAAAGGACTGGGTATCAGGGATTAGAAAAAGACAATTTAACTGAATCTCCCTGACATGGTAGGTAAAAGTGCAGGGTGTCTACGTAATGAAGTGCAGACTTTCATGAGTAAATAAGGTCTGAATGTATTTCAGAAACAAAACAAACACAAAAACATCCATTGACCTCAGGTCTGTATGGTACATTATAAGATTACACCTTGGGTAAGGACACCAAGATAATTGACACCTTTGCCTGTGTTTTGTTCTCCAGGTCACAGTGAGGTTTATAAGTGACACATCTTCTAAAGTAGTTGATGTAATCACAAACATGTAGAGACACTGCTGGGAAACAGAGCTAGCTGAGCTTGTTAAGCATTTCTTTTTTTTTTTTTTTTTTTTTTTTTTTTAAATAAAATAAAATAAAAACCTGGTTAAAAGGGCTTCAAAGCTCCTACACAAAACTCTCGGTAAGGAGGACCATACGTAAGTGTGTCAGCCGGGGGAACACCCAGCACCCCTGGCAGGTGGCGGTGTTGTGGCTTGATAAAAGCCTGGGCCTCTTGCCCCCCGCCCTCCTCATGTGCAGGATCTAAAAGTGCACACACCGCCTTGATAACAGGCACATGCACACACATAACTGAACCCTCTCACCCTAAAAGGTTTTCACAGTATCATCACAGCAGCATCTGCCTGTCAGTTTTGTTACGAGTACAGTGACTCTGCAATAACATAATCATACTGTAAAAACACAAATAGCTCAAGGGGAGGCATTGTGGACCGCGGACAGGATTACGGCCCCTTTCTGACTCGCTTAGTTTAAACAAATCAAATAAGACGTCAAGAGGCATCTTTAAGTACAAAGTCTTTATTTCTATTTTTTTGGTATGGCTTCTTTGAAGGGACTGTAAAAGACATCTTTAGTGAAAAAAAAAAAAAAAAGAAAAAAAAAGAAGAAATCTAGAGAATTTCTGATGCAACCGGACAAGAATCTACAAATGAGCATCTACTGTAGTAGTCGTGCACCAGGGCAAATCCACGGACACGGAAAGGACAAAAAGAACCAAAATGAAGACACCTGTGGATCTGCAGGTACGCCTCTTCAGGTTAAATGACATCAGTGCCACAACTACAGTCATAGTAACAAAAACAATAAGCTATTTTAACTTAGTACCTCATATAAATACCTACATATAAATATTGTAAATGTACTTGATGACTGAAAACATTTCAAATTGCTGTACATGAATGTCCTTTGAGAGCAACAATCTCAGTGAGAAAAGGAGAAGAAAAGAAAGGAAAAGAAATACATACACTGGTGTCTGAGCTCAGTGTCAGCTACCTTTAAACAACGATACACAGCACTCCTGGTCCCCACCGCCCACATACTGCATGTGATTATCTACATCCATCTGAAACTATCAAAAGACCCAAGTAAGCCAGATTAATGTGACCGACTGCTGAAATGCCAGTTACAAAAGGGCTCTATGCACTTGGTTCTGTGGTGGGGGGGTGGGGGGGTGGGGTGGTGGGGAGTGGGGGGGGGGAGCGCTTGGAAAAAAAAAAAACAGGAGATTCTAAAAGAAGTTTCTCGTGGATGGCACCAGGACGGGGCCGCAGATGAGTGGCCGAGAGGCCCGCTGTACGCCTCCCCAAATCACCACCCTGTCTTTGACCTCCACCCAATATTAGTTCCCGAGTGTCCTAAAGCAGCAGTGCCCTTCATGTCCGCCCCCAGATACTCTGGAGACGGGAGGAAAGAGGTGTGACATGTCCCAGATGGCTCGCCACTCATCAATATGTACCATGGACACACATCCGATTGAGCCATAAACAGGATAACATTGAGAATAAAAAAAAAGGCATACAAACAAATATTGACAATGACATTAATACAATAATAAAGGATGATAAAAATAATAATAATAATAATAATAATAATAATAATAAAAAAATGAAGTGTCGGCTTCTGGAAGCCCTGGGAAGAGACCACATATTTTATGCCGTTCAGCTTCCCAACCTGAACCTAGACGGTCCTCCAACCCCTCCCAACCCTTTAACCAATGAGCAAACGGCTCATTCTGATCCTATAGTGCAATAGACCCACCCTTTTTCCTGAAAGCCTCTGCTGACGATAGCTGGGTCACCCTTTAGGGTGTTTGGCCGTCCGCTGTCCAAAAGGTCTGCGTCCACTACTGCGTCCACTACTGCGTCCACTACTCCCTCCTCCTCTTCCTCCTCCTCCTCCTCCTCTACCACCACCAATACCGCTCCTTCTGCTACCGCTTCCCTCACAGGCTCACTGCATACGGTCCGGCTGGATGTGCTGCTGCGGGGCGTAGTGTAGGAAGGCCTGGGCCGGGCCTGCGGCGGAGGGCAGGGCGGGGTGGACGGAGGCCGAGGCCGTTGCTGCGGCGGCCGGGCCGGTGGTGGCTGCGGGGCTGGTGGTGTAGCTGTAGCCAAGGAAACCGGCCGGGGAGGCGGCATACGGGTACTGCTGCTCAAAGGCGGCCTGGGCGTACTGGCTGTAGGCCGCGCTGTAGTCCATGTAGGGGCTGCTGCCGACGGAGGCGGACACCTGAGAGGGCAGCACCAGGCTGGGCTGCACATAGGCTTGTGGGTAGACGTATGGCTGGGCTAACCTGTAGACAAAGACCGGGGGGAGGGGGAGAGGGGTATTAGACCGGGTGTACCGACGCTCCAGAGAAAGAGAAATCTCAGGGCCTGGCTTCCATTGTTTACATTGCTCTCAGAGGGGCGAGCGCGTTGGGAATATAAACTCTGTTGGTGTTCTGAACTTAGCGAGTTCTCACACAGATATCTGCTGTTATTAAAAGACTAAATAGACGAGAGGCAGAGGAGGTTAGGAGGAGAAGGTGACTCAACCCCTCGGTCTGTGTCAGTTAGTAAACCTACAAAACCTGTTAGGTTGGGCCTCCTGGGGTAGGAGTAGGGGGGGGTGAATGACAGAGTCAGCCGTTACTGGCAGGTTTTCAAGCTCAGGCATCAACAGAGTGTTTTAACAGCTGCTCTTCACACACACACACACACACACACACACACACACACACACACACACACACACACACACACACACACACACACACACACACACACACACACACACACACACACACACACACACACACACACACACACACACACACACACACACAAAAGGGAAGTACATGACGGCTGTGCAGAAGTTGCGGACTCCTAGTTCTAGAGCGTACGTCTCGTGATCACAGGTGATGATGGTAGCCGAGGGAGGCAACGGTGGCCGGGGAGCTCATCAGGCCTGGCTCTGCTGGGCTCTCATGGGCCAGCTTTCAAATGTAGCTGATTAAAGCTGTTGGGTTTTGGGGACTGTGCCGTCTCTCCTCCTCTTTCGGTCTTTGCCACTTTACCCGTGGAGGAAAGGAGAGGGGAGAACGGTATAGGAGTCTATTTTTAGTCAGGACTTGAAGCAACTCTCCTTGGCTTGCCGTCTACAGGGAGGGATGGTTGTGGCAACGATAAGCCCCCCCCACCCCCCCTCTTCCATTTAATGGGGTGATGTAATTTTTTTGAGAGCCTTTATCTTTGATACTAATGTCTTTGGGGGAATACAGCCACAGACAAAGACCACGAGACAAAGACAAGAAAGTCACAACAAAAGTCACGTTGACGAGACGCTGCCTCTCAGTACTGATGAAAAACTTCCCTTCATGGACTGTATTCAAATTTCAGTCTAAGCTTCTTTTTTTCTTTTCTCCTACAGATTCAATCCAGGAGAAGAAGTGGATCAGTAATGAGAGGCAGCCGTGAAGTCGACACAGCAAAAGATGGAAGCATGCATGGATAGGGATGTCATCACGCTCTTAAAACACCCACACACACACACACACACACACACACCCCCCCTCCAACTCCAACCCCCCTGTCTCTTCCATCCACCCACCCACCCACCTACCTACACCAGCAAACCCCAAACCATGCCATAATAGGGAAAGAGTCACACCACAATCAGCAAAACCTCTTCAGTTCATATCACACAAAAGAGAAAAGATAAAATGACACTCCAATCCATCACAGCACACCGCACTGCACTGCACTCTCAAGCCATCACTGGCACCTTGGAGAGAGGCTGGCTGGCTGATGGAGGGAGGAAGGGTGAGGGGGGGCGGGCAGACATTTCCTCAAAAACCCCTCCTCGGGACTAGTCCTGCACTGTGGGCATCGTCTGATCATCTGCTGGTACACTGGTCAGCTGGCAGAGAGCAGCCATGGCAGAAGGTTGGATAGGAGGATGGCAGCGATTATTGTCAGAAATAACACGACGGTCCTGTTGTATTCATTCAAAATTAAGATCCCCTGAAATTCAGAACAACATCAAGGAAAATCCTATGATAGAACACTGCAAACACACAGAAACACAGAGCGAGGCTGATGACAGCTTTAGCTAAAAAAGAAACGTGAACACAAATAAAAGCCCTGTTTTTTTTTTTCCACCATGAGGAGAACATTTCTAACAAGCGTGGTAGAAACAACTTACAGAGGCTCACTGAGACATCTGGTGAGTGATGGGGAAAGACATGACATACAACCACATAACAGCAGCATGTAACAAGTAAGCATAAGAAAATTAAGTTAAACCCCCCCCCCCCTCCCCACCACCCATGAGCACAATCTACACTTTGCCCTCACAGTGCTATTGAGCTACGCACAAAGAGGCATTCACATTCTCACACACACACACACACACACACACACACACACACACACACACACAGCTTTCAAAGATGGTCATACATTAACGCTGTGGGGCATATATGCGCTTTCAGTCGCATCATGTAAAATGAGCTCGCCGTCTCCGTGGCCGTTTTGCCTTAATCAAGCGATCTTGTTTAGGTTAAGAATAGAATAGAAAATAATGTTTGCCTGAAAGAGAGTTACGGATGGACGAAGCCCTCATGTCGTAAATCTGTGATGTGCCCAGAGTGACGGAGATATCATTTTTTTAGCTGCCACCAAAAAAAAAATTAAAGAAATAAAAAAAGAGCGGGGACGGGGACCAAGGCAAGTTGGGGACAGCAGTGAGCTCCCGGGGGCCACCGAGATACCAGATGCCAAGTGGATTGTGGGGAAGCTGCAGAGGGGAATGTGGATGACGGCCAGAAGACCATAGGTCAGCTGGCTTTGTGCTGACTGCCAGTCTGTGTGTGTTTGACATAACGTCACTCAGGCAGACCGAACCACTGGAGAGAGAGAGGGCGAGAGAGAGAGAGAGCGAGACGCTCCAAACACTCGGTGCCCATAAACATTACAGATACAGGCCGAAGTGACCATCCTCATCATCATGGAGGCAACATAATGAGCCGATGTGAAAAGCCTGGGCGATATCACACCGAGCAGCTAAATATTTCTACACGATAACACAAATGACCTTCAGCGCGTGACTCACTGCAACACAAAGTGTGAAAACAGACAGGACGGGACCGGGTGGGGGAAATTAAAACCAACACCTCACGATACTTGTAAGACGACTTGCTGTTCCTTCCCTGCCCCTTTGTTCCAGAGGATTGTGACAGCAACAGGAGGAAATAATGGTGTTTTGTTTGGCACCTGGAGAGGTTAGTTTCCTAGGGAGCACACTGCCTCATTAAGCATTAGTCCCAGAATACACCCCCAGATACCCTCCCCACACCCCCCTGTAGAAACCCCCTCCTCCCTCACAGAGGTGTCAGTTTTCAGTGTCTGTATCTCACACACAGCTAGCGGCAGCACTTCATTTGGAGAAATCAAAGTAAAAAAAGAAAAAGAAAAAAAAACGAACGGCGCTTAAAGTAATAAAAAAGGGAAACATGGCGTCGATAAATGGCCGGTGTGGAGGAGGTGATGCATGAGAGGAGATGAATTTGCAAGCACACTGACAACTCCTCCTCTCCCCCCCATCAAAACTATGTTCCCGACCTCGGTGACCCCCCCTCTGGCCCTCACAGTCCACGGCATCTGCTGACAACAGCTATACACACACACACACACACACACACACACCACACACCACACACACACCAGTAAGTCCGGCACAGGCACACCGCCGCTACGCGCCCCGCTCCAGCACAGTTCAAAATCCTACTTCAGACCATGTCCTCACACCATATGTTGTCAAGGGGTTTTGGGGAGGGGGGGTGGGGGGGGGGGGGGTAGAAGAGAGGCTGAAAGAAAAGCCACTTGTGCACTCTGCATCTTAGGGAGGCCTGCGTCTGTCACCCGCCGCACATGGGAGACTCGGAGGCAGGCGGACAGGTGCTCCGCGCGCCTCTCCGGGGTGGTGGTCATGGGAGATTAAGGGGGGTGTAAAAAGGCTGTAATACGAGCCAGCACCTGTCAGGCAAATGCCCTCAAAGCAGCTCTGTGCTCCACATTTCAGACCCTCAGGGTTTCTGTGCCATCCGTGCTCACTGTGGTAGCTGGAGCACAGACGCACCCCCCCCCCACACCCCCCACACCCCTATGGTCTTGGAACATGATGGGACTTGTCCCTAGTGGACTTTGGGATTAATCATTCAGACCCAGTGAGGTATTACATGGCTGGATATGGCCGATATTCATTTCTTGACATTTCTTTTGGGTTCACCAACCTCAAAAACCCACCAAATGTTTCTTCCTTTGTCTTCGTCCCTGTGGATTGTCCCGGCATTTATGTGAAGCTCTCACGCACTCTGGAGTCAAAAACTGGATAGGGCTGCGCTACGGAGCATTTCATTATATATAAATCTGCACGTTTTAGTTTTTAATCATTTATTTGTCATGTAATTCATGAAATGTCAGACTCATTTAAAGTGCACTTAAAACTTTTAAAAAAGAACACGCTGACATCTAGCTTTTTTTAATCAAGTTAGAGTCACTGAATGTTTGTCATTTATGATGAACAAGGGCTGCAGATAAAAAAAAGAAAAATTGACGGTTCATTCTGTTCAGCTCTTTCCTCTCGGGCTGCAAGTGATTATTACTTTCATTATAGATTATCTGTTGATAATTTGTTTCAATTACTGGATCAATAACAGTCTGTAAATGTCTTAAAAACAGTGGAAAAGGCCCCTAGTGGAATACTGTTGTTGTATTCATTTTTCCCCAACACAAAAATTAAAGAAGCTCGAACCAGCAGATGTTTTCATTTACACTTGATAAATGACTTGAAACCATAAACCTGTTTATCCAATAATCAACCATTTGTTTCAGGGCTACTTAGAGCTCAACATAGAAATGTTGCCCGTTTTGTTTGCATTTCCAGAAGCATTATCAAAATCTGAACACAAAACCACTTTGTAAAGTTAACGTGACTCCTCAGGGCGTTTTAATCTTCCAGACAGATCTGAGGTTTCGTGTGTGTGTGTATATAATATGAACAGTGGCGAGAGATGATATCTGAGGGCTGCGGGGAGGGAGGGAGGGAGGGAGGGAGGGATGGAGGGGGAGGGGGGGAATGAGGAGACTCATTACATCAGTGAACTGCTCATTAGCTGCCCAGCAGACCGCGGCTCCTAGACGCTATCCAGGCTGTTTATACAACGCAGCGGCCACTGCTAGGAGGCCGTCTCAGTGACGGCGCTCACTCGGGCAGGTACCGAGAAGACAGGGGTCCACAAGTGAGTCACACATTCGCCTCTGGAATGCTCTTCCATTACCACAGACACGCGAAACACCACCCGGCCGTACAAAACTCAAATATGCTAATAGACCACTTCTGGAGTTGCATGTAGACACAGAAACTGACATGTACTTTCCAGAGGCCCCCCCCCCCCGGCCCACGTTTGTCAAAGGAACAGTAGCCCAGCGGCGTCCCACAGAGTGTAATACAAGCGCCCACTCCCGCTCACTTACCCATACTGCCTCTGGATGAGTGCTGGGTGAATGGGCTGCACTCCGATGGATATGCCTGGAAGATAGGAGGCCGGCTGTCAGACACACACAGACATTTGCATTTACAGAGGAGGACCAGAGAACAATACACAGAGGGCACGGAGAGACAGAGGCCGTGCCTGTTTCAGACCTACCACAAGTGGACCAACAGTTACAAATGCGCAATAAGCAACAGTAAAGCCTGTATGCACTGGGGGAAACTACTTAAATATGCTGCATATGGACAGTATGGGTTGTGTTACTGGACTAAGACTGAACCCTGGGACACCTGCTTGCAGCGCTAGTTTTTTAAAACCAGTTTTATTTGAATTTGGTTGATTTATGGTTTTATGTTCAGGGATATTCATACCGTATGCTCTATGCGTTATGCTGTGTGTAATCGCCATTGGTTGATCACGACCATCATGATTTCACTGAACCGTACCACGACGTGAGGCGCCTCACCTGTCTGTATGCTGCGGGGCTTGGCCCCCAGGTAGGCCAGGTTCACGTTGGCCTTCCTGCCGTCGATTATGGGGTTGGGATCCTTGCAGGCTCTCTCAGCGGCTCCTCGGTCCGTCATCGTCACCTGGTGACGGAGTCAGAGTCGTCAACAAGGTTTAAAAAAAAAAAGTAATAATCATTCATCGTCTCATGTAACGAACGGTAGCATGGAGTCTCTCGCACGGCTGGTGACAAGTCAACCAGTCGGGCAAAAACAAAACCACTTGAAATGCAAAATGGATTTGGTTTTTCTTGGTCTTATCATACACCCCCCACACCCCCCCACACCCCCTACAGACGTTCCACTGTAGAGAAATGACAAACAAAGCACAATGATAAGCTTTTGAAAAGTGCCCACAGCAGCAGTAGCCACTCGGGCTGCCACTCAGAAGGGCAGACCTGCTGAAATATGGTTCTGGGAAGAGCAACAAGGAGCTTATCCAATTAGGGACAAATTATTAAGGAGATTGGTCTTAGTCCACCCCTCCTCTCTCCCTCCTGGCATTAGACGAGTCCTTCTGTTTTGATTGCCACATACTGCCAACTCGGAGGGTTCAGTCACCTCAGTGTGCGGACTGAGGAGTGAATGTAGGCCACGCCGTGCATTGTTCGAGAGGACGTTTTATAAAAAAAAAAAAAAAAGCAGTACGCCTCTTCAGAGTGGAAGGATCCGGAACAAAGCCCACTCCAGGGCCTGTGTTGTGAACACACAGGAAGGAACAAGGCTGTGTTTACACTGTGAAGAGCCTTGCTGTGTGCGAGGGGGGGGGGGTGCTCGACTAATCCACCTCTAAAGTGTGTTTAAAAAAAAAAAGGTGCGCTCAGTTTTGGAGCGCCTCCCTCCCTCCCTCCCTCCTTCCCTCCTTCCAGTCCTCCTCCTCCTCCTCCTCCTCCTCCTACTACTCCTCCCAGCTTCCTCTCCGACTGGAACGCTCAGAAAACCGAATGAGCAGGTTGCCTCATGCCAAACAAAAACGTGTGTGTGTGTCTAAAGTGCTGATCTACCACGGGTATGCATGCATGCCGTGTGCCTGGCAGCACCCTCATCACCCCGAGCCGGTCGAACCTGAAACACCAGCCTCAGCCGTTGGATACCAGCTAGACTCACGGGACAGCTTTTTTTGTTTTTTTTCCCCCTTTCTCCAAGTTAAGGAGCTGATGTGTAAACACCGAGAGCAATTGTCTTACAATTCTGACTTTGGAAGATAAACATGCACACATGGCAGTTTTCCATTCCTTCTTTGGCCTGATAGTACTGTCAGCGCCGATGGGTCTTTTCAAGGTTCTGGTAAATATTTGCATTTCTCGTGCTGCTTCTGTTCTTTGTGTCCAGGAGAGAATAACCACCTCTATCTGTCTGGAGCGGCATGAGTAACCTGTTATTGTAGGTTCCAAATTAGACGTCATGTGGATTAGATATTTCTCATTAATCTGACATGAAGCGACTGCGGCCAGGGGATCAAGTTGTGACTAGCGTGGCGATAAACAGCACTTTTCCCTCCCCAACCACATGAACAGACATCAGAAGGCGAGCTAGAATAGGGACGGCGTAGTTTATATTTTATGAACTTTAAAAAAAAAAAAAGGTTTGGCTCGGACTCCACAGACTCAAAAAAAGAAGAAGGTATACAAGCTCAAAAGGGACACTTAACATAAATGTGTAGAATACTAGAGAGCCACTTTGTTGTTGTAGGAATTTCTCACCAAGCAGCAAAGATGTGATGCAAATCATGTGCTACGGCCGACTGCTCCGTTACTTGACAATGGAGGGCAGGGTGTGCAAGGTCAACCTCCCCACTGTTCCACAAGAACCATATAAAGCGAGCAAGGAGTGCAGACTGTGTGTGTGTGTGTGTGTGTGTGTGTGTGTGTGTGTGTGTGTGAGACACACACACACACACACACACACACACACACACACACCCAAAGCCATAAGCTGGGGTTGCTCAAGGGTGAGTAAGGGAGGGGGGGGAGGCATCTGACATATGTTGAAATATAATCTTCTTAGTTACCCATCAACTTGTGTGATCCCTCATGCTCATTAAGCTAAAATATCAGCAAGCCAGGCGAAAAAAACACTAAATAAATAAATAAACATATGCTGTTGAATTATGCGCGTGAGCTTCAGTCAGTGAAGGGTTTCCTTCTGACGCGCATCTAAATGATGACGTGCAGTTAATGCACCCCCATAGGGATATGTATTCATACACATTCCCTTATGGCGGAAAGACACCAACACGTACGAGACAAGTGGTGTGCACAACACTAAAAATAATAATAATAATAAAAAAAAAAAAAACACAAGCACGCTTTATTGACAACCGCCAGGATATTATCAGTACGTCGGGGGACTACAGCGATAAAAAGTAAGTTGCAATGTGGCGCGACGGCGTTCAAAGTTGCGTCGGAGAGCTCCGTTGTCTAAACGGTGGGTGTCGGTGCACGGGCCGTGTCGGTTGTACTCACAAAGCCGTATCCTCTGGATTTACCGGTCTGCCTGTCCGTTATCACCACCGCCTCGTCAATGTCCCCATAGGCCTCGAAGTACTTCCTCAGGGAGGCATCGGTCGTGTGGTACGGCAGCCCGCCGACGAAGATTTTGGTGAAAGTGGTGTCTTTCTGGAGCGGTGAGGGATGCATGACTTCCAGGGCTCCGTTCATGAACTGATGCAGAAGCATTGGTCAGTCGGAGAGGAGACCGAGAGGGCACGCTGGGAAATGTACTAAGCGCCTAACGACGTGCCCGCATCAGTACAGCACGGCACGGCGGACTGTTTCCCCTCTCGCGCGCTGACCTTCGGTCCAAGTTGTCGCGACCCGGTGACAAGTATGATTCACGCTGCGCGAGCTCCGGCGGACGCGTCCAAACTTCTGTCTTCGCCGCTGTGAGGGGGGGGGAAAGTGCCGGGAGGTTTTTATATGCCGCGGCTGAGACCGCGCCCGCCGCACCTCTCGACCAATCACCGTCACCGGTGAGAGCCCACTCGGGCAGCGGCTCCTCCCATTGGTCCGCCTCCCCCGGCGCTGTGCTGCACCTGCTTTTGTCCTTTACGACACAAAGAAAAGCCCGAGCTGTACGGCAGAAAGCGCGGCTCCGCCACATGGTGCGCCGCGCCACTGTCATGAGGAAGTCATTGCCTCGGCTCTCTGACCTATATCAGCTTTCCAAACTTAAAAAAAAAAGCAGACATTAAAGTATGCTTATTAGGCTTTTTGCCGCGGCTTCACGTTATAATTGTGACATGGCACATAACATCCTGAACGGAGCGCAACATACATGAATTATGCGATGCAGTAATGCCTTACAGCTGAAACAAAAGAACAGTGGACACCACACCACTTCAAATAAAACAATGATCTCTTACACTTTACGGTTTGTGCTGGGCCTGTAACCTTCCCTTTAAAAAGTGGCCTATCGTGGGAAATCACATCAGCTTACTTTTATTGTATTCTTAGTCATAGTCTTTAAATTAGAGTCTGGAATAATGATACACAACATGCCAATCTAAAACTACTAAAATTATGTATAAAGCTTACTCCTTTTTGGAGAGGACTTTTTTTTTTAATAGCCCTGACCGGTAGCAGTGTGTCCTCTTGTTAAATACACTGGTTAAAGTACAATATGACTACTTCATTGGACCCGTGACTACAGGCCACCTCTTATTACCCTATAATAAAAGCAAATGACTGGCACATTTTGCTAAAAAAAAAAAAAAAAAGCAACACAAGTGCACTGGAACTCAAAGCTCTTGTTTTTTCCAGTGCCATTGACACCTTCTACACATCTCTACATGCTCCTGAGAAACACTGATAACTGATCCAAGGGTCCATGGCAACCCAAAAGCAAGCTTTCTAATTGCCCAACTGTCCAGAGAAAAAAAGAAAAAAAACACAACTCTCCTTGTATTTATAGGAGCCAGTGAGTCAGCCTCACGTATGATCATGAGTGTAGTCAACTTGGACTCAAATATGGTAAAAGAAACCTGGTGCTGCTGAATGAGCGGTGCAGGAGACAGTGGTCTAGAGGGGTGGTACTAGTGTCACCCCATGAAAGCTGAGAGGAGCCGGTGAACTGTGGCAGCAGCACATCCTCCTGCCCCCGGTGCCTTGGAGCTCCACTGCTAAGTACCAAGGGTCAAGTTAACAGTTAGGTGACACACTAATGACCGCAATAAAAAGACATTGAATTCACACCGTCTCCTCTATGAACTGGTTCACTTTTCACACATGGCCTTTGTAGCTGCCCCCGCTACCTCATTCATATCCTCTTGGCAAATTACCCCCCATTTCCAGCCACGCATCCCCACCAAAAGGACCTAACCTGGACGAAGAACCCCACTGCCCTGCTTTGATCTTATTTGTTCTGCTCTGCTCTCTGACCTCAGCTCTCTGACCTCAGCTCTCTGACTTTTCTACAGCTAACTGTTGCAGCTAAGACACGGAGGGGCAAAATGCTCCACCTGCTGGTCAATGTGGGTGAAAACAAGCAGACAGAGGAGGGTCATTGTGATACAGATGTTGTCCAAAGTTTATAAGTTTGATGTTGTGATGATTCCAATGTGAGCGACCGACATCACAGAGAGATTTACAGCTGAAACACCAGAGAGTGGTAAATGGTTTTGCATGCACAACACACCCTTATACACCAAACACAGTTGGTTAATTTTTAAACCTACTCCCTCAGGTTGGAATAAACATGTTCAAAATCTAACAGTATGCACGTAGTTATTTATTTTACATCCCAGTTTCAGTTACGGAGCTAAACCACAGAGCAACAGCCAATCATAAGAGGATGACAAGTCTTTGGATAGCTGTAAAACAAAAAAGAGGAACTGGACAGATAAAAAAAATCCAAAACATCAAAATTAATGACAAATAACCCCCCCCTCCACCCTTTTCTATGATGACCTCTACAACCAATTGTCACGCAGGTGTCATCAACGCCAGGTTGGGTAGACCCCTCTGATTAGTCCATGCACAGTACGCAGCACCACGGCATTGGTCCAGGTGTTTGCCGAAAGGAAGGAGTCTGTCTCGAGCGTATATACACACATACACACACACTGAAGCAGCAGGTCTTCCGCATTTCCTCACGAGAGATGCGACTTGGCACGACGAATCTAAAAAGACAGGAGGGAGCAGTCAGTCACAAAGGACATTTTTTCTGATTTTTGTTTGCTTTATTTCTAAACGAGTGTTCAGCGTGTCCCTTTTGGCACAGAAGAAACAGCACAATGTCACACTTCAGCAGGAAGAACTCAACCGGTGATGATGGCTGCTGATTCTTGGTTAATCATTGCTTGCCTGTGTTCAATTTCTCTTGAATGTTTTCATTGTTTTCGCCATAATTACATCAATAACAATTCTTAAATACCTCTTGAAAACACTGCAAAGCCTTACTGCCAACAAGCTAAAACCTCCCCCCCAAAACAAAAAAGAAGGCAGTAGGCAGCAGGCTTTATCCCAAAATTCCTGACTGTACAAGTGCAAACGCAGCTTTACAGCTACAACTACAGAGGCCTTCAAAATGACCTCACTCAGGTCAGTACAGTACCATTCCAATACTATTACAGTACAGAGATCTGTCTCATGTCTATCGCCAGTGCCCACGTCCATGCATGCCAGGGATCATGGGGGCCCCTGAAAGCCCCGGGTTTACAGGCGGTGGCCGCCCTTGGCCGCCCTTCGCTCACCATTTCTTGTTCCGAGGCTTCAGCTCCTCGGCAGCGTTCCTCAAGAAGATGTAGTTCTTTTTCTGGGGGTTGTAGTACTCGTGGCCCTGACGGATTCAGACGAGGGCACAGCGTTACAAGGAGAGAAGGCCGGCGTTTTCTACTATTGCAGTGAAATACAAACACCTGCTCGCCACATATATAAAAGAATTAACGCCTACCTTTGACCAGTCGTAACTGGAGGCATACGCAAAGATGTTGCCATTGCTGTTGAAGCAGCAAGCGGTGATGGGCTGGTCGAGCTGCTCCGAGGTCTTCAACTTGGTGCGGGCGTCTTTGTCCCAAAAGCTGAAGCGCCCGTCTGAGCCCACAGTAGCCAGCGTGCCGTGGACAGGATGGAAGGAGATGGCATTCACCTGATGGGAGAGAAATGGAGATCATTAGGGGAGACTGGAGGAAACCAGTTCGGTTAGTGCGACTAGAAAAAAAATACACAATGGTTGTCCAGCAAAAAGGTGTCACCACATTGCATAAAATAAACAGTGGATATGACAAATGCAACTGAAATTTTAGAGGGAATCATGCCATTATACAAAAGATGCAGCAATTATACAATAATTGGGTGCATTTAAAAATGTGAATTACATTAATATTGATGTCAGATATTGAACCCTGAGCTAAATGAAACACTATTAATAGACCTGTTCCACTGCAAATGTGAGTCAAGTGTCATTAATTATATTAATTATAATTTTAGGATAGTCAGTTCCAAGGCATTTATCACAATTGTCCTATTGTCCCACCTCAGAGTTTCCTAGTATGACAAACAGAATGTCCGTTGTGGTAAAAGGTCTATTATAAAAATTTGCATCAAAACTGTCGACAATAAAGTCCACAAACTGGTCGACTGTGTCTCTGTTCCAACAGAATGTGTTCATACAATCTCATTTAGGAGCACAAAAGATACATTTATTGCACACCGTCTTAGAAACAACTTACAGCATAGATGTCCTGTGGAGTGGCGGTGTTGGTTCCATTCGACCTGTGACACTTAAAGGTGAAGTTGTCTTTGGCTCTGGATGGGATAAGGGAACACACTCATGTCAGATTTAGCTTCAGGCCTTTGACGGTGATAGCCGTGTCTTGACTTATGCAAAAAAAAAAACTAAAATAGTCAGCTATGCTTGCACTTCACTGGATTAAAGAAGCACCTCTAAGCAAGACATCCAAACTCCATTCACTCGTAGGAATTTGACTGTTTGAGACACTCACGGGTTTGGAGGGTTGATATAGTGGATGGCCACGCGGCCCTCAATGCTTCCCAGTGCAAAGCCAGTGGGCTTGTTCTGCTTGTCCTTGAATATGGCAACACAGCGGTGCTAAAGGAACGGGGCAGAAATGTGCGTTGGATCAAAAGATGGGTATTAATGAAAAGGATCCATCTTACGTTGGACTTTAAATCTAGCATCAAGTGAAATGAAAAAGAATCTGGCTGTACATGAAGTTAATAGAACAAGTGGCTCGATGTATACAGAGGCAGAACATATTTCACGGAGGGGAATAACTCACCTGATGTTTGAGAGGAGAGTCTATTCTGCGAAACTCAGAGGGCTGGTTCTCCAGCTGGTACACTATCAGGCCTCTCTCCGCTGTGGCCACCACAGCCATGGGGTACACCTGCATATGACAGCCAGGGAGGTGGGAGGAAAAAAACAAAACACAAAAAGTCACATATTTAATTATCTACTCACCAAGGATTACAGTGTTTGCCATTACCCTCATAAACCACTTACAACATCTGCACAGTAGCATCTCTCCGGCATCTGCAGAGACATCATGGGATTGGGAGAGCGGGTGTCCCAGAACTGAAGAGATAAAAACAAAACAAAAAGCTTCATGTCATGTTTCTCAGTTCTTCACGACAAATTTAGATATGCCAACTATCTGATTAGCTCTGATAAGTGGTTATTATGGTTAAATTCAAGTGTCCACACAAATACTGATGGAACAGAGGGAGCTGAAATTAAGTTGACCAGACAACAGAATGGCCAATCATATTTCATGGTCTTGTATTTTTCAGATATTCTTGGGATCCTAAATGCAAAAAATAAAACCAATGTGTGTGGAAATGTTCTGTGTGCTGTTGTACCTTCAGTGTTTTGTCCCAACTGCCGGTCATGATACAGCTGTAGTTCGGGGCTTTTATCCAGTGGATCGCTTTGATCGGGCCGTCATGCTGGGAGGAGAAATGGCGAGAGGCGTAAGATGATTCTGCGTCATCACTATGACCACGTGGCTAATTTGTGTACTCGTCTCCAACCTGTGCAATCTGCATAGCTTGATTGCTGTTAAGATCCCACATCTTGGCCGTTTTGTCGCAGGAAGCAGTGAAGACTTTACTCCCATCCTGGTAAAAAAGAAGAAAAAAGAAGAATAGCACATCATAAATGAATCCATGGCCCAGCAGACAGCCTCTACCTCAGGGCTTTCACTACTTTGTATGATGAGACTTACGTCACTCCAGCATACATCCAGCACTGGACCTGTGTGCATCTGTTGGGCTTTGGGGACCGTCTGCCCATTGTCCTGCACCTCCCAGCACCGGACCTGAGGTCAGAGGATAGCACATAGGTAGACTGTGTTTAACTAGCATACTATATGATACTCATTATCCGGTGCACACGTAGTCCTTCATGGAAGACAAGTGGTGAAGGGATCCTCCTAGACCTCAACTGTACTCAAATCTCGTATTAAAATGCTCACCTGTGACCTTTCGCTAAAATCAATCAAATCTACTACTGTACACCATCATTATGATTGAATACATAACTCACATCGTTGGCCCAGGATCCTCCAATGAGGAAGTTCCCCGGCATGGTGGGGGGACTGAAGGCCAGACAGCTGATGCTGTCATCTGGAGGGGAAGTCACCTCAACATCCTGGAGGAAGTAAACAAATAGAAACAGAGAACAGAGCAGAACAGAGTTATCAGAGAGCCATCGTAAGAGTTTATACAAATCCATGTCAAACGCTGCAGTCTGCTTGTTTACCTTCATGGGATTGTGGCTGTCTGTTGTGGCGTTTCCAAAGACACCTGCCCCCGCTGCTCCGAACCCGGAGGTTGCCCCAAATAGACTCATCGCACATTAACGTTATGCGTATTGCCCGCGTGAGAGAGAGAGAGAGAGAGAGAGAGAGAGAGAGAGAGAGAGAGAGAGAGAGAGGAACAGTGAAACAAACCGCTGGATGATATTAGACCTGTAACTTACGTGATTAAATATGAATATGAGATATTTTTAGAGAGAGAGGACAGATAGAGAGAGAGAGAGAGAGGACAGAGAGAGACCTCGGGTAAACAGTTAGCGATAACCGACGCAAACTGGATGTGACGTTGACTCGAAAAAGGTCGTGAAAGCGGAGCACCGACGGCCCGTGCGTGGCGTGAAGGAGGCTTTAAGTAAAATGACTTGAGCTGCCGACCTTCATCATAGCACTGGGTTATCAACTCAAAGGCTAGATATCAGGGGGAACGTGAGATGCGTAAACCAAAACACCTGACAAGGCGACGCTAACGTTGCGTTACATCAGTTGCTCGCTCCAGAGGCTGACGTCCGTTAGCTCGTTACCGTGAGAACACACGCGCAGTTGACCCGTGCACGGCGTGTAACGTACCGTTTAACGACAACGTTCTCCGTTTGAGTCACAACGTGGGCCAGAGAGTAACGTGAGGATTCAACGCTAGCTGCCGTTAGCTGAGCCCGTTTCAGAGATCGGTTGCTGTGGCAGCGCAGCTAACGTAACGTTACCGGATGAAGAGTAACGTCCCGGTGTAACGCGTGGTATCGTCGTGCAGGTCCGCCTCAAAGCGACATCAAAATACGTACCGTAATGCGTTGTGCTCTAGATGCGTGCCGTAAGGCTGAAAATGCTCCCCAAAAAAATATTTGGCGCATAAAAAATATGGCGCATGTTCCTCGGTGTGTCGCTCTCTGGTGACGTAGCGGACCCGGTAAAGGCGTGCAATTTCCACGAGCAAACGCTTGGGGGCAGTGCGTCACTTCGATGGGAAGTGGCCAGAGTAGCTGAGGTCTGTGTGGTGTAAACTGCTCCTCATCGATCTGCTGTCACTAAAATGCACACTAGAAGTAAAATATGTCTGTGTGTACAATACTCAGAATCAGAATCACATTGTTTTGCCAAGTGTACAATGTACACAGGGATTTGACTTTGCCGAGAAACACTGCAGTGAACAGGTACAAGTCAAAAGGTTAAGTTAATACAGGAAATATATAAGAAAGATAGTACATACAATAAATATGATTTGTAAGAGTTTTCCATGTGAGTACATCAAAGCCCGTTTTCTTTTTGTATTCCAATTTTGATTTTGCCAGGTGTAATGCGTGGGAACTGGGATGATAATGTGGCTGGATATACTGCCAATTACAGGACCGGCATGCATTAACATTTAAAACAGAGCATAAGGGAACTGTACAGTCTCATATGGTGACTAATGTTCACAGATGTTTGTAGTGCAAAGGGAGGACTCTTGTCGTTAAGAGTGTGTAGGGATGAGCCATAAAGTGACCTCTGCTGGGGGAAAATAAAACATCTTAAGTAACTGTTGTATGGCCCTAGAGGGAATTTAGTTGTGTGCTTTTAGTTTGTGTGTAGGTTAGTAAAAGGCCACTTCATCCTGTGGCTGTATGACACATTTACTGATTCTGATCCAGTCACCGCCGTCCTCACAACTCAGTAAAGCACACATCTGTATTCAGTGTAGGATTCTTGCTTTGTCATTCATTGTCCACCCCACCCCCATTAACTCTCTATTAAAGGAGTCACAGAGTGCTTTACACATTGTTGTAGTAATTATTGGCATGTCCCTTCATGTGGCTGTACTGCTGATCAGTCAAACCCCTCAACAATTAGGGTGGGCCCGAGTTTATTGTTTGAGTTCAAAGGTGTCTGTCTTGAAGGAGGGATTAAAGGATTTTTACCTCTTTACCTTTGGACTGCTCATTAAGCGTTTTTTCTTCTTCTTGTTGAAGTAATTTCATTTTCCAACAGCGTTGAGGCACAGCGACAATACATTTAAAACTATGGAGAATGGGACTTGAAAATAATTTGATGTTGATGAACCACGGGTTCATGGCTGCCACGCTACTGCTTAGAAGACAAAATAAGAAGTCCACTTTCATCAGTGGCCAAACAATCATGTCCAAACAAAGGACGCAGTGATGGGACACTTTGGTTTGAAAGGTCCACACCCTATCTTGTTACCAAGATAGAGGAGTGCACTTCATGATAGGACACGGAGCTCTTCCCCCCCATTGACTCTCCCCCATTGACTCACCCCCACAAACTCTCCCAATCTTTCCAGTATTGGTTTATCCCACTCTAAACCCCTCCTGCCCCTCCCCTGACACAGCGCCTCGATAAAATCCATTCCCAAATTCCCATCAAGAGGAGCGCACGACCCAAGACAGCGCGCAACAACAGATGATGAGGGAAGGCTCTTCTGAGTTTAATAGAGGATATTGTGTTTTACCCCCACCACGAATAGGGGGAACTGTGTATACATAGGAATCCTTATCCCTAATCCTGACTTTCGACTCTAGCCGCGCGTAAAAATGGCTAAAATTGTGTCAAGCGCCCTGGCGACGATAACAATCCTCCAGTCGTGGGCTTACTGCGTGTCGGCCACGCAGGTCGCCTTCGCCAACTTCTCCGTGGACAACGAGGTGCGCTCCAGCTTCATCCAGCGGCGGCTGCGGACCCAAGAGCGCAGGGAGATGCAGCGGGAGATCCTCTCCATCCTGGGGCTGCCGCATCGCCCGCGGCCGCACGTCCACACGAAATACAACGCTGCCCCGATGTTCATGCTGGACCTCTACAACACCATCTCCACGCACGCAGAGCTGCCCGGATACTCCTACTACAAGCCCGTTTTACCCACCCAGGTCTCCCCCATGGTGACCCCACAGGACAGCCGCTTCCTAGATGACGCGGACACGGTGATGAGTTTTGTCAATCTCGGTAAGTTTATATACTTTATACATGGACAGTGTCTTGCTTTCAATTTGAACACAACATTTCATATTTGTATACATATTTATGTACTTTAGTGTCTAGGCTTTACTAAGTAATACTACAGGAACTTTGTTTACTGGGATCATGTTTTCATGTAAATGTTTCTTTTTCTTCATAAGCCCATGGGAGTATTCTTTTGCAAAATGTCCAAATCAATGATTACTTATTATGTTGTCCAGGGATTCAAGTTTCATCTCTGTTATCTGATTGAATCCAAGATTTTAAATGCTTTCCATTTTGTTGTCAGGTATTCAGCCACCACAGAGTGCATTGGTTAAGTGTGTGTGTGTGTGTGTGTGTGTGTGTGTCAGTGTTTCTGACATTGTGGCTTTTAGGTCACTTTCTTTACTTGAGATCAGGCATTATGCATTCCGAGCTGTAAATGTTATGACAACATGCCTGTATCCGATTTCACCAGAATCCCTTCAAAGCTTTGGGGGAGAGGCTTTAGCATAGCTTTGTTTCGCATGACCAGGAATTGGACGGGCATTTCTAAACCTCTGGGGAGTGAGAGTCAAGTTAGATCAAGATACAAACTGCATCTAAACACATGTTATTGCTGCGGTAATCCCTGATAGTGCAGGTGCTTGTGTTGTGTGCGTTTTATGTGTGTGTTTGTTTGGAGGGGCGCAAATCACATGGGTCAAAGGCTCACTCAGACATTACTGATTTTATTAAAGGAAAATCCTTCCTTTGTTTCCCTTGGAGATCCTTCGGCGGCTCTGATATCACTATGGTGAGGCAGCAGACGGCATGGTGCCTGTGGCTCTCATCCGGATGTGGTTACACCCAAAACCAACCTGTGTCTTCTTTATGTCCCCCTTCGACCTCAGAAGGAAGGTCATAGGTCAACCAGAACAGATGACGGTTTTTTTTCATCTAAGATACCGCTCCGAGAAACCTTTAACCCCTTCTGTCTGTTTGTATACCATTGAGATTGAACTGAAGCCTTTTTTAAAATGAAGAGGTATTTAGACTTATTTCTCTGCCCATGAATGCGTAGTTAATACAAAACATTTGGAGGCTTTTAAAAATTAGAAACACAGCAATTCATGTCCTCAGTCGTGAACTTTCAGCAGACGGTCTTTTGCTAATGAGATCTGGAAACATTGTTTCTGAAAACTCATAGCAGACTTCCGTGGTTCTACATCTGAGGAGAAGTTGATTATAAAGAGGAGGGGAGGAAAAAAACGGACACAGTGAGTGTGCATTATTTCTCTCTCAAGCCCACCACGGCCTCCTCCTGTGCGGATGATTGGCAGAGTTTTTAGCCGGGGCTCCCACAAAGTGCTGCAGTGACTTGGTGGTCCCTGGATGATCGCTTCAAGACTGAACTGGATTATGGTATTTCCCTTCCAAAGACCACAACTTCCAGTGTGAGGGAGAGCTGCCGTGGAGCCGCCCGGCCCCTTCTCCCAGTGCGCCCAGGTATATCCTGCAGGTGGACAATGCATAGAGTACTAGTTTAGATAATCCAGCCTCATCTACTCAGTGTGAAATTAATTATGGAAGAGGGAAAGGATTAAGAAAAGTTAAAGTGAAAGGTTCCACCCCTCTTTTTTTTTCTTCATTTTGTCAGACTGCATTTGAGAGCTCGTGTAGTCATATTAAAGAGTCTACTCACGCACGCAGTATATCACATCCCTGCACACATGCTGAGACACATACATGGCTGCATGTGTTTACTTCTGTGAGAATGCCAAACCACAGGTCATACTTGAGAAACGCCAGCGGGAAGCATTCGTCTCATTGTCATGCAACATTACACGAGGCAGCTGCTATTGCGCTGCACATTTGTGGCTCCTCTTGTACATTTATTTATAAAGAAATACATCAAATGTACGGAGGACTGTTTTAATGCTCAATCTCAATCCGTTGTTGCCTCCTGCTCTCGCGCTCCTCATGTGGACCGTGTTTGCGTGCGTTCAGTCTGGGCTTTTCTTTTTTTTTTTTTTTGTATTGACCTCAACACACCTGCAGTGCATGGGAAAAAGGCCCAATGAGCAGAAATGTCACTGGCTTTCATGAAAATAGAAAAGGGTAGAAAATGCTCCATCAACAACTCGGGGAACCACTGTGTCGCTGGGGAACAGAAGGTGTATTGTGTTTTTGAGAACAAGCTAGAAGAAATGTGTTTGTCCTGTTAGGCTGATCTGTAAGAAGCCTAAGGAGATCATACTAAGAAATTCTTTGGCCCCCACCAGAAAATCGCATTAACCGTCTCTTTATTTATACACGGTGTGCTAAATAATTCCTCTCTGACGAGACGCTTCGAAGCCCACCGTTGTCTTTTAAACCGTGCGCAGAAATACTCAGCTCAGTAGAGGTGGTTTGTCATCAATAAGCAGACATGGTGCTACATTCTGGAGGAAAAATGTATGCATATGTGAACTATTTGTTCAGAAAAGGTGTTTTTGGTGTTTTTAATAATCTGCAAGGAAAGAGCTTGAAATGTTGTCAAACTTGTCGCCGCCTGCAGACATTCATGGATTTGAAAGGGAGGAAAATATGTTCACTGGAGTAAAAGGTTTACAACTAACTTCAATCGGTTGAAAAATGAAAGTCTGAGCTTGACTGGTGCATAGAATGACATAAATCATGTCTGAAGTGTACTATTATTCACAAAGGTTATATTTTTGTCATTTTTTTGTAGTTTTATTTTCGTACAGACGCGGTGATACAGCTTTAAACCACCCATGCTGATGGGTACAATTGCAATAGGTTAATGATAGCTCCGTGGCTGTGTGGCCCCGCAGTGTCAGGAGTAGTCTGAAGTGTTGAAATGCCTCCCAGAGGGAAGTTTGCATATCTGAGGTCTGATCTCTGCAGCTAATGGTCCCTAACATAAACACACCAAGTCCTTACAAGCAATTATTGCTTTCATAAAAACACCCCTCGTTCCCTTCCAGCATTTAATTGCGGTCAAACAAATGACTAGCAGGGCACAGAATGCACTGCTCTTAACGATCAGCGGCTTGTGTGTGTTTCTGTGTCGTTAGAAATGTTTTTAGAAGACCGTGAGTCAGTGTGTGTGTGTGTGTGTGTGTGTGTGTGTGTGTGTGTGTGTGTGTGTGTGTGTGTGTGTGTGTGTGAGCTCTTTCGTGAAGAAAAAAAAAGTTCTGTTTCTAGTGTTGAGGTGCTGTGTGTTTGGTTGTCAGTGCCCTGAAACAATAGTGGACCATCAGTGGGAGTGCAGGCTGATGTCATGATGATGTCATGGTGTACGCCAGTGGGCAGGATGTGTTTAAGGTGACTAATCGCAGCTCTGCTCTGCACACCTTCACCAGAGACCTCCACCGCTCTTTCCAAGGACAAGCACATTGGCTAACGCTGTAAAAACACGACCCTGGAAAGCGTCAGGAAGCTTTGTTGGGGTCTTTCGGACCACCGTTCCTCTGGAAAGTCTGAGAGTTGGCGAGCTTCAGCTGGCCCGGGGCGGGTCGGAAACCCCACAGTGCCATCATCATCAGTGACTGCTGCTTTACGTTATCCTCCACACTCACACACGCAGCGGTACATGGCAAAAGGATCAGGGAGGTGTGGGTGGTACAGACTCTGGTAGCTAAAGTCACACATGAAGTTGTGTGTCTTTCTCTACTTTATGTGAGTGTGTTTGTAAAAGCACACTGGCAGCTGCGGTTTTCCGGGCAGTGCCTTAACGGGCCTTTTCTTGT
The DNA here is from genome assembly GCA_016806645.1 of Ophiodon elongatus. NCBI lineage: Eukaryota > Metazoa > Chordata > Actinopteri > Perciformes > Hexagrammidae > Ophiodon > Ophiodon elongatus. Next base: position 2,946,581 of record JACSYO010000324.1, on the reverse strand, counting down.
GGTCAGCACATGTGTGCAATTTAAACGGGGAGCCGAACTGAGCCCTGAGTGTGTTTTTTTTCCCCTCTCCCCCGCATATATTGGCACGTATGGCAGACCTAAGTGGTGTTTAGATCAATCGCTTCACAGCCGGATTTTCCCCCTATTTCTGACCCAGCGCTTCCGAGATGTGGGCAGAGTGACACACATCAGAGCAACGTTTGATTTGGCGACAGTTTTGACAGATATGCAACCACCGACCGGCTCACCATGGTCACAGTGGTTTGCCTTTCCCTCAGATGTACAAACTTTCCCATGCAGAAGTATTATTTCACTGTGTGTGTGTGTGTGCGTGTGTGTGTGAGTGAGTGTGTGTCAGCTGACGCAGACAACAATAAATCACTTCTCATAATGATGTCATTATCTGGTGGATTATAAGATGGAGCATTTTGATGAAGCGCATCAATCAATTGATTCATCGGCTCCATTGCTTCCTCTCTTCTTCTTCTTCTTTCTTCTCCCTCTTCCCGATAGTCGATCAGGATCAGGATCTTTCGCTCCAGCAACACAGGAGAGAATTTCGGTTCGACCTTTCCCGTATTCCCGAGGGCGAAGTTGTCACGGCGGCAGAGATCAGGATTTATAAAGATTTCATCCAGGAACGCTATGAGAACGAGACCTTCAGAGTCAGCGTATACCAGGTCCTGCAGGAGCCTCCAAACCGGTATGGATGTTTTCTTTACAACATTTCACAGGAAGTACTGCCGCTTACCCTTGATTTGCTTTATCCTTTGTCAAATGTATTAGCTTGATCTCCTCAGCAGTCGTGAAAGTACCCAGATCTTTGACTTAAGTAAAAGTAGTAATACCGCAGTGTAGGAATACTCTGTTACAAGTAAAAGTCCTGCATTTAAAACCTCACTCAAGTAAAAGTACAATAGTATTGGCATCACAATATACTTAAAGTACCAAAAGCAGACACCACGGTAATATATTTATTGATAATATTTTGTTTTGTTTATCTAAATCAGCAAAATAACTAGTAACTGGAGCTGTCAGATATATGTATTGGAGTAGAAATTACAACATTTGCCTCTGAGATGTAGTGAAGTAGAAGTATGAAGTAAATAGAAATAAGTAAAGTACAAGTACCCCAAATTTACTTCGATCGGTTCACTCAAATTACTGATATAGTATTTCCTCAGATGTTAAGAGCGTAGAATGTTTACCATGTCACCGTCTTAGCTAAGCGTGTTAGCATGCCGTCTTTGCAGGTAATCAGTCACAAACCAAAATATTGGACGGATAAATAAACTGACGTGATAATTGCGGTTGAGAAAAAAGTTGTTGCAATCCATTCAAGGGGGAAATTAAGATCTATGATATTGTATGGCAATCCAATCCAATATTTGTTGAGATCATTTCACTAAAAACTAATAATCATCATGTCTGTATAACATTTTATGGCAACTCATCCAACCGTTGTGTATTTCAGTCTGAACCCGAGTCTCTATTGCTATCCCTAGAGCCGCGCCGCTAGCGTAGCTACAAATGTGACTTTTCACGGGGTCCCTGTTCCCGGATAAAGCCCCAAGCCCGCTGTGAACAGTTTATAGAGTGACTATTTCTACAGTAGAAACCAGTTCCTAAGAAATGCTGCTGCTGAATATTTTACATGTAATTTAACCACCAGTGGAATTCAATTCTCTGTTGTATTGGAGCACATATCTCAACAAACCCAGACAGAAAGCCAAACCTGCATGTTTTTTTTAAAATTCTTGTTATTTTGGGTGAACTGACCCTTTCAAGCATTTTTTTCAAATGAAGTTCTAAAAGCTCGTTCCATTGGTACACATGCTAATCCTCTTATGCTAGTGACATGGCATGAACAGTGTGGTTGAAGAGTTCAAACAAACACCTCATGCCACTGTGTGTTTTCCTGTTCTGGCTGCTTGTTCGGCTGCTGGAGGTGCACTCATCTGTCTGCGTCGGCCGTGTGTCTCCCTACATTTCCCACGGTTTCTTTCTGCTGGCGTTGTTAGTGTCAGCACCGGAGCTGTTGACACAGACATTAGTGTCAATTACAGAAACACAATTATTCTCTCCAGAGCAAATTTACTCTCTCTCTCACACACACGGTCCGAACAGGACGGTGCCCCAGGAGACACGCGTTTATAACACGCAGCTCCGACTGCCAATGTAATACTCTCAACCCTCGAGACATCCACTCTCTTTCTCTTACACAGGTGTTCATTCCTCCATGTGTCTGTCTGTCTGTCTGTCTGTCTGTCTGTCTGTCTGTCTGTCTGTCTGTCTGTCTGTCTGTAGCTCTGTTGTGTCGGTCAGCCTGTCGGCCTCTGTACTCTCACGCCGCTCTCAAACCACTTCTGAAACTGGAAAACAACGCGACGAACGATCCGACTGCAGAACACCCAGACCTCACACATCTCGTTCTTCCTCACAAATCAAAGCTCTACCACCCACACACTATAAACTCCCTGCGCAGGAGGAATCATGTGCGGGCGGCATCAGATTTAAAAGTCCTTCACCGGTGACAGCGGGGCTGACGACGGTGTTAAAGGCAACACCATTGTCATTCACAGACACACAAAGGCCACTCCACACAGACGAGCAGCCGGCAAGACTGAAGGCAGACGTCTGGCCCGAGGGTCTGAAACTCGAGTGTGCAAACACAGCCATTGTCTGTGAAATGTGCCCTTAAGACGGGTCTGTATCGGCGTAGGACATTTCTTCTGTTCCGGGATGTTAGGAAAGTGCTGCTTTGATAAAGGCAGTTGGTTGAGAGTGGATACGTGATTCACATGATGCTTTATGAAGGGGACCTGCCCTGGATGTTTAGTTCGCTACAGACATCGTCTCGAGGCTGAAATGACAAGACAAATCTTTTTTAATCTTGCGCTCAAAATATTTTGAATTTATTGTTTTAATTTATTATTTTAATCTCGACAGAATCAAATTAAATGTCCAGTCGTAAATGTAACGGACGCTGATGCATTTTCTGTTGTGTTGGCTGTGTGTTTCAGCACATATTTGATTTGATTTGAACCGATGACTATTGGGTTTAATACTCATCTCGCAGCTGTAATTTGAAGTTGTTGAAATCCACATCTGATGAACAAAGTTGGAATGCCCCCATTTTTGCATAATTGAACAGTTTTAGGTGACAGAGTGTAATTGTAGTTATCATGTTTTATATTTGGTTCAACTATGTAGCCTTATTAATCCTTTTTTCTTTTTGTCAGCAAAACTCATTCTCAGTTGGACTGACGTCAGGTGTCTGACTTGGCTTAACAACAGCAACATTCCACTTTTTGGCCATAAAACTTCTTGGCTGCCTTTATATATTATTTTCCTGCTTCATTGAATTGGGGGACTATAGAGAAAGAGGGTTACAATTCCTACACCGTTCCCAGAGTATGGATGTAAACACCTTTAAAAAAAAGACGGAACATTATCACTTTAACCTCAAAGTCATTGTTTCATTTTTAACCCAATGTGCTGGGGTACTTTGCCAAAACAACATAAAACAAGTTGTCCAACTACTTTCTAACAATTACGGGACCACACATGTAGCTTTGCTTTTTTTTAGCCTAATAAAAACTCCTTTTAAATGCAACTCGCAGGACAGCCAACCATTTCCCCATGCATACCATCCACTTTTAGACAGCCTTTGCTTTCCATTAATTTTAGGAACGAAAATCAATTTGCAGTAACTTAAAAAGAAGAGATAACAAATTGACAGTAGACATTTTGTCAAACCAAGCAACATATAGAACATTTACGTCTGCAGCCAAACAAGGATACTCCATTAAAAATCTGGATTTTGACCCTCAATGCTTTCAACCTTGAAATGCCTTCTATTCAATTACATGCCGCCCTCTTCTCAGTGAAGTGGAGCTCTTGCTGCTGGAACAGCGAGAAGTGTGGGCTGCGGAGGAGGGCTGGCTGGTCTTTGACCTGACCGACACCAGTAACCTGTGGCTGGTCAACCCTGAGCAGAACCTCGGCCTGCACCTGGTCCTGGAGGACAGCCACGGTCAGTCAGTGCCAATCATTAACTCACAAATTTGGAACAGCAACAACTGCACAAATACAGTCTTTGTCTGGAGCGATGATTTAATGCTTTCTAATCCTGTGGGGGAAAAGGACCATCACATATTGAGTAATTGTCTGTGTGGGGCTTCTAACAGAATGAACAAATGATTGTTTAGTAGAGACTTAGATGTGTGTTATTGTCATCTCCGGTGGTTGGCTGAGTCTCTCAATAGTTTTGTTCACCCGGTCTCCCGTTATAGGTCAGAGGAGGAACCCCAGACTGGCGGGGCTGGTGACGAGCAGTGGACCTCAGGACAAGCAGCCCTTCGTGGTTGCCTTCTTCAAAGCCAACGAGGTGCGTTTCCGCAGCATCCGCTCTGCCCACGGCCACAAGGGGCGCCAGTCCAACCGCTCCAAACCCCAGAGGACTGTCCAAGACGCACTAAAGGCAGTGGAGGCTGCAACAGGTGCCCGAACCCTTTAATGCTCACCAGCATCGACTCTAGTCGTGGTTTAACTGACTCGGATCAACTGGCCTTTTAATACTTTTTGTACTTTGATACTTGCGTGTGCTCATACTTGCATGTTTTACATTTCAGATAACCGTGGCATCTCTAAAGAGGGATGTAAAAAGCATGAGCTGTATGTCAGCTTTAGAGATTTGGGATGGCAGGTATAATTTTTTTTATATATAATTTTAATATAATTTAACTTCATTTCATGTCCAAAAGTGACAGTTAACTGACATTTGCTTTCGGTTTCACTCTGAGCAGGACTGGATCATAGCACCAGAGGGCTATGCAGCGTACTACTGCGAGGGAGAATGCGCCTTCCCTCTCAACTCCTACATGAATGCCACCAATCACGCCATTGTGCAAACTCTGGTAAGTCCCGGACAGCCCCCACGATGACAGGCACTTTCACTACAACCTCCACTTCCTTTGAAGATTAATGTCTTCCTTCTTCTGACCACAGGTGCACTTCATCAACCCAGACACGGTGCCAAAGCCCTGCTGTGCCCCCACGCAGCTCCACGGCATCTCAGTACTCTACTTTGACGACAGCTCCAACGTCATTCTCAAGAAATATCGCAACATGGTGGTCAGAGCGTGTGGCTGCCACTGACCGCTCGAAACCCCCTCCTGTGAGTCCTGCAATTTTTTTTTGGGGGGGGGGGAGGGGAGGACGGGACGTGGAAGAGAAGGAACCAGAGACAAGAGATGATTGACTGGCTGGTCACCAGGGAGCTCCTGCCACAGAACGAGCTTTAAATAATCTGACGTTCTGTTTTTTTATGAGCAGCAGCTGAGCCTCCAATGCAGTATTAACCACCACCACAAACCAAATAGAACTATTGGTAACAGAGAAAGGTTGAACAAAGGGGTTTCTTTTGCTTTCTCTTCGAGTTCGAGTAGAAAAAGTGCACTGAAAGGACACCGAGCAATGTGGAGTTACTTCAGAGACTCGAACAAAAACATTCAGTGCTGGAAACATGAAATTAAGAGGTTACTATTTTCCGTAATGTGCAACACACATATCTCTCCGCATTTGCATTCAGGCACTGACCATAAGGCATCAGAATATAAAATACCGCCTGGGTGGAAATGTGCATTTGGTAACTGATTCCACAGCTCATAAAACTGTAAATCTCCATCTTCCTGTTGAACCACGGCACCTTTCCCTCTGGAACAGCTGGTGCCGAGGCGGTTGTTCAGCAGGCCACTTGGACCAGGTCAGGTGTATGCCATCTGGCAAGCTCGCGTGTGTGCCGCAGATGTAGAGGAGCGCAGCGGAGAATGGCACTCGAGACTGTTCATAACAGTGTGAGACTGGACGTGACCTGCCTGTTGGACCTCTAGTTTCCTGGTGCAGACGTACATCACCAGGCCTGAGAAATCTGCAAGATGTCAGTGATTCATCGTCACGAGACGGACATCGGGGGTGTGCACCGTCGGCCCCCCCCCGCCCCCCCCCCCCCGACTGCAGCGGCTTTCTGATGAGAAAAGGGAGGCTGTAATTTTATTTTTGTCAGATTAAAGTTAATAAATGGAAACTGTAAAACCAGAAGCAGGTGTGTGTTTTTACCTCATTTGGCCTCATTGATGTTCCTCACGGCGTCATTCAACGCACCTCTGGCTTGTAAATTTATGTTTCGTAAGTGCTAATGGGTTTTGGACATTTATGTGAAAATGATGCAGAAACTTTACATGTATTTATTAAACGGTGAGAAAACTGTTTCACAAGGACCCGGTCTGTGTGTGTGTGTGTGTGTGTGTGTGTGTGTGCAGCACCCGGTCTGCCATAATTGTGACATCATAGTTGAGCCCACATGGTTTGCATTTCAACTTTGTACAATTTAATCGTTTGTCAAAATGAGTACGATTGTACACTCAGAAGGAAATCACATTGCAGCGCTGACATACGACATCGCACACCAATCACAGATTTGTGCTTTTTAAAGTACTTTTGAGTTGCACAAAGCGTCTCCACTGTTAACAATCGGACAGACGTCTGAAAAAAGAGCAAAGCATAGCTATATACTGTAACAGCCAGGCAAATAAAGGCATTCACACTGACATTCACTGAGAAGCTGAGAGCTTCCAACGCAGCATATTACAACACAGCCCACGCCGTTAAAAACAGATTATACGTATCTGTCACCTTAAATAGAAAATAGAGGTAGAAGCGTAAAACGCACTCCCAGTGACGCAATCAAAATGGCGTTGATTGTCAACGTGAACATTTACTCTCAGACAGGAATTAAGGTAATGCAGTCATTTGGAGTGAAACCGTCATTGATGATCAGAAAGAAGTCTTACATAATCGGTGGCAGAAAAAGATACAACTCTAAACGATATGATGAGCGGTGAAAGACCTGAGGGAGTATTCTTCTGTGCTTTTTCAAGGAACGTGGGCGGATTTTGTCAGAACTGCTTGAAATGAGACGAACACGTTGAGCACACTTTGAAACCCAAACAATATTCCTTGAACCTACGAGCGCTTTCTCAAATTCACTGTCACTGAAAACAGCTTTATCAAAATAAATGAAATCACATCACGTGAGACTTTGCAGAACTTGTAATGTTTAACTCGACTCACGCTGTCAGTGTTTGATCCCTGATTTACACCCTGACAAATTTTGCTAATCTAAGTTTACCCTCTGGGGGAAATCCTGAGAGTTTATCTTATCATTCCTCTTTAGCTTTTACTCCTTAGGTACAATTGAAAAAATGACAGTCAAGCACAGAAATATGATTCAGGAGGTAGAAAGACAGCAAATACAGGCTGAGTATAGCGGCGCTTAAAAGAGATGGACATGCTTCCTGTCCTCAGCCCTCCTCCCTACATGCAGTTAGTCCCTGGACCTCTCAACTCAGGGGCCGAACAGTGTCTCCTGCGGGCCGCCTCTGCCTCCTTCTTCTGCCCCCCCGCCGGCCGCTCTGGCCCCGGGGGGTCCCAGGGTGGCGATGCCTTCAGGGACTCACACCCTGCCTCTGACTTGCTGGGTGAGGTTTTTGGCTCCAGGGTGGCTGACGGTGGAGGCTGGGAGGCTGAGACCGGGGTGAGAGCCAGGCAGATGTCTCCCACACTGAGCTGGCGGCAATGCAGGCCACAGAGACGGGCAGTCCTCTGGGGCCTGCAGGAGGACCAGCCGGCCCCTCGCACGAAGAACGGGTACTCCATGTAGACGTCCACCAGCTCCTGGAGGAGGATGTTACATGCGTACAGGAGGATTAGACACAGAAAATGCAGCTTACACACTTGTTCACTAGGGGGTGCTACTGTTTGGATAATCTTTTTTTTTTTTTTATGTAGGCTATCTGAAGCATTCAATAGATTCAATAGAGTCCTTTGATGAATGCAGGGCTGTGCTGATAAGCTATTTGCACAGTTCACACTGATGGCCCTGAGATATAACTGACTGGTTGATATAATTTCACCACATGCCAAACACAAAGTTAGGTCAAGGTCCTGCCGTAATGATTAAATGTCAATATCTATTTTGGTAATTAGATTAAAAGAATTAAAGCCACATGAGTACCATTTTTTGGTATTACTTTTGTGATATAATTATAGAACTCGTCAAATGTTTTTTGCCTTATGACAGAAGTTTTTGTTTGTAGATAAAAATGAAAGAATACCAGTGAAAGCTGAGGCGCAGTAGTATGCGTCGCTGTCTGTCAGTCTTTTTTTAAATACTAAGAATGGGGTCACCTATGTCAGAAAATTTCAAATTCTACACATAGTGGGTTTAAAAGTATAAAGTTTAATCTCAATATTTTCTTTACTGCCTGTTTTTTCTTTACCCAGTGCTTCCGAGAAACTTCTTCCATTTGTTTCCATTTTAGCAAACATTACTGAAACAGAAGTAAGTGGTGCAGTTGGGGGACTATCTTTAGCTGCGTATTATTACAAATTTTGTGTGCTGATATTTTATGCTACCAAGACAGTGTATGTGAGAGTGCCCATGCTCATTGCCACTTAGTTTGGCTAATTTATGCATTCATGCGTTATGCACAGCGGAGCTCTATGGCGTAGACAACAGAGATGCATCAGGTTTTATACTTTAAAAAAAAATATTTTTCTATTGTATTTATTCACAATATAAAATATCCCCAGCCTTGGCCTTTAACATATTTAAGTATATTGCACTATTTATCTAATCCTCATTCAATCAGTAGTATTTCAATTTCAAATTTAAAGATTGTACAGCATCTCCCATATGATCCGAATGCAACATTGGAGTAGATATAATAAAAAGAATGCATGTTAAGGGTCTGTCGTGAACACTTAATACAACAGAGTGATTTTCCGTCACCTGGGACTGCTGGTCGTGGAGCAGGATGAGGAGGCGCGAGATGGAGGAGGAGGCTGAAGGGGTGATGCTCTGCACCGTGCAGCAGCTCAGGCGCAGGTCTGGACAGGCCAGCGATCCCAGCAGGAAGTCCTCCGTCTGCAGGTGCTCCACCCTCCTCAGCCGCCCGTCTCTGAGCTCGATCAGAGAGCCTGCCACAAAGTGAGGGAGCAGCCAGGGGAAATGGTTAGGAGAGGAGGAGGAGGAGGAGGAGGAGGAAGAAGCCTGCTCAGAAGACGGGCGAGCAGAAGGTCTCAAGGCGTCCTCCTTCATGATGGTGTATGTGTCGCTTGAGCTGTCGTCAGGGGAAACTCTTACGGAGGAATGTCCAGGAGCGGGATGTTTGGCAACCTCTGCCGATTTGTGCAACACGTCATACTGCAGTGTGAGGTCCTCGTGTGGAGAGTGAGGTAGGCATGTGCTCAGTGACGGAGGACTTGCTTTTTCAACCCTGGGGAAAAGCTCAACTTTTCTGTCTCTCCTCCTCACATATGGCCCTTTGCTCCTTCCGTTGCTCTGCCTCTCCGAGTCGAAACTGTTGTCCCTCAATGTCTTGAGCTGCTCCCAGCCGTACCCTCCACGCACCCTTTGGAAACCCTCGGTGACCAGGGAGACGGGGCTGAATCTGGAGGGGAGGAGCGGGTGGCCCAGGTGGAGTGCAGGTGTACCAGACAAGTGGCCGTGGGGCTGATAGTGGGGAGGGAAGGCCCATCCAGGGTGCAGGGGGTTGAACTGTCTCCACTCTGCCCAGCCACGATGGTCCCTGAATGCAGAGAGGTCGTGAGGCTTGGACCTGGTGGATGGGTGAGTCTGCGTCCAGGGCTGGTACAGCGCGGGAACCCGTCTCGGTACGGGCTGGAAAGGGCCCGTGTGCTTTGTCTTAAACTCACTGTGGCTCTTGTAAGGGTAGGGCGCCTTGAATGTTGCGGCATCACACTGCTGCTGCTGCTGCTGCTGCTGCTGCTGCTGCTGCTGCTGCTGCTGCTGCTGCTGCTGCTGCTGCTGCTGCGATGGCGAGCCCGGCCTTTGGTCCCTCTTTTTGAGCGGGAGTTTGTCCCTGTCTGGGACGGGGGCTGGGTTCGGTGTGAAGCTCATTGGCTCACGCTGCCTGTCACTCACACTGGCACTGCATGCCCTCCTGCGGAGGCTGAGGAGGTGTTGTGGTCATGTGACACAGACTCCAGTCTCTTGGCAGGCGTTGCGTATAGTCAGGTCCAAGGTCGTCACGATCTGAGAAGTCGAAGAAACACATATCAGTGCACTTTAATATCCTCACAAACAAGGCGTCGCGCTGCAGAAAATCACCCGACTCTCTATTCAGACTCTCTGTCTCTCTTTAAAAAAAAAATCTCGATTAAGATTTTTCCCTCTCGCCTCATGAATGCATCACCTGGTGAACTCATCACCTATAAATATACCCTTGACACAACAACAATACCTTCACAATCAGCTATGAATGAAGGCTTTCCAACCACCAATTACATGACTGAAAGGGCTGAGTTTAAAGAAAAAGTTACAATGGTGACAAAGCACTGTACTGCACAGTGTGGCTGTGAAGGAACGAGCGTATGGAGAACAATACAAAGTAAAAGGTTTAGGCAGCAAAGTTAGACTTCATCACAAGGTTAATAATATCAATATATAATGATATATCATGTTATATATCATAGTTTTCACGGCGACATTTTCCACTGGAAGCAAAGGAAAGTGACTAAATAGCTGCAGGATGATAAACTCTGTCTTTCTCAAGTGATCTCCAACACCTCAAGTGATTGAAACCGCATCGTCCTCCTTACATGTATGCACAGCAGTGAGTCAGTTCACAGTTTCTCACCTATTCAAAGACGAGTAAAGAGCGGCGTAGGACTTTTTATAGCCCGTCAATGCAAAGCTCATCTCAATGCCCTGCATTATGTCATCATCATGGCTGAGCACCGCCGCTGAATGGACCTCTTTCACTCTGCCCAACAGGCATGTCTCTGATACGAGCTGTTTCTTTATTACGAGTGTGTGTGTGTGTGTGTGTGTGTGTGTGTGTGTGTGTGTGTGTGTGTGTGGGATCAGACAACACCCTCACACTGGCATTCCTGTGCGAGCACTCAGCATTATACACACACACACACACACACACACACACTCACGCACACACATTAGATAAGTATTTGTCAGCTAAATGCATGCAGTGAAAATGTAAATTCCTTCCAGAAGCCTCCAGGTGTGGGCTGCTTCCCCGCAATGACCGACACACAGGTCCGATCAGATCGTGACCCAAACAGGCCAACGTTGCAACGCGATGCGTCGTGGATCGCCTTATGAGGTGAGCAGCTCACCACAGGTTCTCTAATCTATGGAAATGACATGTTTACACAGCACTACTCAGTGCCATCATGAGAGCGATAATCTGGCCCGAGGCTTATTTGCATACAGTGACTTAGTCAGCTTGATGCTTCTATCTATGGAGCTGTAGCGCAATAGGACCAAATATAACCTCCAGAGACCACAAAATGTTCCAGCGACATGCATTTAGAGCGAAGTCGGTGCATGCAACACGACTGGCTCTCTTGGTGGACTTTAAAGACATAAATCAAGACAAACTGGTGCTCAGAGAAGCTCCATGTTGGAGACCTACTTACACGTTCCTCCATCCATCCACCCCTTCGTCCGTGTGTCTCCCCGTGCCCCTCATCTTCACAACGCGTGTCCATCCATGTTCACGGACGCTCCACTCTCACACACACATGCACGCACACTCACACACTCACACACTCACACACACACACACACACACACACACACCTGTCTGGCTCGTGTCCTCCTCCCAGGCTGCAGGTGGAAAGGCAAAACAGAGCAGAATGATCAAGCAACCAGACAAGCTCAACAGACAGTCTATCAGACGCGCTCTCCTCCCTTTCTCTTCTCCTGCTCTCTCTCTCTCTCTCTCTCTCTCTCTCTCTTCCCTCCTACTCGCCTTTACATTTTACACTCCCACTCTACTCACTCAGTCAGTCAGTCAGTCAGTCAGTCTTGTTAACCTTTCTCAGACAGATTTGATGTCCCTCCCTCTCTTACTTTTACTCTTTCTCTTTCTCTCTCTCTCTCTCTCTCTCTCTCTCTCTCTCTCTCTCAGTCTCATCTGAACTTGCCCACCCCGTGTGTTGCTGCTGAGTAGCACTCTCAGCCTCTCTTCCATTCGTAATCACACTCCATCTTCCTCTCTCTCCATATTCCACACACTCTCTCCTTCGCTCCACAGCTCTCTGTTGTTGGGTGTATAATTAGACATGAGACTGCTGTGCAACTCCTCATCTGATGGTAGGCGTATGACTGCCTGATGGCTTTGGCGCTTTGCCTGGCGGAGTGAGGGCGGGAAACGTTGCTTTAGACGAAAGAGTGTGGACACACGCGCGAGCAAAGAAAAAAAAAAAAGGGGTATTGCAAAAAAAACAGAAATCCTGCTGACACATCTGCGATGGGACAGAAAATAGCCGCCACTTGTTGTGAATTCCTTCTGATGTTCTTTCTCACCTCCGTGTGAGGACTAATTATGTTTCATCCTGAATGAGCGCGACACCTAACCCCGTGAATACTTTGAAAATGGCAAGTAATTGCATTTTGAGCAAAGTGTTCAAAGGTCAGCATTAAGCTCGAAGGCCTTTCATGGTTGTGCAGACAACATGACCCCCCCCACACACACACACACACACACACACCCCTCCCTCCCCCATCTCCCGCCCTGCTGCCTGCCTGCCTGCTTTCTATATATTTTTCCTCTCTTGCTTTCTTGCTTCCCCCTTTCATCTCATTTTAAAACACAAGAAAGAGGACTTGGCTTTCGCTTCATGGCTGCCTCGGCAGCACAGCAGCCCAGTTCTCAGCTATTGATTTTGCAGGGCCTCAGCAGGTGAACCCCCAGTCATGAGAAAGCCCACGCATAATCTACTTTGAGGTGGAGAGGATTTCTCACTTTGAGTCACATCAGGCTTCCTCTGCCCACTCTCTCTCTCTCTCTCTCTCTCTCTCTCTCTCTCTCTCTCTCTCTCTCTCTCTCTCTGTATTGCTCTGCATCTCTGTCTTTTTTATCCTCGGCCATTACACACACACACACACACACACGCACACACACATGCTGTGTACAACGAGCATATTTAGGCTAAACCATCACAACCACTGACATTTACAGTTTCGAGTGTGTTTTTATGGATAGAAATTGGCAGTCACTCCCACCACTTCCCAACTGCTACATTGCAGCCCGTCTTTGGAGTTTCACTTTTAACCGTGGCACAGACAGTGTGAGTTTCGGTAATGAAAATTTCGGTGCTTATGCACGTAAGCATATGGCGGTTTGTTTTTAATTTGTTGCCTCATGTGAAGATCAATGTGCCATGGTTATTGTAAAGTATTGAGGGGAAACAAATATGTGTGTTTTCTGTTGATTAAAGTTCTAGTGGGTGATCAACAACTCATGTCACTTTGTGCTGATTCTTACACACAGATTCTTGTAATGACTCACAACAGCATCTTTTCCGGCCTGCAACGGAGGCCCGGCACCCTTTCAAAGGCTCTCTCGAATGCCGATGCAGGAAAGAGGCAATGATGTAATGATGCTCTGTGAAACCTCTGCATGCAAACATTGTGTAATCAGCAATGCAACTGGGAAGACCTGGAAGTGTCATCCGTTGTCCACTAGATGGTGTCTAAGACACACGGTCCATCTGTAATCTACTTCTACTCACCATTTGGAAATTATGTCTAGAGTCAAATTTTCAAAAGACAAAACTCACTTTTGTTGTTCCCATCTTATTGATTTTGAATTTGAGCTCTAATGTGAAATAAGTAGATCTTTCTTCAAATGTTTTCTGTAGGATATTCATCTAAAAAGACACCTACAATTCTACTTTTGTGTAAAAATGTTGCTTGTTTTGATGTACAATCTATTTTGAGATTTATTTATTTTCAAAAGCGAGTGGCACATTGTATCCTAATTTTACTGTAATATCAATCCCTCATTCAGGACCTATTATTCTGTAAGGATCAACATTTCACTTTGTGAAGAGGAAACAAAATCATTCGAATTGTTCAGGGACATCAGTTCCAATTATTATTAAACCAGTGAGGAAAAGTAAAAAGACATTAAATAAAGGCATACTTGTTGTCTGCTCGTGTAACATTTGTTGACATCACTTGACCCAGAAGGTTACCCAGAAGAGTGAGCTTTTAAATCTGCAACCAAAAAAAAAGGAGACAGGGACAAGAGACAGAAGGAGAGGAAGAGGGAGGGAGAGGGAGAGGGTGGGGGGAGGGGGGGGGGTGTAAGAAGACAAAAATAACAAAGGCATGTGCCTGTCCCTCCTTGGTATTTTCCACTCCGTTACATAAAATCCCCCCTTCCCTTTTTCTCGATCCTTTCCTCCGTCTCCCCTCGGCTCCTCCCTCCTCGCTGTCATTGGTCAGCTGGTCGGCTCCACAAAGCCACAAACTTGTTCTCGCCTCATCCAAGTGGCTCAGAGTCCACCGAGGCAAAGCGGGGGAAGCGGGGAGGGAGGACAGCAGCGAGCATCAGTCACCTTGGAGCCGTCCGAGTGAGCAGAGGGCGTGGGAGCCTCTCCGCTGAACTCTCACTGATCATCATCTCTCCATTGATTACCTCCGTGTTCCACAACTCTCCGGCAACATGAGCTCCTCGTCGGCCAACCTCCACAGCAAACGCCTGCCCTGTGAGTCATCTTCAAAACTTTCTCAACATTTAGTGACCTTACAGTTCGGGTGGATATTTTGAGATGTATAGCCACCAGTTTGCTCCATTCATCCAGATGCAGAGCGGGGCCCGTGGGGGAGGAGGAGAAGGATTCTCCATATTTGGTTGTCAGGAGTACAGCACACACACACACACACACACACACACACACACACACACACACACACACACACACACAGACACATTAAGGGGAATAATAATGAGAAGAAACAGAAAACTCAAGCTACAATGAAAGTCTTTCCAACTGTTGTCGCATTTCATGTATTACCTTTTAACGTGTCAGACATTCAGTGTCTATAAACGGTGTCAAATTAATGTAAAGTAAGGAGAGCTGGAGTGATGGACAACAAATGTATTAACTGCTCCATGAGACATACACTGTGTGTGTGTGCGTGCGTGTGTGCGTGTGTGTGCGCGTGTGTGTGTGTGTGTGTGTGTGTGTGTGTGTGTGTGTGTGTGTGTGTGTGTGTGTGTCAGATATAATGTAGAAGCCAGTGTGTTAAATATCTGCCGTTGTGTTGATGTTGCCTGAAGTGAACGGTCCAATTGCTGTACTAGCCAAAAATCAGACAGGAATGTTGAATCATCACCCTGAGTAATATACCACTAATACCAAGTGAATAGGTCACACTCTCTTTGCACAGGAACAGGGATGCATTCCCACACACACACACACACACACACACACACACATTGAGGCAGCCTTGGATTAGGGCCACCGCAGGGCTCCAGACAAAGATCTCTTCTTTCTAATGGGATTGTGCCTGCAGATCTCATCGGAGTCGACTGACTGCAGCTTGTTCCACAGACACACCAACCCAGATGGAACGCACAAGGACTGAAATTGAATTAGTCCCAGTGAGATCAGTTTTTGATTTCACGAGGCTAAAAAGGATCAGGGCTGCGACTCCAGAGAAAGACGTCCCCCATCTGTTGCTCTGCCCAGAGCCTCTGTGCCTCTACAGTCCGCTCTGTCACATTTTGATTATTGTGGGACCGTGCCAGAGAGCGGCGCACCGGTGTGCTGCGGATTGAAGGACCGGCCAGCTGCTGAGAGCATGTCACAGACAGCAGGGTGTTGGGGGGAGAAGGAATTGTTCCTATCCTCCATGTATTCTTTGCGCAGTTCCCTTTGTCTTGACCCAGATAGGAATAAGGAGTAGATTCCGTTTAATGAGCAAATTAGTGAGGTAAAAAATCCATAACATGTACCGCCAGTATCTTTAATGAAGAATCCATACAGTATGTGTATCGTCTATGCTGCTCGAGCATCTAGTCATTGGAGGTTAATGTCAGAGCTATAGGGAAAACAAAAAATGTATTCTGAATTTCTACACATTTTTCAACAGTTGGATTCACACATTTTCACTCATTCTCCGGATTTGTTTCTCTTGAGCACCTGTCGTACTGTTGACGTAGGTAACATATCTAGTGGAGCGAAGCTGTAAACATAATCTCACTATATAGAGTTGCTCGAGTGAACTTGTTAGTATACAGTTGCCTAAGTACACATCTAGCAGATACAGAGAAACATTAAGATTTATTGTCTTTGAATCGTTTTTGTGACCACCTGATGAATGTAAGTCCAATATTTATGCTTTTCTTACCTCCATTTTTGGTCTCAACCAACTCCTGAGTATAATACCTGCTTCTTTACCAGCTAAATGCCCCGCTATGTTCACCAGCTAGTTGCTAACTTTGTCAGTTGGGTGCTGGATTGGGGAGTTTTTGCTAAAGATACCTGCTTCATACAGCAGAAAACAACTCTTTGGGGGTGTTGAACCAAGACAGTGGAGCTTAAAGACATTAACACGCTCTGAAGAGCTGAGAGAAACACGAGTGACCCCTTTCACATTACATATTCATTGTTATCGTAAAAAATATTTATTATAGGAGCTTTAAACTACACTATTTTACAACCAAGAAATAAAAAAGTTACTGCATACAGTGTGGACAAGGCATTGAAACAACATTTAGAGCTTCGTATTGTAAAATAAAAAAAATAAAGATAATAAAGGGTGAACAATATTGATGGCTGATGTCTTTCCTTGTTAAAGCAATTGGCCAGGATTAGAGTTGCAAATTTCCAGCAATTAGGTCACAGTTGTTGAAACCGAAGAAGTGTGAGTACTTGATACTAATGCTTACCAATGTGGGAAAAGCACACATGTGGGAACTACACGGATTATTCTATTATAAACAATGCCGTGTGGCATGTCACATGTGGCTAAATCTATTCCGTGTGTGTTTGTGTGTGATTATATTAAACAGCTGTGAGTAGTCGGCTTACAAAGGTTCCCATCAATTCAACGGTCTAAGCTGTGCGGCCCCGGGGACATAGACCAGCTCCCCTCATTAGTCCTCTAACAAATCCATCTACTCACTGTTCAGCTGAATCCTCCGTTTGGTCAGTTAATGATTTGGAGTTTGTTCACCGAGGCGTTGGCGTTGCTGGGAGGAGGGAACATCATTCCTCTGACTATCAAAACAAAACAAAACGAAAAAGGTGGGAAGTTAAAGCTGCTATAATCAATACGTTTATATTATACGCCCGTGTGGGTGTGCAAGGAAAATAAAATCCGTCAAAGTAGAATAAAATAGGAAATGACCAAATAATAAAGAAGAAATGCAATTATAGTTTATATATTATGTACAAGCTTCCCAAAATGCAATAAAGAAAAAAAAATGTAATAATTACATTTAAAAAAGATAAACCAAAAAGCATGAGTTCAGAATTATTCTAGCCAAATCTAAGACAATATGTAATCTGGTTTGAATGCTGTACTCTTCTAAACCACTAGTCTTTTGCAATCTGTGGACCAACCCGCCTCAACCTCAATAAACATCTGAGACACGTCTGAGACTCTGTGTTGAGTCAAAGCAAACATTCCTACAGTTCTCCCAGCTGACTTGAACATAGCTTTAAACCGACCTCACAAACACAGAGAGAGAGAGAGAGAGAAAGAGAGAGAGAGAGAGAGAGAGAGAGAGAGAGAGGCAGCTGATCCAGGGACAGGAATGTGTAGGAGCCCTAACCTTAAACCTTCCAGAGAGGATGTACTTGGCTAACCTTCACGAGTTAATTCAATGTTGGAGTGTAATTACAGATTTAGTCATCAGTGTCATCACTCCCAATGCACGTTGCTTTTTACTATAACAATAGGAACTCACCAATTGACACCATTTTCTTTATAATAAGGCTTCTATGATGATTAATCCTCTAGTTAGAGAGGTTTTTAATTACGCTCGTTTAGCGTTAATTATCTTGCCCATTACCGAGTGTTGAACATTATTAACTGGTTGGCTTGCTCGAATATTAATACATGTTGATCTTATTCTATATTGTCTATTAATAGTTAGTCTGGATTAGAGGATTTGTAAATGTGGAAGTGTTGTCAGCTGGTGAAGTCTACTGTGTTGATCAGAACTCATGACGGTCTGCTTGTGGGCTTATTTAGGACAGTGGGACAGGACACTGACCTACAAACAGTCCTTTTGTGAGTCCGGGTGTAATCCAGGCAGCGGGGAAGGAAGGAGAGGGTTAACA
This sequence comes from Ophiodon elongatus, assembly GCA_016806645.1. NCBI lineage: Eukaryota > Metazoa > Chordata > Actinopteri > Perciformes > Hexagrammidae > Ophiodon > Ophiodon elongatus. The sequence goes on along the minus strand of JACSYO010000324.1, from coordinate 2,928,389 downwards.
CTGATGTCATTGTTGTCCTGACCGACTGGGCTGATGGGGCTGGACACTGCTTTGTCCCAGCGAGAACAGACAGACCTAATATGCAGATGACAACTTGCACATGCACGAGCTGAGATACAGACCGGACAGACACACATCAACTACTCCCATAAATTATTTACGGCCCTTGAAACTGGAGCCCAGTAAGTGACAGGTTTTTGGAGAGGAGATCAGGATTTTTATGGGAACCCAAAATAAAAGTGTGAGACAGAGCAAGTGCATCGTCTCCAAAGATATTATCGTCCATTTTTACGAGCGTGGCCACTTGTCTGCTCCACTTTAGCTCAAAGCACCATGTGCTCTGTGGAATGAGGAAAAGACACAAGCAAAGCAATGTGAAAGAGTCCCTAGAAAATAGAAAAGTGTAATATGGGAGGAGTAACTTCACCCCCAGGGTGTGCTGACCGGGATGTGGTAATGTTCGTGATAAATTAGCACATTGCATTCATGGTTGTACCTCTGCTCGCGCTGTCAGAGCCGGATAAATCTTCTACCTGTAGCCAAACAGGCGCTCTACCATTCTTCACTGAGACACCATTAATTACTGTTGCAGCCCTAGACTGATCCACTAATGACCAATGTAGACTGTTAATAGCCTGCTGTTGGGGGTCATTGTTGTGCCGGAAGGTAGACGGAAGAGACTCTCAGTAAAAATAACAAGACATCCTCTTTAACTAATGAGCCAGTGCAGAATTCATTCTCTCCATCCTCTCCATCTCTATAACACACACCCTTGCGTTGACTCACTTTTGGCTAACCTCTATCCCGTCAATCCCTGGATTTTTTAAGACATCCTCTACGTTTTTAGCCTCCCTCTAAGTGTTCCTGTCATCCTGGACCTTTCCTCCCTCACTCTTGTTGCTGCCTTTCTGTGTTTACAGCCACTCTCTCCCTTCTTTTGCACCCCCCTTCCCCCCCTCCTCTCTCTCTCTTTCTCTCTCTCTCTCTTGTCGCAGTTGAGAAATAAGATCGCCCCTCAGACAAAGAGTGCCTGGGTGGAAAGGGGAACCAATCCGTTCGCAGTGGCCTCGGCCCAAACAAGTGTTACTTCAGAGTTCCACATCTGTCCCAGGGTTTAGGAGTCAGCGTTGCTGGCAGGCTTAGTGACAGCAGGTGGTCATGCCTCAACTAGTCAATATACTGGAGAGATATCGGAGAGAGACACAGAGGGAGAAGATGAGCTACACCGCTACTGACCTATGGAAGACAAAAAATCATCAATAACTAGATAAACACATTTTTTTAATTCGGAAAAATCCATAAAATACCATATTTACTTATTCATATGTTTGATTTTAACATTTATTTATTTAATAATTTATTGATGTATTTATTTATGGCTGTCCTTTTTTTTGTCCTCCCTATTGAAAGGCATTAATTTACATAGTGGCAACACGTGGAAGTATGTAACCCCACCACCAGCACAGCCATTTAAACAGGGATGACCTCATCCATTACAAGGAAACCACTTCTTAGAAAAAGCCTTGGATTGGATGAATAGACTACATCTAAACTAATAGGTTTTTCGTTTTAAAACAAAAACGATCTCCATCCACACGGGCGTTTCAGCATTGTTTTCGAAATGATAGGTCATAACCCCGGAGTTTTCAAATGCTCCATAATCAAAGCAGAGGAGGTAGTGATGGTTCCCACTGGGGTTTCTGTTTAACTAGTGTTCACTCAGGGGTTACAGCCAGAGCTGCTTCTTCAACCAACAAGTGTAAAAACAACTGGATCGTCTGGAGAGGCAGTTTTCTCTGCCCCGTTCTGCCCTGACCTTCTCTTTCCCCGTCACAAGGGAGCCAGCCAGTGAGCTCACATTTTCGTTTCGCACAGTGACGAGTTAATGGCAGCCTGTTAGCGACACCGAGCCCTCCTGCCATTCCTTCACTTAGCCTTCAGATCAATGCGATGCCTCTGCTGTTTGTGCAGTCGGTGCTTGTAGTGTGCAGATTGTTAAGCCCTCTGAGGCAAATTTGTAATTTGGGATTTTGGGCTATACAAAAATAAATTGAATTGAATTGAATTAAAGCAGCGTTTCAGGGCCCCATCCATGACAATGTGACAGTGGAAAGAAGCACAGGATACTCAGATAAATTGATACAGAAAGTGACCTGATGCTTAGCATTTGTTGTTTTTTGTGTGTGTATATTATAGATGTATAGTCAAGCTGAAGGCAGTAGAGCTTTGGCGATCATGTGGGGGATGATGCATTATATCTGCTTAGAAGTCATGACGGATTTTTTTACGCAAATTTGATTGAAGCAAAAAAGGAGGAATTTAACAAACATCTCATTGAAGGATGTAACTCAACTAAACACATTAAAGGCTGAGTTTAGGTGAATTCACCCATGGCTAAATCCAAAGCGATTTCCTGTAAATGGCATCATGTCTAAGGAGCGCAGGCCAGTCCCGCTCCCTTACATCTGAGCCTTTGTCCGGCTCTGAATGGGCTCTTTCTCTCTCTGCCTCCTGAGCGGGGGATCTGGGTTTGTCTTTATGTGGGGAGGCAGAGTGGCCCACATACACATCAGGCCCACTCTGTCTGGCTCTATCTTTCTGTCTGTTCCAGTCATTCTGCATGTCCAACTGGGTCTGAACCCATGACCTTTTCTTTCTCCAGTCCCCGAGGACTCAGAGGACACAGCGGAAGGAAGGAGGGGGAGACAGAGAGAGAGAGAGAGAGAGAGAGAGAGAGAGAGAGAGAGAGAGAGAGAGAGGGAGAGGGAGAGAGAGAGGGAGAGAGAGAGGCAGGCAGGCAGGCAGAAATAAATAAAGTTTAAATGGAGAGACATAAAGAGAGACAGAGGACAAGAAGACAAACAGGAACAACGACCCGACGAGACAGAAAGGTGGGAAAAGGAAAGAAAGAAGAGTCAGAGCACAGATAGAAAGAAAGACAAAAAGAGAGACAAGAAGAATGAAAAAAGACAAAGAAAGAAAGACAAGGAAAGAAAAAGAAAGAAAGAAAGGCAAATAAAGATATAATAATGAAATAAAGGCATAAAGACAAGAATGAAAGAAAAAATGTACAAGCACTTCAGACATCTTGTATGAGACTAAGATGAGACTGGGCGTGAGACTAAAGACTGTACGTGTGATCTCATCAACACTGTGGCCAGGCCTTCCTTGTGAGAGACGTATTTCCCGTGTGAGTGGTTGTACTAATCAGAGGTCGCCAGGGTCATCCGCGGACAGGGAAGCCGCATCGATCAAGGTGATTCAATGGAAAAAAGAACTGGATAGGGAAGCAAAATCAATGTGAGGATATGCATCTGTAGCTAACCTTTAGCTCACCACAGGCCTCAGCCTTTAAGTGGAAACAATCAATGCTGTGATCAATCAGTGCTTAACTGAGCGTGGGGAGAAAAGAAATACAGGATAAGCAATCTGTGTGAACCTGTAGCACGTAATGCAAAGCATCATCTTCTTGGTCGCAGCACGAACAATCTATTTAAGTCCTGTCCGCCCTTCTTTTGAAAAGTAACGAGAGGATAGTCCTTCGTCCAGTGCAAATCCAGTGTTTTGTCTGATGTCACGTCCTCGGTCGGTCACATTAAAACAAGGAGCGCTTTTCATTTGAGACGCACAAATTCAAAAAGGCAGCTCCTGATTGTGACTGACGTCTTGCTTTGTCAGCGTTGCTCCCTTTTGCTTCCGAAAGACTCTGTGGAGACAATACGGTGTTTCTGATTGTGCAACAGTGCAAGAAAAGGGACGCGTCACGCGCTCACACAACCTCCGACATCTACAGTAAGACACAGGAATGCTGCAAACACAAAACGCCATGGAGACGACTGGCACAAGATGAGCAACTTGTAAATCGTTCACCTGCCATCTCACTTTTCTCGTGGAAGATTGCAGCTACTAAAGAGCAGTTGTCCCATGTGACCGGCGCTGACAGACTCCTTCATCGCATAATGTTAATCACATCACCTCCTACACAGACTCTCTGCGTCTGCTCGGTAAAGAGCACTGATGGAAATGACTTAAGAGGGTGAAGTGCGCCAATTTTACACATCAAAGTCTGTGTACAGGTTTCCGGAGGGAGCTGCTCCATATCTGATGGATTGCCTCAAGAGATGTCACTTGAGTCAGCATCAGTTGGGGCGGAAGTTTGAAGACGAAAAACAATCTGGTGATGTGGAGTTAGAAGGAAGAGAGCTCACCAGACGGCCCCTCATCTCTAGCTACTAGTATAATGTACCTAAATATCCGACAAGACTGTCAATGTTCGAGTTGAATTGTGGGTAATGTAGGCACCAGGTTTTGAAAAAGGGAGAAGAAAAAGACAATGTCTCTGGTTCTGCTGCATCGAGTCTGATCCTTTTTTGTTTTTGAGTCCTGCAAAGTTATAGAAGTGCAATACTAAACTGTTTCACTCTTTTAAGCTTTCAGAAAAGAATCCATGATGATGTCATCGGGATTATCTCATCCTGGGTTTGGAGAAGACAAATATAGAAAGCCTCAGTTGTAAATTAGGACTGTGGAATTTGAAAGAGATATTTGGCATTATGGTTATCATAGGCTGCGGTATTTCTGAAGCCTGACCGCTACGAGGGACTAAAATAGTAGTGGTAATAATAATAATAGTATCTCAGTCTCTGCTCCACCAATTTTGACCATTATTATTATTTTCAAATTGATTTCTTGCAAGGCCTCAAACTCTTTGGAAGTTATCCTGTTAAAATAAGAGAAGCTGGGTCTTTGTCAATAGGTTTTTCTGTCTTAGGAGCTCAAATGCGGTATGCATTAGACATGCAGTAGACAGCATTGATGTCCATAAGGAACAGGAAATAAATGACGTTTTGGTTATGGATGTGAGAGGAGCAGTTTTGTGCACAGAAGGATCTGAACTTGTCCAACAAGCCAGAGAAAGGCATATGAAGGTGGTTTATCAGATGATTTTATTGATTCTGCTGATTGAAAACAAGACTAGCCAGTCAGGCTGCACAGCACTTTTGATAAACACTATTGACAACAAGCTAAAAAGTGTGTTATGATCACTGACAATGTGTCCATTGACAGGATCATACAAAATGTCATTACACAAGACACATTGATGCTTTGTTGGTCTGTTATTTCAGCTCAATAGTTTGAACCAAACACGTGCAGTTACATTGTGATAACTGTGAGGATATGCATCTGTTCAAATATCGTCAACTCATCACTTTTTGCTGTCAGTTTGCTTGTAGATTTGTGTGTTTTCTGTCTTTGGGGAATCCCGTCTATATTTCCGGGTTCCGTCTCACACATACTATAAGCCCATAGTTGCAGTCAGCCGGTCCAACCCTGGGGTTTGAGTTGTCCTCTACTTCTCTTCCCATCCGAAGCTGTCTGCCCGTCTGATCCCAGAGCCTGCAGGTCCCTGCACCCAGGAGGCAGGCTGTCAAACAGGGCAGAGCAGAGCTGCAGTGACAGGCGAGCATCCTTATGTCACCACAGACGCGTGGACACGACTTGTGGGGAGGACTGCGCTGACACAGCGCTCCGAGGACTGCAACCTGTCGCTGCTTCGAGGCAACTTCGCAGCTTTATCCTGACTGCAGCGGTTATTAAGTTATGGCTGTGGTGCATTATGAGGCAGGACGTCTCAACGGGAGTCTCTTCATATTGTCAGAGACAACAGACAAACCCTGGAATCCTTTCTTTTCATTTTATTTAATTTTTATTGTCAACATCCTGCGTTGAATGTCTTTCGACTCTCCATCACCCAGTGCTGTGTATTTATAGAGCTGCTGTGACTGCTGCAGTCAACACAGACTAGATAATCTTCACATTATTCCTAGTTTAAACATGGCTTGAAAGCCTCATTCAATTAGCTCAATCCCTGACTGCAGGTTGTCATAGCTCCTCAAAACACTGCTCTAATGACTCACGCAACATGTCAGTTCTAAGCTGAGTGGGGGTGGGGGGGGACAGAATAGAAATGTACTTTACAACTAGAAAGGTGCACTCAGTAGAGCGCAGATCTCCGCCAGGCGTGTCTGCAACGACCACTGCTGTATTCTGTGATTGAATCAATACAACCAGTGCTGTAAAGTCATCATATAGTACGCTTCAACAACAACAATAAAAGCGAGTCGCAGAGCAGCGGCTAAAGGGTACTCAGCCGTGTGTGTAGCGGTAGTTGCGTTAGCATCGGTGATGCACTCAGTTGTGTTGTAACTAACGGCACCTACCAGCCGGTGGGGCGGCTAAGAGTGGTGAGTGAGGGGTAAGCAGGCAGTCAATGGCAGTAAATAAAACAGGTAATAAAATGGTGTTTTGAGAAATTGTGAGTCACACCAATCATGAGAGCATGCGGCCAAAAATATTGTGTAGTATTCTGCTGCAGGACGCCAGATTAGCCGAGGACAGACACAGAGGTGCACACGCACTCAGTCATGGACGCGCACACATGACCGAACACATAACCTCTCTCCAGGATTTCGCCTGGTGGAGATAATAAAAGACTGCAGAATTTGTCAGTGCATACTCAGAGTATGTTCAGTAGTTGCCTTTCATGCCGAGAGTTACATAAGAAGAATGATATCTCATATGTCTGTAAGGTAAATATGAAGCTACAGCGAGGACATGGTGAGCTTAGCTTAGCTTAGCACAAAAAAATGGAAACAGGGGGAAACTGCTAGCTTGGCTCTGTCCACCTACCAAACCCTCCAAGGCTCACTAGTTGACAAGTCACACTTCAACTGTTTAGCGATTTGACGTGTCTTCAGACTCAATTCAAGCATCAAGAAAAAGAGCACTCATGGCGTCAGACATTTCCCCTCTCCTCCTTCCTCTTGCAGTCACACTGCTGCAGTTCACCCATCCACTCGCACACATTGGACTTGCACTCAGCTTTATTGCAATGATGCTGATGAGGGTGAAAATGAGGCCGTACAAGATTAACTTAGTCAAGGATCTGGCAGCTTGCTTTTGCAAATCAATCTGTGGATCTGTGGACATTTGATAAATGTGCAGGCTAGTACAGTGTGAATGTTTGGCAAGCTTGCTTGATTAGCGTCCTGATAAAAGGATAAAAAGAAAAAGGAGCTTGTCAGTCGAAGTTCAGTGGAAAATGAAAACAGCTGATTAACAATATCGTTTCATAATTGAGATGTACATGACCAACTTCTCATTACCTCTCCATAAGTCCATACAAAGGGGATTGCGCCCCCTGATGTCTCTCACTTACAGCTCAATGGCTCCCCCTTCTGGCTGCTAACATTTGACCCCTGAGTGACTGTAAAATGGTTCTCAAACTATATGTCATATTATACAACACCATGTTATCTCACTGCCTAGCACACACACGTCCAGAGAGGAGGAACTGGTTTGAAAATCTCCTTGTATGGTGCTTGATTGGAATGCAGCTCCCTGGTATCAGATGGTAGACTTTCCCTGAGCTGGTTTCTAACTTCGTGTCCTTCCTGTTGTGATTGCCAGCGGAGGCTGAGCGAGGCCAGAGGCTCCCGGATGTGGACGCAGCACAGCAGCTGAAGCTGAGAGAGAGACAGCGTTTCTTCGAGGAGGTCTTCCAGCACGACGTGGACGTCTACCTGTCCTCGGCGCACCTGTGTATCCGAGACTACAAGAGGCGTGAGTCGGACCGGTGGCATTTTTGTAAACCCATGCACAAATGCACGCTCACATACAGATGCACATCATTTCACTTCTTCCCCTTTCCTGCAGCTCCGATTGGCAGCGTCTCGTCCATGGAGGTGAACGTGGACTTGCTGGACCAGATGGAGTTGATTGACATCTCTGACCAGGAGGCCTTGGATGTCTTCTTCAGCTCTGGGGGAGAAGAGGGGGCGCTGACCTCCCCGCTGCCAGGTATGGAAACAAGAAACAGAGCAGAGTTTACAAGAAGCGCTGCGCAGTTACATCCCTAATGCTATTTTGTATCTGACTCACAGTCCAAGGAAACAACAACAACAACGAGGTCATCAGTAATGGGCTCTTTCGACACGTCCTTGAGGGTCTTGATGCCAAGTCCCGCACGTCCTCCACGTCTTCAAACTCCTCCTCCGACAGTCAGACCACCAATGCCAACGGAGGAGACACGCCCATTGTCAGGTCAGACGATGAGGAAACGCACACCAGCACAGTCAAGCGAAGAGCCGTGCCTCCGGAGATAGAGAGGGTGAAAAGTCAGACTCCATCCTCGTAGGAAGCACCCTCTCCACGACAGGTCTCCACCTGCAGCGCGGTCGTTGACACCTCGGGCCGGGGGCCAAGAGTGGACTTTAGGATGGGAGCTATTGAAAGAGGCCTCTCCGCCGCGACGCACTGGCTCTTATAACTGCTTTCAACCTTTCCTTTGACTCATGAGTTGTGTGCTGTGTCTGTTTTGGAGGTGGAGACCGTGAACTGTAAATATGGAGATTTATTAATTATCACCTGTTTCCATTTATGTTTTGGCATGTTTTTGACGGATAAGATTTGCACCCCGGTTTCTGACCTCACGGGATTTCATGTTGATAAATGAAGCATTTTGTACAGTATTAACACAACCTAGGGCAGTAAGGCCGTGACTAGAAGAATATAAGAATAATTGGTTGACTTGAGGTAAATTTGGTAATAGAAGGCTTCATACTGTTGAAAATTCTGTATTTAAAAGCAATACATTGTCCTGCCGATGCAAAATTCACAGTTTTCGAATTTTCCAATCTTAAATGAATCTAAGAGTTCTTTGTTTTAACAATAAAGGAAGAGAGGAAAATGTATTCATGCATTTCTAATAATCAACAAAACAGTTTCTGGTTATTTCAAGGTGTTTGGAAGAGCTTGAAGCCCGAGTACACTACAACCAGAACCTGTAGGGCAGCCTCATGGAAAACCACGAACAATGTTCACGTGCTGAGACCATAAAATGTATGTTGAATCGCATGAATTCAATATAGGGGGAGTGAAAAGATCTACCTTTCAGTCTTTTGCGAAACAGTTGATTGATCAGAAAATACTGCATGTGGTGTCCCAGTAACTAAAGGGCAGTGTTTCAAAAAACCCTTCACTTCATTGTTCAATTCCTAAGAAACCAGCATGAGCAAACAGTGACGTGTTGGATGTAATACACACACACACACACACACACACACACAAAAGGACACGCACACACACACACACACAAAAGGACACGCACACACACACACACACACACACCTGGGAATATTATTCTTGGTGTGTGGGTGTGTAAAGAAGAGGGGGCAGGGTCTCGTCTCCCTTTGCTCAAATGAAGAGGCCAGTCCTCATACACTTTGCCATTTGGATGCATTAAACAAGCATCATGCTCTGCTTCCTCTTCCTGGTAAGTAACAACACAGACTTCAAATCTTTTAAAATGACTCCACTTAAAGTTTGACGCTATTACTTCATTTTTATAGGTGTTTTATTTCTGATTAAAGTAAGTGTTACTTAAAAAGGAATATAATTTTTTATGCAATTGTGATTAAAATTATAGGGTTCCAAGATTTTGATTTTCTATAAACATTAGTCACTTTTTTACCTTTGTTTGCATTCAATATTATTTTCCATCTCTCTGCTGGTCTAAGTTCAAGTTTCCGAACTTAGACCAGTCAGTGGTGTAAAATTGACCTCTTTGATACAATAAATAAAAATACTCTGTATGTTCAAACATGAGTTGCAAAGTACAGCATCCCATTGTGATATACTCTTTTGTGTGGAAATATCTTCATGTGCTTTCTGAACTGGTTTCCCAACATAGCTGCACGAGCCATAAACACTACGTTGTGTAATAATTGACAACTATTACACCTCAAACAAACACTCCTTCTAAAAAGTTTCATCATGAAGACCCTGTGCTTCAAGTTTGGTTGGCTGCTTGTCTTACAGGTTTTTTATTGCTCAAGTGCAACATGCTCAGAGCTGCTGAGTCGTCACAGAAGGTCTTGGATCATTGGCTCTTTCACTATTGAGGAGGGGCATTCAGGACCCTTCCCTTATGTGCTGGGCAAGGTGAGAATCCATCCAGTCAGCAAATAAAGAGTTTAGCCAGAATAGGCAATGTATTCATTTTCAAACTCAAATACCAAATATCATCAATTGATAGACCTATTGATTATAATAAATACAGTTACCAAACACCATGTTATTTCATCAAGAAAATGTATAAATGACAAACCCAAAGCCAACTGTAAAGTGGTTGTTGCTTACAGATAAATATCGAGCGGAGCTATCGAGTAAACTTTGATCTTTTTGGGGAAGGAGTGGATGAGGAGCCAAAAGGAGTTCTCTCCATTCATAAGGAATCTGGCACCGTGTCTGTACACAAGGCTGTGGACTACGAGGAGAAGACAATGCTGAAGGTTAGACTCGCGTATAACATTCCAACATGTATTAACAACGAGACAACCCCTTTCATATCTACACTGCTGTAAAGTTCTACACACTGATTAGGGATGCACAATTGGAATAAATAAACACATTGGAAAGTGGGCAAACCCCGCTCCCCGCTGAAACTCCGTCAAGCCGTCAGAGCTATCGTGGAGCCCACACTGTCACTAACTGCACTCCTTGAAAAAAATATCATAGACAGAAGGGTTTACAATATGCGTTTGAAGGATACATCCAAGATGTCAAACTGATTCAGTAGAGAAAACAGATAAAAAATTAATAAAGATGGAAGCTGAAGCCGACAGATCACAGCGTGAAATTGAGCCACCTCATCACCTGGCCACCGAGACAGAAGAATAGAAACAACACTGTTCCTGAAAAGCCGAGTAGGTTTTTTATCTGTGACAATTATTAAAAAGCAAAAACAGCATGTGTTATGATTTAGTTAGTATACCTTTCGTAGATAGCGTAGCATACTGCTGACACTAGTTAATGAAGTGCTATCGTACTCTGCTAATGTTAGCTCCACAGGTTTTCACGTAGAAACGTTATGTTTTAGAAACCTATATCTGCTTCCAACCTCTCCGGGTAACAAGTATCACTATTACACAACGTTTGACCATGACTAGCTCGAAATCTTCAAAACCAGCCTGAAAATTATGAAAATCTAAAAACAATTGCATGAGAGCCTGTGGAGCGCAGCTGGATAGTTGTCGGACCCTGGTGGCTGCTGACCAATGCTACGCTATGATCGGCCGTTCTGCTTTCGAGGGTGGGACTTAACAAAGAGTCTATTGAACTTAATGAGCAATAAGTTGAACTTCTGGGTAACTATGTTTTTTTTTTGTGTTATATTATATTATTTTTATTTTTATTTAGTATTATTATGTTATGTTCAGGGCCTGTCCTTGCAGCTCGTGCAAGCAGGACTCCTCACAGTGGTGTTGCACACTTAATCTTGTTTTACTCCATATTATATTACAATATCCAATAATTCAATCACATTTCTTTCTTTACATTGCGACTGCAATTGATTCACATCTTTCAATCCGTAGCTAAGATTTGAGGCCACAAAGACTGATTTGTCGATTGACACCACATTAGGAGTTGAAATCACCATATTGGACATCAACGACAACCCACCACACTTTCAGAGTGATCTGTTTGAAATCAGCATTAATGAGGAAACAACACAAGGTAAAGACTATAGTAAATAGTACCTTTTTTTTTCTCTCACAATGTCTAATAAATGTCATTTCTTGTCATTTCCCAACAGGCTCACATCTCCTGACTGTGGTAGCCTATGATATAGACCAGAGTGGGACGCCAAATTCAACATTCCACTATGAAATCAAGTCTGTGGCTCCAAACCCTCCAGACACCAAGTTTACCATTGATAAGTCTGGATCAATCTCATTTAAAGGGTGTTTGGACCATGAGGCAAGTGTCTGTACAGTACATACTATACAGTGCATCAAATTGTACTAGCTTCCTGTTATGCAAGGTCTTCACTTAGAGAATATAAAATGTGGTATGTACAGTATGCAAGGGAATACAGCGAGCTTTCTAAGAGCAATGTAAATATATGTTGAAAAACACAACAACACAGTATGTGAGAGGCAGGGTGAATTTAATCTAATCTAGTATCTATATGTGTTTCAGTGACTGGATGATATTCATATTTCATATTTAATGGATGCATTCATATTCAGAACATTATTAATTTTGTAAAATGATCACACTACTTTCTGGGAATGCAAGATACGCTGATCATTATAGAAGGAGAAAAACGTACCAGGACTGGATTAGTAACCCAGTTCTGTATACTATAATTGTAATCAAATTTAATTTTTTCTTGCATTGAGGTGGCTGAAATGTTCACAGTGTTGGTGGAGGCCAAGGACCATGGTGACGTAGTCAGTCTGTCCAGTTCAACCACTGTTGTTATCCATGTGGTGGATGGCAACAACCACCTCCCAACCATCCGCGGACAAACAGTAAGCTATCCTGATTATCAATGTCAACGTCACAATGATTTTTACACACACATGCAATAATCCCACCTCTAATCTATGATTCTGATGTACAGTACATGTTAGACTTGACATACTGCTGTTGCCATTTGAAAATATCACAGGAGATCAAGTCAAAACATTAATCTTCGAAATTCTATAATGATTGACATAAAGGGCCAAGCTTTTTTTTTATATTTTCAATTAATGTAGGAAAAGAAAAAAACAATGTAGGTCACATAATTCTTTTTTAAATACATTATAATTATTATAATTGTCCATAGGGATTTATGAGCAAACAAACAAACCAAAACAGAGAAATGGGTAAGTAGAAATAAAAAAAGGAATTGAAATTGAAATGATAATAAATGTAAGAGGAATTCATGCTGCAAGTTGGAGTTACATAATGACTTTACAAAAAACACGATTACTTTTTCAGTTTATTTTCAATGAGTGGATACAATGTTTTGCAAACGCTTTTGTCACTAATTTTATTTTATATACCCCTAAATATATGACCATAAAAACATTATTTTAAGATGAGTTAGGAATATATACAACAGGCTTTTCAGTGCTATGTTTGTCCAGATCATTTCACACTTAAATTTTCCCGTCAACTCCCAGTAATTGTAGGTGAAGAATGTAGGCTACACTATTACCACAGGGTGTGTACAGACTTTATACTGGTGGTAAGAAGAAGTAGTATGGCAGATTTCCTTCCCTTGACCTCTGCACCTTGGATTCATACCGTAGGGCTCTGGCAAAGTAAAAGAAGGTGAGACCGGGAGCTCTCCTCTTCGGCTGCATGCTTCGGACAAAGACACCCTAAACAGCCGGGCGTGGAGAGCCAAATACACCATTCACGGTGACGAGGGAGAGCACTTTCAAATAAAAACAGACCCAGACACCAATGACGGAATCCTGACGGTCATAAAAGTAAGTTATGCTGAGCTGCATGCTTTACATTACAGTGACACCCACCTCTAGTCTGATATGTAGTGACTACACGCATGCTTGTCACGGTACGTCTGCTCGCACGTAAGGTTTTACATGTTTAAGTGCTTTAATTGAATTATTGTTTTATGAACGATACATACGATAGATGAAAAATTAAACATAACCACGGTATAATTTCAGCCTTTAGACTTTGAGGCGGGAGCGCAAGTGGAGCTGACCGTTTCAGTGGAAAATGAGGCGCCATATTTCTCCTGTAAAGTGAGGGAGAAGACGCCCTTAGGCCTCTGGACAGTTGACTCCAGTAAAGGTGATGATGATCCTCAGCCTCACTCTGTAAAAGTCATCATCGAAGTTGAGGATACCAACGACCCCCCACTCTTCAGTGCGTCTGTCAAAGAGGCCATACTGGAGGAGAACGCACCCAATGGAACCTGGGTCGAGAAGGTGACGGCTGTGGATCCCGACTCCAGTCACACAGGAGATATTGTGTAAGAGGCTATATTTACGGTCTGGTTTGTTGGTTTGTTTGTCGGCAGGATTACGGAAAAAAATACGATCCTGATTTTTAACAGATCTGGATCACAACACGTACTATTTTTCACTTGCGGAAAAGGCCATGGCGAAAGTCCAGTGCCTTAGTTAAAATATGTGGGAGCTCTAATCTGGAACCGCCTATACTAAAGCAAGTTGTATTTGTCCTCAGGTACAAGGTGGGAAATGACCCTGCTGGCTGGGTGACGGTGGATCCACACACAGGAGACATCACAACATTCAAGACACCAGATAGAGAATCTCCTCATGTCATTAACGGGGTCTACACCATCGTACTGCATGCAGTGGACGATGGTAAAACTCAAAGTGTTGCTGAATGGCACTGACACAAACCAATTATTTGATATTTTTATGACAGGAAATATTTAATTCCAATCTCTACTGCTTTGTCGCACTATTTTAGCCATGCAATAGCAGCATGGCTCTAGGGACGACTTTGGTGATCCCCTGACTTTTCCTCTGGTGCCACCAGCAAGTCAAAGCTTTCATTTATTCTGTGAAATCACTCTAAGTTTGGACAGATTGGTACAAAATGCGATGGTACAGACATGTACTTTTCCCAGATGATTAACCCCAGAGGTGGAAAGAGTAGCCTTTGAGATTGTCTGTAACTTAAAAGAAAATTTAACTGGTGGTGGTGTGTGTGTGTGTGTTTTTTATAGCCTAAAGAACATCTTTAGGCTACAAAATAGATTGCATCTTATGTTGACTTAACTTATGCACAAGTTAATATCTGCAACAAGAACCCTTCTGTTCAAAACAACAGACGTGCCTACAACTGATTATCAATTATAGATATACAACTGCCCTCCTCAGCGTAGCCTCACAAGAATCAACCCGAAAAGAGACAATTAAAAATGATCGACAATAAATAAAACGAGCAATGGACACCACGGCGCCTGAAACTTTACTTTTAGAATCGGTCATTAATTAAGATAGATGTAAAATTTTTAAACAATGACGAGGTTCGATGATGCTAATTACAACCGTGCCCCATATGTGAGCCATAATTTGATTAAGCTGGAGGTTCTAGTGAACCCGTGACCTCTGCGGCCTGTGAACTCAAACCACCCAAATATCTAATCATTTCCGGAGTGTCAGCACTTTGGACACAGACGTATAAAGAGAACGTGGAGCTCTTCCCCGCTGCAGCTGCTGATTTATGTCCTTTCATCGGTTCCATTCCTACTCAGTTTATCAGGGCTTTAAATGTGACTTGTGTTTTTTACTCTGTAACAAATGTGACTTTAGCAAAGTGCTTGTGATAAAATTGTGTTTTCAATAAGATTACAGATCTCCAAAAAAGTACACACAAAAAAAAGGCTTTGTTACAGTAATGAGAGTAAATGTAATTCATCACTTCCCACCCCTAATGACTTTGGTTATCATCTGACTTTTCCTCTAGCGCCACCATGAGGTTCACATTTGTGGGTTTAAGTGAAATGTCTCAACAACTGTTGGATGGATTGCAATCACATTTGCAACACATATTCAAGCACCCCTTTAAAGAGAACTTGGAATAACTTTGGTGATCCTTTTCATCTGGCGCCACCGTCGGGTCAACATTGACATTTCTGACCAAATACAAGCGAAATAGCCTAAACTTCCCATTGGCAAATGTTAGCATGCTTCTCTAAGGTGGTGAAAATGGTACGAACAGTATACCTGCTTCACATCAACATGTTAGCGTTGTCAGTGTGAGCATGTTAGCATACTGACCTTAGTGCAAGTGGTGCTAGCATGGATTATAGACTCTTACTCTTGATTTGTTTTTTCCATCGTGGATAGGTAACCCACCATTGACAAGCACTGCCACACTGAACATCCATGTGACTGACCAGAACGACAACGTGCCTCAGCTAACAGCGGACTACTTTGACGTGTGCGTGTCCGACGGCCCCACCACCACCAACATCACAGCCTTTGACCTGGATGAAACCCCATTCGGAGGGCCTTTCACATTTGAACTACTGGGGGATGTCAACAGAAAATGGAAACTGAATCCCTCACATGGTAGAAACAGCAATGATATGAAGTAAAATATTGGGGCATACATAAAAGTCAAATCATTTAATTTTGTGATTGTCTCTGACAGGATACATAGCTGGCCTGGTGAAGGAGCCCAGTGCGTTGGCTGGCCCACATACAATTGATCTGAAGATCTCCGACATGCAGGGAGAGTTTGGCGTTTATAGCCTCAGCGTGACTGTGTGCGACTGCTCTGTGACGGCCAACTGCCGAAGCCTCACTGCCACAAAATCTGCCTCCGGTGCTGTAGGCGTAGTGTTGGCCTCGCTGTGTTTACTCCTGTGTAAGACATTAAATGGTCTGCCTTTAGTTAGCGTCAGAGGACACTGTGATAGTCACAATTCTGATTTTTGTGGTCTCCTTCTCGCTGACAGTTGTGCTGCTGATGGCGGTCGTCGTCACCTGCAAAAAAGAGTTCACCCCTTTAGAGACCAGCGATCCCTCTGGAGAAACGCTCCTGGTATCGAACATCGAGACACCTGGAACAGACTGCCAGGTCGCTGCTTAAAAATCATTTGCAAACAAACCTGTGACGCTTTTTGCCAGATTTGTGTTCATGCAAATATCAGTAACTGCCCACTCCCCCCCTCCTACTCTCTTCCCCCAGGTATCTTACGATGTCCTGGCAGCACCCACTGATAAGACGCACAACTCATCTGAATGGCAAAGTCTGCATTACGGAACACAACACAGCACATCTTCAACATCGGTGGGAAAAGATGGAAATTACATTGACTAAGTTTTCGATTAAGTCGCAATAATCTTCAGATTTCTACGAGGGGCACAGTGTTGGACTTTCAAAGGGTTTCTCACACTTTGACGAGAACGTGCCTTGTAAAAATGAAAGACTGCTATTTTGAGTGTGTGTGACCTACTGCAGTCAAAATTAGCCGTTTATCACAGTTGCCCCCGTCACTCTTCAACAGGATATGGCGACAACTTTCATCTCCAAACACTTCAGAGATGACAGAACGGAGAATGTTTCCTACCTATTCAATGACGACTGGAAGCAGGTAATATGCACTCATTGAAGGTCAAATATCAGTTTTAACTGTGCATGCAAAATAACTCCTGTATCACTCTTTCCTCTAATCATAGACAACTTGGAAGCCTTTAGTAGCCAATGACTACCATCGCAACCAACAGGTAGACAGTTGTTTGAATCGTCATTATTGCACATTACTTTTGAGGAAGCAGCTGAAGAAACTTACTTATGTGAACTTGTCATACAGATTGATGACATGAGCACAATGAATTTCCTCTACAAAAGCAACTCAAGCAATTCAAGGGCTCTCCTAGCCCTGCTTCATGAGGTCAGTAGTGCACCTATAGTATCTACTCTGCAGCGTAAGGCACTGTAAAAGCATGCATGCAGAAGAATCACTGGATAGTAAGACTTTGCTCGTTTCTTCCCCACTCCTCCTGCAGAGGCTCTCTCGCCTGGAGACAGAGGAAGCTCTGCTGGAGTATCCGCCTCACCTCTACGCAGATGAGGGGGACTCTGACACCCTCTCGGAGCTGGACAACATCAACATTCCGGACGAGGATTCGTTCGAGAAAGCGATGAAAGACTTGGGCCCCAAATTCAAGCAACTGGCTTCCATTTGCAAGCCACCACATACACAAAATACATAAACAGATTTGTTCTTGAGCGGTGAAACCATGCAAGGGCTGCGGTCAAAAAATGACCTCCCAAAAGTCTATTCCTAACCACGTTTCTTTGACCTCTACGGAAAAAGTAATGTGGTCAAGGAAAGATACCGACAAGTCATTAAGGTGCAATATTAAACTGTTCAATATCAATATTTCCTATGGGCATAATGTGAATTTAACCGTTCAGTTTTATTTCCCTTTTTATTTACTGATTGTAGACCCATCGCGTCAACCGTTGCTCTGCACGGTCCTCTTTGCTGCTGCAAGTCTGTAAGTCCCTGCCATGGAAATAAGGATTCTCTCATCTTAAATGTGGACAATATTACTTCCTTACCAAGGTTGGAATTTAAAAAAGGACTACAGGCTACCTATTACAAAAGGTTTATATGATAAATAATTAGTTGATTGAATTAAGAGGTATGCATGTTTATTTCTTCCCGCTCCTTTTCAGACATATTTATCTTCGCATGTCGTTTATGAATTTCTTAGACACTTTACTATATTTACCGTTCATTTTATTTAGAGTTCTTGCTTCTTTTTTTACTTATTGGTTACAGGTTGGAAGTGAATAAACAGATATAAAATGAAATGGTTGTCACCGTCTACTCATATTCAACATGAAACCCATTAGCTGATTACTGTATGAAAATAATGGTTAGACCTGCGCAAGATAAGCATATTGTTTGCTTTCATGGATGACCGAATGGTGCGCCACTTTAAATGTTGCAGCCGCAAGGCATTGTGGGGCAGCATTATCTTATTTCCTCTGGT
Source organism: Ophiodon elongatus (assembly GCA_016806645.1). Taxonomy (NCBI): domain Eukaryota; kingdom Metazoa; phylum Chordata; class Actinopteri; order Perciformes; family Hexagrammidae; genus Ophiodon; species Ophiodon elongatus. The sequence continues at coordinate 2,910,036 of JACSYO010000324.1, read as the reverse complement.
AAACGATGGCCCACTGTATCCTATGCTAAAGGAGCTAAGAAAGGAAGCATTAAAGTGCATTTTCTTAGCAGTTAGAGAATTTGAACAGCTCTCATCATGACAGCCACTTAAGCTGCTTTCAGGTCATTTCACTCAGGAACCTTCCTCAGCTAAAAGGACTGCAGACAAGCTGTGGTTTTAAGGTTGATGGATGTCAATGTAGCACCAGAGATGGAAGCCATTCTGTTAATTATATGGTATTTAATAGCAACTGTTACAAAGTCCTCCACAGCTTTAATTTTACAAGTAGGGGAAAAAAATAAAGTAGAGCTGTCCTCCAAAAGCAATTTGTTACATCTGGACAGTCAAGTAGACAGAATAATTTTATATATTCAGCCAAAAAAACCCAACCTACATTGTGTGCCTGCTGGCCTGTTCAAAAGATAAATTCCACATTGTATTTTACCAAGCCAACTGCAAATTAATAAATTTGCTTTCAGCATACAGCTGCTTGATTAAAAGAAATTGCTCTCCCATTTCATATAATAAAGCTTCAAAGCACAAAATTCCCTCAATGCGAATTTGGGATGGAGAAAAAAAAAAAGTTAAAATAAATTTCTTCGCTTCAAATTGGGGAAAAAAAAGGGAGGTACTTTTTTTAAATAAGTAGAAAACTACAATATTTACAGAAAAGGTTAACAAAAAGTGCCTTCACACCCTCCCACTACCAATTTTCGGGAGGGGTCGCTGCTCAGCGGTGCTCTGCCCTCTGCGTCCTCGGCCCCGGAACCCTCTGCCTCGCAGGAAGCGGCCGGGCACTCCAAATGTTTCCATGTTCATTTTTTTCTCCTCGGCCCAGGTGGTTCTCCTGCGGATACACAAAAAAAAAAAAAAAAAAAAATGATATTGTTTAGCATGACAAGCCACGCAGGTAACAGACAAACCGCAACAGTTCCATAGCCACCTGGGCTTAAGGTCTGAGGAGATGTTGTCAAAGAAGCACTTGGCCCTGTCGTAGTACTTCTCTCCGAGAGTGTCCTCCTCCTGCATACCCTGGCTGTCCTGGGCCTCCCCAGAATCCACCTTTTCCACTGCGGCAAGTCACAAAAAAAAATTAAATACATACATACGCACACACCCCAAATTGCTTTGTGTGATGTTCACTTTCGACAGCTTGACTGAATTCCTTTGAAATAAACATACCCACGACCTCCTTAGTAAGATCATCTTTAAACTGAGCGTTTGCAGTTTCAAAATCAAAATCCGACTCAAACTGCAAGGTTGTGGCCTTTGAGTTTTTCACGAGAAGTTGGCCTCTGCTTCGGTTCCTGGCTCTGCGACTGCCTGCACGTGAGCACCAGAAAGATAGACAAATAATCACAAACGCTACTGTAAAACCATTTTTCGTAAGCATTTAAAAACAGGTTCATTTTGTCTTGGATAGTCTTACAGACAGCAGAGCAATACGAGTTTACTTTGACAAAATTCCTGCTGCACTTCTGCCCTCAGATGGAACAAACCGTGACAAAACTAAAATACTGCAAAACATCGGTAAAAAAAAAAAAATTTGCTTCGAGTGTGCATTTCTAATTTTCATACCTTGTTTTTGCCTTTGTTTCTGGTTCTCAGGGTCTTGGCCTTGAACCTTGGGTGCACTTGGCTGAGCTGGTGGCCGACCTAAACACAAATACATTCAATGTTTAAGTCTTCAGATGGATTAGAAGCAATGCAACAAACAGGTGCTTTCTCTTGCATGTTATGAGCCACTGGTTAAGTTCGCTTACTGGTGGGTACGTTCTCCTTCTGAACCTGGCCAGAGCGCTGGTTTGGACGAACAGGCTGTTTTGCCTGTGGCTGGGTCACAGTCTTCTCCCTTTTCTGGGCGGCACTGGCCAACGGCACGGTCTGCACGGCCTGCTCGACCATGGGAGCCCTTCTGGCTGGGATGGCATGAAGTCCTGGTACTGAGGGAGCAGGAACAAACATGGAGGGGCTTGATCAACTGCAGATTCATGTGAGAAATAGCCACTGGCATTCCACTTTAGCATTGAAAAAAAAAAAAAGAAAAAAAGAATAGAATATGATATTATTGAGACATCTGCTGTACCTAGGCCCAGTGCTGCATTGTACTGCTGGTTGAGTAGAGAAGTAGCAGCCAGCTGGTTGTAGGTGGGCATCATGTCCCTGTATGAACTCCAGCGTGGGTGATATGCAGCAGAGGAGTTGCTGAGGGATGACTGAAATAAAAAAATAAAAAAGTTAGAACAAAAGGAATCCGTTTTATCAATCAACTATTATGACTTTTGATGAATGGCATGTGTAAATAACATTTAAAAAGTGTGCCAAATCTCAGGGCGCAGGCACACACACCTGTACAATAGCAGGGTCACGAGGCAGTCCATGGTGGGGTTTTTGTGACTCAGACACAGTGATGTCTTTGATGTCACTTCCTCTGAAGATTATATATTCATAAGTTTCATCTTTGGGTGACGCCGGTCTATCCGTGTGCCGGTCCTCCGTCCCATAGGATTTAACTGTTGGGAAATAAAAGGTAATGGTAAAAAAAAAGAAGAGAAAAGGACCAGATGGCGAGGTCACTCTACCGTCATGAAGAGATCAATGAAGAGGAACCCACGTGTCGCACAGGCCCACCAACCTACCTTTGGCCAACGCCAAGGTGGACCTGTCGGTGTCGACAGACGACAGTATTCCCTCATAGCGCATCTGCGCCTTGGATATCAAACTAATTTTACTGCCAATGTACGGGGTGCCTCCTCCAGCACTCATGGTCGCAGCGAAAATATGTTCTCAAATTCAAAAAGCTGCGGCTAAATCACGGAGCACTGAGCCGCGGCGCGCACATCAGACACGAATCAACACCGGATCAACTGTGTGCACAATCAGCGGGCACCTGTGCGCTTTATAAGCTTGTCAGTGACGCGCCTCTCGGCCGATGACGCTCACCTGCGCGTGAATTGGTCTCCCCAGAAAGGTGAGAAAATGTAAAACCCACTATTACTTAATTATCATAGTAGGCTATATAATTTGATACTACTCAAGATAATCAAGTCGCATTTGGATGTTAAAAAGAAAAGTGAATTGGAATAGATATTGTGAAATGGCAGTTTGAAAATGAACATGTCAAATTGCCATTTATATATATATATATATATATATATATATATTTTTTTTTTTTTTTTCAAATATATATTTTCAAATACATATATATATGTATATATTTTTTTCAGTTTCCCTTTTATTTTTTAACATATACACACATGATTACCCTAAGTAGTACAATATAATACTATTTATGTCATTCTCATTCCATTTTAATTGTGGGTGAAATTCCATAAAAAATTGGCACATGCAAAAATCCTCACAGCTGTATTTGATGATTAAAAAAAGGTGAGGCTGTGATAATGGCTCATATATATGCAAAGTGTATCGGTCTATACCAGAATATGACAGTAGTGTGAGGGGTCTTCTACCTCTTATGATTGTACTGAACATTTCTAACTTTTGAATACATGACTACAGTAGCCTTAGCCTACATTTTTTATTTATATTTCAAATGCGAAAGCAATCTAAAAACCAGCGCACGTGGAACCTTAACCACGGTATCGGTCCCATGACTGCTGACAGCACTGTGGGCTACACTGTTTGCTCTCCAAGAGGAGGGTGGGGCGCCCTCACAAGCCTCTTTACAACAGCTACTTCACTTGTTGGCCAAAACACTGCAGCCATCTTGCCCCGCACACCAAGAGCGAGTAAACTCTGATATTAGGTTCGTTGGCTCGTCGTAAACCACGTTATTGTTCTACCGACGGTCACGCGGTGCAATTCTGAAACCAAATCGCCATTGAGTTTGTGTGAACACGTCGGCGGCCGAGTAATATTTGATGAAGACCGTTCGTCTCCTATACGATGTTGTTCCGTCTCGTGCGTCCCGTGGAATGACAGCTGAAGCCATTGGTACCGCCTTTTACAACGCGCAGCGGCCAATCACAGCTCGCCGGAATCCCCGAGCGGAGACGTTTCGGTGTTGTGCGCACGCGCACGTCAGTCGGTAAGTCCCTCGCTTCTCACAAGCTCGCAGGAGTGTGAAGATGGCGGTCGGCTCCGGTCCGCTGGATGAGCCTTTCTTACACACGGAGGTGAATAAAGCGGTAGTTTGTCGTCTCGTGCTGTCGGTAGAGTCACGCCTGTCGTTCTCGTGTCACAACAACCACCGGTGCAGGCACGAGGCCGCCGGTAATTACATGGCTATAGTCCCCGGACAGCGGGGTAGCGCGAGCTAATGTCCAGCCGGGACTTGGTCAAGACGATTGCCAGAGCAGGTACGCGGTAACTACTAATGTTGTTTTCCTCTTTGTCTCTCCGAGTAAACACGAAAAGCAAGCGCCGCAGCCGACTGAGATAAAACAAAACAAAAAAACAAAAACAAACAGTGTCAGAGTCTTCGATCCGTTCGTGCTCCTTCCAAACAAGTTGAAGTTGAAGTTGAAGTTGCAGGGTGGGGGGTGGGGGGGGTCTCATCATAACGAGGTCCCCCATGGTTCAGCCATGGATGCGTCAGCGGCCAGCACGGACTCCCCCGCGGGACGCGACCCCGACAGGACACTTGTTGCTAGCGGCGCCGCGCCTCCTCCTCACCGGGGGAAAGTAGGCTCGCTCCCGCTGCAGACTTTCAATGGGAGTCAAATCATGAACTCTCACAATTCAGGAAGTGCCGACTCTCTCGTGGGGGCGACGCCGACAAGTGGCCCCGGCGGTAACGGCGGCTCTGTGATATCTGTGAACAGTGGACCGGCGGTGTCCAAAGCGCTGGCCGGCGCAATAACGCACCCTGCGTCAAACAGCGTGATTCAGACGCCTCCCGTGAACCCGGCGACGGGACCCACCGGGACGCTCGTCAGGCCGCACGCGCCACCCGCGGGCTCGGGCGCAACTTTGAACGGGACCAACGACGCGAGCCGTGCCGCGGCGGTCAGCGCAACGGGTCACGCGGGTTTCGGTATCCGAGCCCCGCTTGTGAACAGCAGCCAGCCGTCCAACCCGGTGCCCGTCGGCGCGGGGTCGCACATAATCAAGGCAGAGCCACCCACAACGATCATGCAGTCGGCCCCGCCGCCGGCGGCTGTCACTCCTGGTGCCGTCGGCGCTGCCCGGCTTCCGTCGACGGTGGCAAGTGCTCCCGGCGGGATCCGAGCCCTGACGCCCCAGATGTTGGCCCCGAGGTTACCCCAGACCTCACCGGGACAGCCCAGTATAGGCCTGCATAACATCCAGCTCCCCCCGGGTGAGTGGAGTCCTTCATTTACACACTGGACTCGGTTCCCTTTCCATTTGGCTCTGATCAGTGATTGTATACATAGACATTCAATTATTATTTTCTTATTCAATGTTGGTCATCTAATACAGATAATCAACATCTCATATATATATATATATATATATATATATATATATATAAATATAAATATAAATAATATAGCATGTGTCCTCTCAGACTATGAGTAGCACGCCAGATGCCCTAAATAACACTATTTGTGGTGATTTATGGTTCAGGGATGGTGCTCGTGCGCAGTGAGAGTGGACAGCTGCTGATGATTCCTCAGCAGGCTCTGGCCCAGATGCAGGCCCAGGCACAGGGAGGCATGGCACCTCGGACCGCTACGCCAACCAGCATGCCTCCTGGCCAGGTAAGATCCCCTTGTCTGCCTTCTGTGTCAGTGTTATAGTCCATGTACGGCTTGCCATCCTGCCTACAGCGCAGGTAGCACCTGTTTAATAGCACATTAGTTAATTTGTATATCATGTGTAGGTATATGGGTAGCAGTGTGCTTGTATATTATTGTGTTGTATTCATCACAATATGTTCTTTTGAGTCTTTTGGACAACCATAGGATATTTCCTCATGCCACAATATAATTTGGATTTGGATTTAATTCAGGGGCATGCGATTGATTTGAGACGGCGTCATTTGCCCATTCAACACACTCAGTTACATTCCTATGAACTCACGAAAAGCAACTAAAATGTGATTTGACACTGGGTCGTAGAAATGAGGGGCACTTGACTGAAATGATGACACGGAAGTGCCACGGAAACTTTCAACTAAAGGCGTATCTTAAAGATGATATGGATTCGATGTCTCCCTTTAATATCTCCCTCGATGATATTAGATCGCTGATCATTAAACTGTGGGTCATTTTAAGATGTAATCAGTAGACGTCTTCCGGTTTGATTAAAAACTGTGTGTTGTCCACCGTGTCTTGTTTCGTGGCTCGTCTCAGGCTCCTGGAAACATCATCAGACAAGTGGCCCCCGGCACAATCCGTCAAGCCTGTCCCGCCCCGCCCCCTCTCGCTGCGACCACCACTCTTCACAGACCTCCCATCCTTCAGGTAACCCGGTCTGTCGGCGTCAAACGATTTCTCCTCGTGGTCCCTCGACTCGTTTGTGCCCCATTCACTGTGTGACACATAAACTGGTCCTATCAGACTGTAGTATAATACATTATCAAAGGGACACTAGAAGGATCTCATGAGTGCATTTAGCCTCAATGTTAAGGATACAAACTCTCGTTCTCTAGAAGATGGGTTGTTTGGTGCATCGTGTGAATACATGTTTTTCCGATTGCTTGGGTTTATTGGTAATCCTGAAACTTGTTTCCTGGATTTACTATAGCAGAGTTGAGACCTAGATTGAAGGAATTTATTTGTTTATCAAGAGTTTTGTGTGTCACACACGCTGAAACATCTCAGCAGCTTTGCCAGTTACAAATAAAGCGTGCTGACTTCTTTCCCAATGTTGTAAAAAATAAATAAAATAATAAGCATTTAAAGTTATTTTTTGAGGAAGCATACTGAAATTCATTGCAGGAGAAGAACACCTGTAGAGTTGCTAGGTCAAGTTTCTAGGTCTCAACTCTACTATAGTAAATCCAGGAAACAAGTTTCAGGATTACCAATAAACCCAAGCAATCGGAAAAACATGTATTCATACGATGCACCAAACAACCCATCTTCTAGAGAATGAGAGTTTGTATCCTTAACATTGAGGCTAAATGCACTCATGAGATCCTTCTAGTGTCCCTTTGATAATGTATTATACTACAGTCTGATAGGACAAGTTTATGTGTCACACAGTGAATGGGGCACAAATGAGTCGAGGGAACTCCAAACTCTAAAACCCACACTCTTCTGCGATGACTTGAAATTGGGGGTTTGACACATTTGAACAACCTAAATAACACGTTTGTGATGATGACGGTGGTGATGTCTGTCTTCCCAGAGCTCAGTTGGGGCTGCAGTACCAGGAATTACCCCCAGGACTGTCAGCCAAGCAGCTGGGACCGCAGTTGCCTCAGTAACAATGAGCAAAGTGAGTTGTGCTCTGCCCCGAGGGATCAGCTCGAGCTGGCTGTCTGCATGTGCTGTAGACCACAGTCGTATGATAAAAGAAAGCAATGTGCACCGAGGTTATTCAAAAATGAAACCGGAATTTGCTCATAATCCGAATGCTCTGTGTTTTTGGCAGGAGACGATGGAG